>LNAC01000053.1:1710777-1763321 GCA_002007465.1 Ailurus styani
CCCCCCTCAGCGCCGACTGCAGCCCGCGCGCCGCGCGCCCCATTCATGCAGGGCCCGCCTCCCGCCTACAGGCCTCCGGAGCATTCCGCCCCGCCTCCCCGCTTCTGACTGACGGCCGTACCTGCCAATCAAGGCGCCTCCCGCCCCCAGCGGCCTCGCGCCTGGCGCCTAGCGCACCCTGGCGGCTGCGGTGCGAATCGAATCACCGTGCTTGCTGAAGGTGTGAGGCGCTGGCTTGGACATCCGGGAAATGGACCCGGCCCTTTCCACAAGGAGCTCGTAAAACATACAAGTATGTAAAATATAGAGCACGGTGAGTAAAGCTAGCTAGAGAGAAGCAGAAACAACTAGGATGCTCAGGAGAAGGAGAGAGATCACATCTGTTAAGAATTAGACGGGACTCATCTGAATTGGGCACTGAGGGGTGAAGAAGACCTTAACGAAGAGAGACAGGTGAAAAGGCATTTAGCAGGAGAGAATCTAACCAAAGTTCAGAGGGTGGTTGTGAAAATGGAGGTGCAGAAGAAGAATGCTATTCCGGGCTAGGTCTGCTGATGTGATGAGCATCTGTTGTTTCTGCTAGCCTAGCTTGCATCCCTTTTCTTCAAGTAATGGCACCCCATTTCCTCTTAGGAAACCACCAATCCCCTGTTCTCAGTCCAAATGGAGCGGAAGTTCACCCCCTTTCCATGGGGCCCTGTGACCGAGGTCCTGCCAGTCACAGTATTTTCTTTCCCTACCCTCGGAGACTCTTTTAAAAAGAGATCAACACTTGACCCAAACCCAGAAAAGAGACACTCTGTTTCCATTAGGGCTGCTGGATTGTTAGAATGTAAATCTGGAGCTGCTGGTGGCCATCATGCCATCACACATCACACCTCAAGCCTGCTGGGGGAAGCAAAGCTAAGAGATAGGGAGAGAGTTCTAGCAACATGCTGCAAGCCTGAATCTAACCATGCCAGAAGTTATCACCTTGACTTTTTCCTTACTTATTCAACAAATTTTTATTTAAAGGCTTATTATATGTCAGATACTGTTTTCAGCTTTGAAGATACATTTGTAAACAAAAAAGGCATATACCTTGCCCTTTCGGAATTTACACTTACAACTAAACAAGAAAGATGTACAGATGTTAGTGATCAGTGTTAATAAAAATAAAACTAAAAGGGATAGAGGTGGAAGAGAGGTTAAAATTTTAAATAAGATGGTCAGAGAAGGCGTCGGTAGTAGGATGACGTTTGGATTTGGATAAAGATCTGAAGAAAGTAAGGGAGTAAGCCGTGCGGATATATGAAGGAAGAACGAACCAGACAGAGAGGATGGCAAGTCCATACTATGTGTCGTGTGTTAGAGGAACAGCAAGGAGGCCAGTGTGAGATAATACAGGTGGAAAGGTGGTGGCAGTTTGAACCAGGATAGCTGTACAGGCAGAGAAAAATGGTCAGATTCTTTTTTTTTTTTTTGAACTTTTCTCTTGCCACATTTTGTCTATAGATACAAACTCTAAACTTTATTTATTTATTTATGTAAGCTCCATGCCCACGTTGGGGTGTGAACTCACAATGCTGAGATCAAGAGTCGCATGCTCTACCGACCGAAACAGGCAGGAGCCCCAAAAATGGCCAAAGTAGAGCCAATAGAATTGTTTGGCACTTTGGAATTATCTTTTTTTTAAGGTTTTATTTATTTATTTGACAGAGAGAGAGAGATCACAAGTAGGTAGAGAGGCAGACAGAGGGAGAGGGGAAAGCAGGCTCCCCACTGAGCAGGGAGCCTGATGCGGGCTCCATCCCAGGACCCTGAGATCATGATCCGACCCGAAGGCAGACACTTAACCATCTGAACCACCCAGGCGCCCCTGGAATTATTTTTCATTCATCCTCCACATTCAAAGTTTTTATTTGACCTGAGCAACTGGGAGGGTGGAGTTTTCACTAACTGTAATGGAGAGAGGAGTAGGTTTGTTGAGGGAGAGCCAGAAAGGGAAGATTAGAAACAGGGTGTTGGCTGTGATGAGTTTGATTTGCTGACTGGACATCCAAGTAGAGGTAGTTACTTGGCAACTGGATATAAATGAATCTGGAGATCCAGGTTGGGAGTATCAGTTTGGAAATCATCATCATTGGATGCTATTTAAAGCTGGTAAATTCTCCTTCGCAAGTCAGTCTGCATTATTTCTATTGCTTACAACCCAAAAGTGGAGTTTTCTTGTCTTTTCAGACCACTGAAACTCTCTTGTGAAGCTCAGCTCCTTCCAAAGAGCTGGACACATCAGTCAACTCCTATCTTATTCCATCTTTTCCACCTCCTCCACTCCAAACGCATACTTTCCCAACTACTGTAGTAGACTCGCCTAAAGTAGAAGAGTTATAATATACTGAAGACTTCTACTAGACAAAAAAACTGAGAATTCAAAAGGGGAAATAATTCATCAATCACTTTTTGCTCAAAGAATATTCAGCAGAAAGAAGAGACTCAACAAGACAGTAAACAGCAGAGTATTTATCCTTGTATATTCTTTTGGTCCCCAACCTTTTATTTTTGGTTTTGCTTGACCACCAAATTTATACACTCTAGGTACTTCTGGAGTCTGCTAGATTACTGCTTTCACTGTTAACTCTCTACTCACACATCTTCGAAATTTCTAACTTTATAAAAGAGAAAGCCAAAACTTAATCTGGTGTTCAAAGGTCTGTATCGTCTCTACCCCATTGCCCCTTCAAATCTACTTTTCCTATCTTACCTGGCTCTAATATTTTATGAACCCTTGCTTCAGCTGAAAATGTCCACCTCCAAACATCAGTGGTACATTCTTATGTCTTCAGCTTAGCTCTTTGTGCTAAGCTTAATAATGGTTCCCCCAAATGCCCACACCCTAATCTCCAGAACCTGTGAATGTTATTTTACATGGCAAAAGGGACTTCGAAGATGTGATTAAGTTAAGGATCTTGAGATGGGAAGATGTGGGTTATCTGACTGCACTCAATGTAATCACAAGGGCTCTTCTAAGAGGGAGGCAGAAGGGTGAGAATGAGAGAAGACAGGGCAACAGAAGCAGAAGTTGGAGGGATGCAGGGCTGTAAGCCAAGGAACACAGCAGCCTTTAGAAACTGGGAAAGGCAAAGAAATAGATTCTCCCCTAGAGCCTCTGGAAGGAACACAGCCCTGTTAATACTTTTAATTTTAGCGCTGTAAGATCTATTCTCGGACATCTAACCTCTAGAACTGTAACATAATAAATCTCTGTTGTTTTAAGCCGCTGAGTTTGTGGTAATTTGTTAAAGTAGTAATAGGGAATGAATACACCCCCGCTGGGTCCCTGTTTCGGATTTCTGCGTGCGCTCTCTCTCTCTCCCTTTTTTTAAAAGATTTTATTTATTTGACAGAGAGAGAGAGAGAGAGCAAGAACATGAGAGAGGGGAAGGCCAGAGGGAGAAGCAGACTCCCCACAGAGCTGGGAACCTGATGTGGGACTTGATCCCGGGACTCCAAGATCATGACCTGAGCCAAAGGCAGTTGCTTAACCAACTGAGCCACCCAGGGGTTTCTGCTCTCTTTTATGCAGCCTCTTCAAATCCCACCCAGACTCAGCATATTCTTTAGTTTTTAACAAAAATGCAACAAATACATATTGGATGTCTATCTCGTGTAAAGCATCTGGCTAGATACTAGTAAATAGAGAAAGAATGCAAGATACAAAGATGAATAAGAGACATCCTGACTTCAAAAGAGCTGACAGGCAGGGGAGGCAAGGTAGAGAGGAGAAGGAATATGGACTGAGTTTAAAGGCATCAGATGGAATCACTGGTGGATACCAGCTTTTAAGTCCCAGCCTGGAGGTCTCCCAGATTTAAATGATCATGACTCTTATTTTCTCAACTTTTCATTCAGAACTTTTACTTTTCACTTAGAACAACATTTACTGAGAGTCTACTACATGCAAGACACTGTGCTAGGTGCTATGGAGGATACTGCTGCTCTCTGTTGTTTAATTTTGTGTCTGTGTCTTGTCTGGACTGTGGGATTTTTTTGTTTGTTTATTTGAAACATATGTATCCAGTACCTCCTTTGTTTCATAAGTATGAGGGGAGATTCAATGATGACTAGGTTTCTTTCTTTCAGATGCTCACAATCTCCTAGGAAAGAGTCACAACATATTTACAAAACAGTGTGATAAGTGTTGGAATAGAGGGGTGTGAAAAATGTTCCCAGGAGAACTGAGGGTGGAGCTATAAAGGGGCGCTTCAGAGAGCAGATGACACTTAAATCAGAGGGAAAGTTGAGACAGTGTGATGAGAAGGTGATGGAAGGAGCGGTGATCAGGAGGGGAAGGGGCATTTCAGGAGGGAGGAAAAATTACAGGCCAAAATAGAGAACTGTGAAAGAGCACGGATGTCTGAGCGATGGTGAGGATTTTGGTGAGGCTGAAGCATAGGATGCGTGTGTGTAGCAGGAGGACAGGAGACAAAGCTACGGAGGCACGTCAAATCAAGTTCAAGAGGACTCTTGTGCTCTGCTGAGGAGTTTGTCCTATGCTGTAGATAGGTCTGTGTCCTAGATGGTTTTCCAGTATACCCTTTGGAAAGATTCCTTTATCAGAATTAAGAATACAGAAAGGTCTACAGAGAGGATACAGAAAAGAGAAGGGCCTGAACCAAATGGGGAAGGGAATGAAGAGAAATAAAGTTGTAGGTCAAGATCACATTAATTAGCCTGCTTGGCTTGCCATAACAAAATTCCGCAGATTGGCTGTCTTAAACAACAGAAACTTATTTTCTCACAGACCCGGAGGCTAAAGTCCAAGAGCAAGGTGCCATCAGCGTTGGTTTCTGGAGAGACCTCTCTTCCTGACTTGCAGATGGCCACCTTCTTGCTATGTGCTCATATGGTCTCACCTCTGTTCAGACTTGGAGAAAGAGGGCTATAGTGTCTCTTCTTAGTAGGAGACCAGTCTTATTGCATTAGGCCCCACCTTTATGACCTCCTTCAACCTTAATTGCCTCCTTAAAGGCCCTATCACCAAATACACTCACCTTGGAGGTTAGGCTTCAACATATGAATCTAGGAAGGACACAATTCAATCAATAACAGAGATATACTTGAGACAGAATCAAGAAGACTTAGTTACACCTGTTAGATAATAGTGACTAATATTTTTACAGTGCTTTATAATTTACAATATTTTTTCACATCCATTATCTGATTTTATCTTTACAGACTGTAGGAGGGGGATATTATCATTATCCTCATTACATAGATGAATAAACAGACTAAATGAAGTTAAATAATATGTTCAAAGCCATATGCTAGTAAGTGGTGACCCTGGCGCTGAACCTGACCTCGGCCTTAGAATCCCCTGCCATTCTGATTCTCTTGTGAGAGGTGAGGGAATAGAGACGATTGAAAAGTAGAGGCCAGCTTGAGGATGTCTTATCCTTAATCTCTAAGGACAACAAGAAGCTCTCTTAGGTCAAATGCTTTCATCTCCTTACTCGAAACACTTTCAAACTCCTGCATCTACCTGCGCCCTCCCCACTGAGGAAGTTCTTAAAATTATCTCTAGTCCCCTCCTCTAAAGTCCTGAGAAACACATACTTCCTTTCTCCTTCTCTTTCCTGGGAAAGTGTGGAGGGTGGGTAAGGGGGATGGGAACACACACATTTAAAAGTTTTTCTTAATAATTTACTCTTTTATGCATAGAATGCTCTTTCCCTCCTTCTTTGCTGGTTGATTCTGCTCATCCATTAAAATAAAGCTTAGAGGTCACTCTTTCATGACTTTCCAAGTTTAAGTGAAAACATGTCCATGAGCACATAGTGTCCCAATGTACTTCTGTCATCATACCATGAAATCATCAAATTGTCTAAGCTCCTTCAGGGCAGGTAGATATTCCTAGTATCTAACAATACCACCCACTTCATGTCTGCTACCTGCTCATTGAACAGATGAATGACTTCATCTATTGTCACATTCTTCCCACACAATGGCAGTCCCTTTATTCTTTACCATTCCTCCCAGATACAATCTGTCTGCTTATATCACTCAGGGTTCAATTCAGGAGACAAAAATTCCTCCAAGTATTGTGAGGACACTAGGACACAGTGCCTACAAAATCAACTGGAAATTCTAGAGGAGCCCGCTGCAGGCTGAAACTCCACCAAGGAAGCTGTTCCCTCTGCCACAGTCAGGGAGCGTGGCGTATCTGGAGGTCTCCGCTGATGACTGGGTCTAAGAACAAGTGGCTACAAGTGTGATCCAGGGATCTGGCAGCGATGATCAGGACGTTGCTGCTGCTACACTCTGATGCAACAACCTCCCAATATTTACAAAGCAGGAGACATCACTGAATCACTGCTATACAAATATATCACATCTCCATGAACTTGTTTGCCAGGAGAAATAGCCAAAGTTGCAATACAATGGCCTTTGTCTCACTTCTGCCTTCTAAATCTCAGCCAAATACATCTGACTGCCTGCAAGGCCTTCTGGGAAATATAATCCTTAGCTTTTCAGCCTCTGCATGTAGGAAAGCACACCAGAAGGAGATGAGAATATACGATGAATGTGAACTAACCACATCCACCAATCTGCTAGTCTGAAACCCACCCAAAGTCTGCAGCTGGGTCTTTTCTTCCTTCCCTACCCGCCTTACCCAATGCCTACCCTGGTGGCTGGTTTAGTCTTTGGTCTTGTTCTCTTTAGTCTGTTCCTTCAGGCTATAGTTCGCCCTTTTCTGTGATGTGGGTGAGGCAAAATTTTTTAGCTATGATTCCAAAACACAATCTGTAAAAGAATGAATTGACATATTGGGCTTCATCAAAATTAAAAACTAATGCTCTTCGAAAGGCTTTTTTTTTTTTGCTTTTGTTTTTGTTTTTGTACTCTAAGTAGGCTCCATGAGCAATGTGGGGCTTGAACTCACAACTCTGAGATCAAAATCGCATGCTCTACTGAGTGAGGTACGTAGGCACCCCTGAAAGGCATTGTTAAGAGAAGTAAAAACAAGCCACAAGCCAGGAGAAAATGTTCCAAATCACATATCTGACAAAGGACTTGTATCCAGAATATATAAATAAGTCTCAAAAATCAATAATGAGAAAATAAACAGCCCAATTTTTTTAAATGGGCAAAATATTTGAACAGATCACTCACCAATGAAGATATATGGATGACAAACACATGAAATTCGATGAAATTCAGTATCAGTAGTCATTAGGGAAATGCAAATTAAGACCACAATAAGATACCACTATACACCTAAAATTAAAAAGTCTGATCTGAGTGTTGGTGATGGTGTGGAGAAAACTGACTTCTCACATACTACTGGTGGGAGTGTAAAACGGTGAAACCACCTTGGAAAACAGCTTAGCATTTCTTAAAAAGTTAAACTTACACCTACCATGTGATGTAGTCGTTCTACTTCTAGATATTTACCCCAGAGAAAAGGAAACACGTGGGCACACAAAGACTGGTACCCAAATGTTCTTAGTTCTTGGAATAGCAAAAGACTGGAAACAATCCCAAAGCCCATCGCCAAGTGAGTGGATAAACAAATTATGGTAATCCATACAACGGGATAATAAAAAGAATAGGAAGAAATGAACTACGATACTATAATGATGGTTGGATCTCAAAGAATTATGTTGATTAAAAGAAGCCAAACAACTGACCATACAGCATGAATACACATATAAAATTCAAACTAATCTATAATGATAGAAACCAGATCAGTGGTTGCCTAGGGATAAGGTAGGATAAAGGCAGGAAAGATTATGAAGGAGCATGAAGGAGTTTGAGGGGAGGCGGTAATTGGATATGTCCATTATCTTGATTATGATGATGGTTTCAGGGCACCTGGGTGGCTCGGTCAGTTAAGTGTCTGCCTTTGGCTCAGGTCATGATCTCGGGGTCTTGGGATTGAGCCCCGCATCGTGCTCTTTGCTCAGTGGTGAGTCTGCTTCTTCTTCTCCTTCTCCCTCTGTGAGCTCTCTGGCTCTCACTCTCTCTCAAAGAAATAAATGAAATTCTTTAAAAAATATAATGATGGTTTCATGTCAAAACTCACGAAATTGGATGCTTTAAATATACGCAGTTTATTATATATCAATTTTACCTAAGAAAAAATTTAAAGCAGAGGCAGTTAGACTGGAAAGAAACCCCTATACTCCTTGTTTATATGCACTTACGTGATTTTTTTTTTAATTTTTAAAATTTTTTATTTTTTTATTCTTTGCCCCAGTGGTCACTTATGTGATTTTTGTTGATGTCTGTCTTTCCCACTAACATGAAAACTCGATGGAGGCTTGGGCTGTACCTATTTCCACAAATGTTTAACATGGAATCTGGTGCATATTAGGTACTTGACACGTATTTGCTGAAGAAAGCAGAGAGAGAGAAGAGTTGAGAATACCTCCAAGTTTTAACCTGAGTAAAGGAGACAATGTGTTGCTGATAGACATGGAGGAAGCAGGAGGGAGGGCGGAAAGGAAGCAGTGAAGGAGAAGAAGGAGAGCCGAGTAGTGCTATGCCAGCGAAGCCAAAGTAAGTAGTAGTTTCAAGGAGAAGGACTAGAAAAAGCCCTTCTGATTTTTGGATTTGGCAGGCAGAAGACATTGGGGCCTCGAAGAAAATGATTTTGGACAGAAGCCAGGTTGTTTTTCCCTCCTCTGCCCTCCCCGTACACAAAACCAAAACTTCTTCATATAGTGACAGTATCCATTTGCTTCACTCTGTTTTCGTCTTCACTAGTTGACTGCCATCCAAGCCCTCATTCTCTGTCCCTTGTTGTGTTCCGATAGCCTAACTCTCCGTTCTTGGGTGCCACTCTTGCTCTCTTACAATCCGTCTGCCACAAATCAGCTAGAGTGATGGTGTTAAAACAGGAATCGGGACCTGTGCACTGTTCTTCCATGGAATCTCCTTATCATTTAGCTCCCCCTTTACGCTCATGGTTAACAACCTCCTGAGCTCAAGCTCCGAAGCCCTCAGTTTTGTCACATTGTCAGCTGGAATCAGGAGAGGACTGAGTAAGAGTATTAGTTGTATATTTCTGCCCAACAAATTACCTAAACGAGGTCAATGCATTTGAGATCAGAAGGAGGTATTGAGGCTGCAAAAGTAGACAAGGATAGGTGTGAGATACAGAAAAAAATGACTTCAGGGAAGCCATGTTTATCTCTTCTTTTTGGGAAACGACAGTGGTTCCCCTAAGGTTGAATTTAGATCAAGGGCCTCAAGTCATTCCCAGCTTGCCCCCTCTTCCTGATCTCCTCTTTGTCCTTGCCCTAGGCTGAGGAATTCGGGCTGCTTTCCATCTCTTTAACTCTGGCACATTCTCCTTCCCCAGCTTCTGGAATGTAGAACTTACTGCTTTCTTCCCCCCTTCCTCCCTACTATTTTATACACCCCTAGCGCTTCAAGTCAGGTAAAACTGTCATTTTTTTTCAGAGGTTTTATTAAATTCACACACACACACATATACAACTTTACAAAAATTACATTAACAATACCTGTCAATTTTACAGTGAGAGGCAGTACAGCTTAATGATTAGGACTCTGGGTTTATATGCTTAATCCCTTTCACCTATTTCCTACCCCCAACTCCCCACCATGTTCTTCATGTTCTTTATTGTCAAATATGTCATTCCTGGGTAATTTCATATTCTCCTACCAGGAGAAGATACAGTAACACTGTAAATACAATGCCTTGGCTCTTTGGAAACTTTTTATATTGAAACAATAAAGATATTCTTGTGTCTGTAGTTCTTCTACACTATTTATTTACTCCTGGCTATATCATCACTCATGACACCACATCATTCATCATGTTACCCTCGACTTTCTCAAAAATTATTACTGTCCTCTGTTAATGATGACCACAAATGGAAGTCTTACCCAGAGTATGAGGAAATTTTGAACAATAATTTTTTCTATGGTCACATTAAGTTTTCATTCAGAATTTTATGCCAGAAACATAGGCCAACACCTCTTCCAGCCATGTCTTCTCTTATATTCTATAATCACAGCTTTCCCAGACTGATTTCTTTCAATGTTGACCATATCCCTATCTTCCATACACCACCACCATCAGGGAATATATATGGGGAGATCCACCGGTGCAGCAAGAGGAGTGTGGCCATTTGTGCATGCCTCATATGGCCTCACTTAAGACTGACACGGGGAGGGTATTTTATCACCACATCACTCTGATGTCAAGAGGACAACAGTTGGAAAGGGCCTATTGGTACTGTGAAGTGACAGTCTCAAAAGCACCTCAAAATGATATTGGAGGAGAAAGGTGGGGCTGCTCCCAGATGACCGCCTGGTTTGTGTCCCAGGGCCTTTGGAGGGAATGGACTTACTGTCCTGGATGCCAGTGGTGGATTAGACAGTGGGGTGGTGGTATGCGGTGATGTACAAGAGAAAAGATGACTGCCGCCTCTCTACTGTCCTCTGGCACTATGGACCACCAGTAGCTCCACAGTCAGAACACCGAAAAGTGAGGGTCAACGCAGGGATCCATACACACGACTCAAGTCCAAGGGCCGGGGAAGCTCTGTTTGTAGCCCAGAGGCCTGAACTCATCTTCCGTGTGACTACAAGTAGGCTATCAGCACCACCCCGGAGACAATCTCACCTGATTCCCCAAAAGGAATACTGTGCTGTGCAGAAAGAGTAGTTGGCTCATCAGGCCCCCTTGTTAAAATTGAGACCTGGTCTCAGGTCTTTGGGATGACCGCATAGACATGAGTTCCAGAGTTTCTCAGGCAACATGGGATTAGAGAATGCCATGAAGGACAGAAACTGAGACAAGGGTTCCTTCAAGGCCTGGTCTGGGCTCAGCTTAATAGCACTGCTGGCCCTGGCTGGTCCCAGGCACATAAGGGACACCTAGAATATTTCCGAGAAGGCTCTCCGAAGCTGAGGCCCTCTGGGGCACAGGATCTGGGGCAGGAGCCTGGGAATAGGTGTTATTATAAGGAAGTGATTGCTATGTGATTTATGAGGATAAGTTTTAAAGAGAGTTCCCATCTAGCTTTCCTTATTGCTGGGATTTCTCACGCTGGAAGAGAAGGAGCCACCTCTCATGCTATAAGGACCTTCAAGCAGCCCTAAGGAAGAGCCCATATGCAGAGGAACTCAGCTTTCAAGCTAACAGCTAGCACCTAATTGTCAACTATAAGAGTGAGCTACCTTGGAAGTAATTCCCCCAGCCCCAGTCAAGCCTTTGGATGACTGCAGCCCCAGCTGACATATGACTGCAACCTCATGAGAGACCCTGAGCTAGAAGGGAGTGAATAATCTGTCACCAGTGAATGAGTAACCTCTATTCGTCAATATCATACAGACCAAGCCCTTAGCAACTTAACTCTTCTAGGCAAAGAATTCAAATTAGCAAGACAAACGTTTTCTTGTGCCTTAACTATGGCATGGAATAGAGCTACTGTACTAGTACAAAGGTAAAAACCTCTGCAGCAACTTGTGTGGACTGAGAAAGTCCACAGGAAGCGAATAGGCCCAGTTCCCAAGCACTTTAGCTCAAGAAATGGGGCAGACATTAGGGTGAGGTGGGGAGAGAAACCCTAAGGAAGACAATAATACATTTTCACCCACTCTGATGGAATGAGATCGGAGTAAATATTAGGTTGTACAGTAGAAAGTAAAATTATATTTATTGCATGCCTGAGTTTGGGTACTGAGAATCATACCCTGCACATTTGTATTCTTTACTGAAAGAATAAGTGTTCTATCCTTCTAGAAGGATAGATTCTTTTTTTATTTTAAAATTCTTATTTATTTATTTGAGAGAGAGAGTGAGAAAGAGCATGAGAGGGGAGAAGGTCAGAGGGAGAAGCAGACCCCCCATGGAGCTGGGAGCCCAATATAGGACTCGATCCCAGGACTCGATCCCAGGACTCCAGGATCATGACCTGGGCAGTTGCTTAACCAACTGAGCCACCCAGGAGTCCCTAGACGGATAGATTCTGATCTCATCTCCAGTCATCCAATGCTTAATCTACGTTTCTTCCCTTACTTTGCCAGAACTTTTTCAGTGAGAGGCCTGTTTCCTCATCTATAAAATGAGCGGCAGGGGTAATCTATATTCTGTGCAGCCTAAAAAGTATACAATTGAGGGACTGAAATTACATAATAGTCAATATTTATTTATAATGAGAAAAAGAAACATTGCCCATTTTAAAATGCTGACAAAACGAAAAACATCACACAATTCAGAAAAAACAAAATCAAACAAAACCCAGAAAACATTTTTAACTATCTGGCAACCACCATAAGCTCTTTTTTCTACATTTTTTGTCTGCATACTCTTTGCCTCTTCATATGTCAATTTTGTACTATTTTTATAGAGATATTAGATAAAATAGTAAAAAGTAATTTAAAAAACTAATTTAAAACATTGATAGTGTAGGAACATTTTTAAAAATCGGCTTCACAACTCCTTACTGTAAGTTCCCGCACAGTGGTGCTTCTCGCCCCCGACAAGCTCTGGGGGAGCTCCAGCCCTTCGATCTCCCTTGGCTTAATTTCTTCCGGAGCGGCCTGGGCGCCTCTGCCAGGTCGCCGCCCTCGTTGCCTCTCCCACCCACCCGACTCCACGGGCCGGAGTGACTATGAAGCTGTCGCCTATCCCCACCAAGCAGGCAAGGGGATCCTGGCAGTCCGACAGCCCCGCACGCGGCCCCAGGACCACCGCTTGGGCTAGAGCGTGTCGCTGCTTCCGATGCGGGACTGGGATGACTCCACGCATTCCTGAACAATTCGCTGAGCCTTCAAAAGTGCTCTGAAGCCACTAGATTCAGGGTAGATTATTGGCCCGTGTGAGAGCCTTTTTTTTTTTTTAGGTGTTATCTGAATCTCTTTACCCCTTTAACATTCCATGAGAAGCCTAAAACCAGAATCCCGGGACTTTGCTGCGCTATCCCGTCACGCGTCGCGGGGGCTCGGTGACACACCAGGTATCCTGGGTGGGGCTTGTCCCTCTTCACTTTCTCCACTAGGGGCGGCTTTAGACCACAGTCCTATCTAACCAGGAGGGAAGAGGCGGAGACCTTTTACTACGACGCCGGTTGGCGGCCAGAGTCTTGATCGACACAGGCATTAACGAATGGTACTGAAGTAAGCAGCCGTTGTTTATGCACGTAAAGCCAATGGGAAGGCAGAGGTGCGGCCAGCCACCAATGAGGACTGGCCTTAAGCGGAACGCAGGGGCGGAGCTTCCGTCGAGGGGCAGACGCTTGGGTAAAGAGTCTAGAGCGGACCCTGGGAGAGTCATAAGCACATCCGGTGTTAGGCGAGCTGTGTAGGCTCCTGGGAGGCCGGTAAGAACGTACGTCTGAAGCGGGGACTGCGTAAGCCGAGAGTGGGAAATGGAAAGGGGGTGGCAATGTTGTCTGAGCAAGAGTGGGAATCGTCTCGGTTTTCGGACAGACTGCACCTTCAGGGAATGGGCCTTGCTCCGCGACTGGACTCGGGAAAGCTGCGCGGGGAGGGGAGAAGCTCGGGACCTGGGGCCGCGCATGCGCACCCGTACCGGAGCGGGGGAGGGGTTGGGGCGCGTCCGCTGGGTTTTGGGGCGGCGGGTGTCGAGGCTCCGGTTCTGCGCGCGAGTGCTCGCGAAGGGTCCTTGTTAGTCCCTCTTCCTTCCTTGCTCCCACTCTGCGTTCCTTCTCCCCCACCCCCCACCCCCCGCCGAGAGTCGGCGCCGGGGCCCTTCGGCGCAGCTTCGACTCCTGGAATTCAGGCCACGTCCCCCACCCCTTCCTTCCGAGGCTGACGAAAGCGAAACCTCACGCGTGTGTGGTCACCCCTGCTTCACCCTACTGATTGTTCCTCTGCTGTGGGCCCTCTGGCCGGGCCCCTTCCGGGTGAGCCGCGGGGGCCAGGACAAAGGGCCCGGTCAGGCGGGCGGCCCTGTCACGGCCGGGCGGGGGATGTCACACTCCTCTGGGACTCGCGAAGCTCCTTCGTTACTGGGAAGCCGAAAGCAGAGGCGGGAGGTGAGAAGATCCTTCCTGGCTTTCCAGCCCCGTTCCGGTCTGGTTCATTACCTTCGGGCAGGTGAGGTGGCCTTGGCTTTGCCTGGTCCTGAGCTTTGTGGGCATCTTCGTCCGAGTCCGCGCAGGAAGGGCGTCGTTGGGCGTTTTTTTCTTGGACTGGCTTGTTGGAGCTGTGGTAGAAACGGCTCCAACTTTGGTATTTGCGTATTTTTGGCTTTTCTGTTTTTGTGGAATTGTTAAGTGTGGAAATGTTACTCAGGGCCAGCCCAGACGGCATTGCGTCCCCCTCAGCCTTTCACCGACCGAGCGACAATAAAAGAAACCCTCTCTGAACTTGAGACTGTTCTAGCAAGAGTTAACTTGTGAATGTGTAACTCAGAAGAGCTGACTCTGCCTGAAACACAGACAAGATTTTAAGGTTGAAAGTTAATGGCGAATAGATTTTTCTAGTTATTTATTGATACTTCGGTTGAATGTGTAGTTTAAGAATTCAGTTCAATCAAGATTATTCATGTTGCATAACCAAGTACTTCTGGCTTCTGCAGATAACACTTATTTCTGTAATTACTAGGTTTACTCTCTTTGGTGGTTTATTTCTGTTGTCTAATATTTTTTGTTTTGTCTTCAAGAATACGTTGACAACTTAGATTTTCTACCATTTTCTTCCCGTGGGGACAGAGTGGTTAAAATCCTTGAGAAACACTCTCTGTAATTTGTATTCAGTTTCCCTCTTCCATTATTCATCTTGTTGTGGAAACATGGCTTAGTGAACCCTCTCTTCTTCCCGTCTCTCCCTTCCCTGCTGTTGATGTGACTGAAGTCTTACTCTCCTAAGAGTGGGAAAGGTAAACTTAATCTAGATATTTAGTCAGCATTTCTATTTTTTCCTGGTTATGCTTATAGTTCGTGCTTATCGTAGAAGTGCTGAAAAATACAGAGAAGTGTAATAGGAATCAGCATGCGTTAATATTTTTAAAATTTCTCTTGGCCTATGGCTGGCACTGCCTTCATGAAAACTTGCTTCTCTACTGTAGGGTATAATAGTAGGAAGAGCACCAGGCATTAGAGGTCGTAAGGCCCCTAAGCTGGTTCTCTGGCTCTGCTGTTTAACTTTGTGGTGTTGGTCAAGTTGATACTAATGTCCTTTTAGCACTTTACAGTGATTTCACACAGCTTTTCTTTCTTCCTCTATTTTTTTTTTTTAAAAACAGTTGACACACAATGTTCCATTACTTCGGGTGTACGACATAGTGATTCAACAAGTCTGTACATTATGCTGTGCTCGCTGCAAGTGTAGCTACCGTCTCACCATACAGCTCTATTACAGTATCACTGACTACGTTCCCCTGTGCTGTACATTTTATCTGTGTCCCACGGATTTTTTTTTTTTTACTGGCATTCAGTAAGCTTGATAGAGCAGGTGTTATTTAATCATCCTTATCGTACAGATAATGAAGCCTATGTGACCTTAGGTAAAATGATTTTCTCAAAGTTTTGTGGTAGAAAATGGCAGGATTTGGACTCCAAAGCCAGCGCTCCTACCACTATTAACGCTGCCTTTTTGAACTTTCTTTTTTAAAGTAAGACTGGTCATTTTTGCCCTTTCTTTATGGATTGGTGTGAAGATCAAAGGGGATAATGTATATAAAGGCCCTTTAAAAGTTATAGAGTTTTATATAAATGTAGTCGTATTATAGAAAGTACTGCTGCTGACCTGAAATTTCACTTTATTTCATAAACTACCCAAGGGTATTAGTCTCCTTTGGGAAAATACTGAATATTCTCTTGATGTTCTGTCTGCTACATTTTCCTTTGCCACTTTGACTTAACTGTAGAAGCTGTTAGAATTGTCTTCCAGGGGCGCCTGGGTGGCTCAGTGGGTTAAAGCCTCTGCCTTTGGCTCAGGTCATGATCTCAGGGTCCTGGGATCAAGCCCCGCCTCAGGCTCTCTGCTCAGCAGGGAGCCAGCTTCCTCCTCTCTCTCTGCCTGCTTCTCTGCCTACTTGTGATCTCTCTCTCTCTCTCTCTGTCAAATAAATAAAATCATTTAAAAAAAAAGTGTCTTCCACTTTACCCTGTTTTGTTCCCCCACAGGTTTTTGTTTTTGTTTTTTTTAAGAGTTATTTATTTGAGAGCTTGTGAAAGTCTGCACACCCAGAGGGAGAGGGAGAAGTGGACTCCCTGCTGAGCAGGAAGCCTGATGTGGGACTCGATCCCAGGACCCTGACTGAGATCAAAACCTGAGCCAAAGGCAGACACTTAACCAACTGGGCCACCCAGGTGCACCCCCTGACCCCGAGAGTTTCTAACCAAGCTTCATGAAGTAGCTTTTATGTTAAACACATTTTTGTTTTCCAAAGATGGTGTTCAAACCACAGAAAGACTAGAGATTGGCTTTTCGGGCCACTCGAGTTACTCCTCAGGATGGGTTCCCCTTTGAGCCAGCTGGGGAGTGTTCATTTGAGGTTGCAGCACTCCTGATTAGATAATAGGGCCTGCATTTGCTCTGGCTACTCCTGGTTGTGCTTAAATATGGGGGGATAGAAATCTGAATCAGATACAGGCTCTGTTCTCAAGGTGCTTACAGGCAGATCTGTGAGAAGTTCCGGCACAATTAACTAGATTCCAGAACACTTAAAAAAGAGCTTCAAGAGTGACAATTGAATGGGTGTGCTCTTTATTCCTGTCTATGCTTGCTCTCATTTGGGCTAAATATGTTGTTATTGGGGAGGGATTACTGGTTTACACTGGAAAATGAGTATGTATTTAGGACATTGGGGCCTCTTTATGATTCAGTCTGTCAAACACTTGTGGTTACAGAGAGATTCAGTAGTGTCAAAGTTCAATATAAAAAATAATTTATTGGGGCGCCTGGGTGGCTCAGTTGTTAAGCATCTGCCTTCAGCTCAGGTCATGATCCCAGGATCCTGGGATCGAGTCCTACATTGGGGCTTCTGCTCAGCCTGCTTGTGTTCCCTCTCTTGCTATGTCTCTCTCTGTCAAATAAATAAATAAAATCTAAAAAAGAAATAATTTATTGAAGGCTACAGGCATTCCGTCTCCAGTTACTGGCTTGGTTTTGAGGCAGCACCCTAGAGAGATGGGATCTAGTATTAGCTAGCTAATCTAGCCAGCCAGGAATTTGGGCCCAAGTTAAGGGAGGGGCTGGGACATCTAGGGTTCAAATCTAGGACCACCAGAGCCCAGACCTGTCAGAACAGTTCTTTGGACTTCCTGAAACCAAACTGACCTACCTTCTAGGGATGACAAGGAAAGCATCAAGTTAATGACCATTTCTAATGACTTCTACCACATCAGATTATCACTTAGTGGTTATTAGGCTGTCTCAAAACGCCTTGTGGCCCTGTGGGACAGGAGGTGCAGTGTAAACGTGCCCGAGGAGAGGCATGCCATTTAAACAAAAGTAATTTTAGCCAGTAAAAAGATGTATCAAATTCCTTTAAATTCCATTGTATAATTTTCTTAGACTCTTCCTTTTCCCCCAATTTAATTTTATTTATTTGGGTAAATATTAAGTCTTCGGGATATAGTTAGCTGTGAGTTAATGGTTGAATAATATTTAAAAAGTTAATTTACAGAGTTTATGAAAATTAGACCTGCAATAAATGTTTTATAAAACTAGGGGAAAATAATGCACTGAGGACATGTGAGTAATGAGTATTTACACTGGTAACAACAATAGTTAACATACGGAGCCAGTCTTATGTACGTAGCACTATTTTTTTTTTTTTTAAGAGAGCACGTATGCATGAGAGAGTAGGTGAGGGAAGAGGGGCAGAGCAGAGGGAGAGGCAGGGAGAGAGAAAATCTTAAGCAGGTTCCATGCCTGGCACAGAGCTTGACACAGGGCTCGATCCTGTAACCCTGAGATCATGACCTGAGCCGAAATTGAGAGTCAGGTGCTTAACTGGCTGAGCTTCCCAGGCACCCATGTATGAAGCACTATTCTTAGCGCTGTATTTGTGTTATCTCACATAATCCTTAACCCTAATGAGGTAGAGATTATTATATATTATTGTATGCAAATGAGGAAACTAAAGCACAGTGAGGTTCAAGTGCCAGAAACTTGTTGTGTGTCTCACAGCTAAGGAAATATCAGTTAGGATTCAAGTGCAACAAGCCAAGCTCTTAACCACTATTCTAGATACATGGTTATACAGCGTCTGAAAGCTATTCAATAGGAAGAACTACTGAAAAAATACAATTCTGCTGCCCCTCCCCCCAGCTTTTTAACCACATGGGGTTTTTCTTCTCTCTAATATCAGTTTCTTTTGGATATGTGGGAAGAGGACCCAAAATGGTTGAATTATGACAGGAACAAGGAGCCATATAATTCACAAACTGCTTAGTTAAATGTGTGAATAATGTTTCTTTGACTTGCTGTATTTCTAAAAAACATTATCTTAAGTAGGCTCCACACACAATGTGGGGCTTGAACTCACGACCCTGAGATCTAGAGTTGGATGCTGTACTGACTACCCAGGTGCCCCTGACTTGCTGGTTTTGTTGTTAAATTGTATACATTAAGGCAGCCTTCTGCCCAATAATCAGCTGGCTTTTATCTTTCAAAGGCGAAGTTTTTTTTTGTTTTTTTTTGTTTGTTTGTTTTTTTAATTTGTGATTGTTTTGGGGCACTTGGGTGCTCATTCAATTAAGCGGCTGCCTTTGGCTTGGGTTATGATCCCAGGGTCCTGGGACGGATCTCTGCATCGGGCTCCCTGCTTGTTGGAGAGCCTGCTTCTCCCTCTCCTTCTGTCTGCCTTTCTGCCTACTTGTGCTCTCTTTCTCTGTCAAATACATGAATAACATCTTTAAAAAAAAAATTGTGATTGCTTCTGTTTTGCATAGCTTTCGTCCACTTGGTTGTGTTTCATATGGACTGAACTTAATAGTTACTGAAATAAGATTGTAGAGAATTTTTGTTGTTGTTTTCGAGACTTGGCCCTTGATGATAAAGTTACTCATTTTAGGACAAAGGTAAGGAAGATACATAGAACAAGAGATTTAACAGGACCTAAGCTGTAGATGTTAGTTGATGAGATTATCTGTCAAATTTGGTATTCCTACTCTCCTAAGGATGAAGGCATTAAATGAAGCTCTGAACCAGATTAATGGAATTTGATTATGATTAACATCTGAACATTTTCTTCTCAAATGGGATGCGCACAAGTTTCTCATGAGTCTAGGAGGCACTGTCTACATTGTATTCTGAATAATCCCACCTCCCCGTTTTACATTCCAGTATAGAACTGAGGGGGGTTGTGGGAGAGAGGATGCATTTCTAGATTTTTGTATGAGTTGGTGTATAGGGTGAGACAGATCAGTGCTGGTATGGATTTCTTAATGGGCTGATGTGTGTTTTTAGAGGAACTATACAGTATTGAGTAACTTTTGAGCAATTTGTAATATACTTTTTTCCTTTATTGTAAAATATACATTGCATAAAACTTGTCATTTTAATGTCCTTTTTTTTTTTTTTAAAGATTTTACTTATTTGCCAGAGAGAGAGAGAGAGAGCACAAGCAGGAGGAGTGGGGGGGGGGCTAGAGAAAGAGTGCAAGCGTGCACATATTAACTGGAGGAGCAGCACGCAGAGGGAGAAGCGGCCTCCTTGCTGAGCAGGGAGCCCGACGTGGGGCTCGATCCCAGGACTCTGGGATCATGACCTGACCCAAAGGCAGACGCTTAACTGGCTGAGCCACACAGGCGTCTCCTTAATGTCTTTTTTTTTTAAACAGGATTTTCATTTAACTGTGGGGTCCCTTTGAAATGTTAGCTGAGTTACTTGGTTAATGGCTTTGAATACTTCAAGCTCTGTTAGGAGCTAACTGTTCCCTGGGACTGAAAATACTTTTGGTATGGGAACTGCTATTTTTTAAAGATCTATTTATTTAAGAGAGAGGGTGTGAGTGAGGGGAGGGACAGAGGGAGAGAATCGCAAGCAGACTCCCTTCTGAGCTTAGAGTCAGACCCCAGGACTCCATCTCAGGACCCTGAATCATGACCTGAGCCCAGATCATTAATTGGATGCTCAACCGACTGAGCCACCCAGGTGCCCTGGGAGCTGCTATTTTTGAGTTATGAATGCAATTGAATCTTGTTTAGCTAAGTTTGCATACTGACCATTGAAATGTAGATGTGTTTTCTCTGCAGCTTTTGAGTATAAGTAATTGAGGCTAAAATAGAAACTTGGTTAACTTAATCCCTTTGGCAAAACTTATAAGAACGCTTTTGACTTTTTACTTATCTGTACATTAGTTCTTGTCTGTTTGGAACAGACCTAGAGCAAACTATCCTATTTCCTTGATTCTAAGACCTAAGTTTTTCCTCCTCATGTTTTAACAGTTCTGAAATAATCTGTACATATCATGTCACTTATTAAATGTATACTTTATTGTGTTTTTTCCCTACAAAGCTATTATTAAAATTGCTATGTGCCTTGGGGCTCTTGGATGGCTCAGTTGGTTAAGCATCTGACTCTTGATTTTGGCTCAGGTCATGATCTCAGGGTCGTGGGATTGATCCCTGCATCAGGCTCCACACTGAGCTTCGAGCCTGCTTAGAATCTTATCTCCCTGTCTGCCCCCCCCCACCTGTGTGTGTGTATGCACACATTCTCAGAAAAACTGTGTGCCTTTGCATCTAGGAAATTTGGTTCTTACATATTTCAGTTAAATTTTAGAGGGCACCCGGGTGGCTCAGTGGGTTAAAGCCTCTGCCTTCGGCTCAGGTCACGATCTCAGGGTCCTGGGATGGAGGCCTGCATTGGGCTCCCTGCTCGGCGGGGAGCCTGCTTCCTCCTCTCTGTCTGCCTCTCTGCCTACTTGTGATCTCTCTCTCTCTTTCTCTCTCTGTGTCAAATAAATAAATAAAATCTTTAAAAACAATTTTAGAATAAGTACTGGTGTTAGAAAACTTGGTTATATTTAATTTATTTTTTACTTATTTTAAACCACAAGGCAATACTAAATCATGGAGAAATTGCTATTCAGTACTCTCTCCTGTCCTCACAACTTTTGATAGTTTTGGTTTTTCCATCAGCAGTTTTAAGAGGCCAGTACCCCTTGGGAAATGTCAGAGACCAAACTGGGAAAGAGGAGTTTCTGCCATTATCCCCTCCCACTGTTTCCACACAGTGGGGTCTGGTTACAGGGTGTTGTCCCTTTCTGACTAACAATCCCTTGGGTATTTGAGGATTTACACTGTGAAGCCCATTCATCACCTTCTCCCCTAACCTTTTTTTTTTAACTCTTGAAATTGGAAGCAAGAGGTACTTCAGTGTTGTTGTTGTTGTGAATACTGAGAAACTTGGCTCTGAAGGTTGCTTCAGAACTGTTGCAAGTTCTATCTAGGGATGTCATTAAGGGTGTTAATGGAAGCCTTAAACAAAGACACGTTCCAGGTGCTGGATTCTGCCATCCTGTAAGTGTGCTCTCTAGAGGATGTGAGTTCATCCTGGTTATGAAAGGCTGTGGCCGGTCCTGCAACAGCCTGCAATCATTGCACCATCTCGATCAGGAGGCCTAGAGCCCCGTGACTTAGAGGGGTGAGCAGTGTAGGCTCTGCGGCTTCTACCGGTATCCATCCTTAAGAACACAACTAACAAAAAAATTGAGGTGAGTTGGATTGAGGTGAGAAAGGAAAGAGGAAATCCAGAGCAAGCTAGCCATTGTAACTGTTGCATTTGTGAGAGAAGGAGCCTTAGGAAACAAAAGGTAATGATGTGTGTGAACTAGAAGAATGGCATCTTTCCGCTGGCCCAGGATTTCTCAGGAGTCAGTTTGGGATTGTAACTTTTATTGCCCAGATTAATTTTGCTGAGTGTTGGGCTAGATGCTCATTATGATAGGTGTGACTAGTTAGTTGGCTTGTCTTTCAAACTACTTAGCTTTGTGTTTTAATACCACCCCATTCCCATTTTTGGTCAGTTTGAAATGAATAGGCATTATGGCTCTAATAAGGATCTGGATGATTGTGGAAGATTGATATTTAGGAAAGATGAAAATTCTTGATTAGATTTTTTTTAGCTCTATAGATTGAATGTGTTTATTTAGGATTGCATGTGTAATAGAGAAGGCAACAAAATTTAAGAGCTCAACCTGGTGGTATTGATGGCATGTAACCTGGGTACAGTTCAGTTAAAAACGTTCTTTCTGTGATGTAGTGGGGCAATTGGCAAGATCTGAATTGGGTCTGTAGATCAGTTAATAGTATTGTGTCAGTGTTAGGTTCCTGGTTTTGATTATGGTTTTCATGTGTACACACAAGTATTTAGGGGTGCCTGCATGGTTGGGAAAAAATATTTTAAAGTCTCTATATACAGCTACATAGAAAGGGGATTCAGCAACTTTGGTGAAATATTAACAGTTAGGAAATTTGGGTAAAGGGTTTATAGGAATTCCTTTTACTGTTCCAAGTCTTCTGTAGGAAAGTTTCTGAAATTATGTAAAAAAAAAAAATCCTTTCTGCACAGATTCCTTTCTCGTGGAGGAACTTTTCCTTTTTTTAAATTGTAAATCCCCAGTTCAATTTAACATGCATTGGATGGAAAGTTTCTACATGCATATATTTAAAATTCAAGACCTGGAGCGCCTGGGTGGCTCAGTCGGTTAAGCATCTGCCTTCGTCTCAGGTCATGATGCCAGGGTCCTGGGATCCCCACGTTTGGCTCCTTGCTCGACAGGGGGCCTGTTTTTCCCTCTCCCTCTGCTGCTGCCCCTGCTTGTTCTCTGTCAAATAAATAAAATATTTTAAAAAATTAAAAAAATAAAAAAATAAAATTCAAGACCTAGTACCAGTCCCAGTTCCTTCCTCCCTCCCCCCCCTTTCTTCTCTCTCCCTGCCTCCCTCCCTTCCTCCCTCCCTCCCTTCCTGCCCCCCCACCCCTTTGAGGTTCTTTGTCTTTGCTGAGAGAATTCTCTGGCATCTTGATAAAGTGACATAAAATTGCTTTATGTTACAGGGGTGCTTAAGTGTTCCAGTCTTAATTTTGGCTCAGGTCATGATCTCAGGGTGGAGGCCCAGTGTGGAGCCTGTTTAAGATTCTCTCTCTCCCTCTTCCTCAGCCCCTCCCCCTGTCAAAAAATAGAATAAAAATAAATATCGCCTTATGTTTCACTGACTGGGTCCCTTTAACTGCTAACTGGTAATTTCTCAAAAAAAGAAGCTATCTATTAATGGGACAGTTACCTTCTGAAAGAATAGAAATCAAACGCTGGTAACAAAGTAGTTTGGGAGAAGAAGATGGCTTTATGACTTCTGTGTCTTTTAAAATGGTTGAGCATGATTGCAAATGTGTCCTAGAAGGAAATGCATAAAAATGAAAACGGCGGGCGCCTGGGTGGCTCAGTGGGTTAAAGCCTCTGCTTTCGGCTCAGGTCATGATCTCAGCGTCCTGGGATCGAGGCCCGCATCGGGCTCTCTGCTCAGCAGGGAGCCTGCTTCCTCCTCTCTCTCTGCCTGCCTCTCTGCCTACTTGTAATCTCTCTCTGTGTGTCAAATAAATAAATAAAATCTTTAAAAAAAACAAATGAAAACGGCTGTGCTAGGACAGTGGGATTTTAGATAACTTTCATTTTCCAAACTTGTATGTTGCTATTTTTCATGAGAAATTTGTTTATTTTTATATGTCCTTGTATCTGTAAAATAACCTTCTTTTTATCAATTCTACAGAGCGGAGGCTGTGTCCCACGGACTCTGGCATCATGAACATATTTGATCGGAAGATCAACTTTGATGCACTCTTAAAATTTTCCCACATGTAAGTGTTATGATCTTGACTGTAGTTTCTTATTGCATTTCCTTTCATATCTTGTTCCTTTTCCTAGCTTATTAACTTTGTATGTATTAACTAGCATATCAACTTTGCTAGAATCCAGAGGATTTAAGAAAAGCACCTAGATTCTAAGGGCTGCTCTGTAGTCACTGAGAAATCATTTAGTTATTCTAGTATGAGTACTGATTGTTCATAATTTGGGACCTTTGGCTCCTCCCCAGCATTTAAGATTCTCTATTCATCTATTTTCAAAGCATTCTTTTTTTAAAATTATAACTTCTACATATTCCCTGGGAAGAAGAGAGGGAAATGATTATTAGCTTAGAAATGAAACCGGTCCTAGAATAATGGCTGTTACTAACATTCTTTCCCAGAACCCCTTCGACACAGCAGCACCTGAAGAAGGTCTATGCCAGTTTTGCCCTCTGTATGTTTGTGGCGGCCGCGGGGGCCTATGTCCACGTGGTCACTCATTTCCTTCAGGTAAGAGCACTTTCTTTTCTAGTTGCTGTGGCACAAATCCAGTAGGTAGAGAAACCAGCTCAGCAGCGTGATGCAAGCCTGTACCTCTCTTTAATCCTTTTCTGTAGTTTGCGATCTGAATTCAGCCAGAGCCAGCTGGTAACGAGACATGCAGAGCCATTTAAATTTTCTGGTAGCTGTGCCCTCTCTAGGTACTGAAAACAGAATGTCTTAACCCGGACACTGACTGGTGTGCGGCCAATACGTAAGACTCCAGCCCTCTAAGTTGTGGCATGGCTTGTGTGCTGGGGTTTGCACAGTAGCTTTTTTTTTTTTTTTTTTTATCTTTTCCTCCCTCCTTCCTCTGTTTGCTTGTGACTGTGGGGTTCTTAGATACAGACCACTGATTGTACGATTATCAGGAGAGGCAGGGTTGAGACCTTTGAGGATTTGACTCATTTTATTTGCTGATACACTTACATCTGCAGGGTTGCATGAAAACCTTCAACAGCTCACTTTCCTGTGTTGAAAGAGATCTTCAGTTTGGCCAGTACGAATAAAAAGGACAGTTGATGAATAATCAAAAAGTTTGAAGTTCTCACTAACCAAGACTTGACCTTTCCAAGTGTCCTTTTAGTGTAAATACAGAGAGTGTGCCTGTGTTGGCATTTGCAACTACTGAGAACTGTCCCTGTGCTCAGGCATCTCCTGGCAGTCGTTGTGTGAAAAATTACTCTAGATACTTAGAGGATAAGACTTTGATCCCTGGAGTTTAGACTAAAACATACTCTACTTTCTAGGCAGGAGTGGCCATTTTGGTTTCTGGTTGTGAGTGTTTTTTGGGGTGTGTGTGTGTGTGTGTGTGTTTTAAACAATGTAGTAAAATGCAGGTATCCTCATTATTCGTGGATTCTGTATTTATGAATTCACCTACTTGCTAAAACCTATTTGTAACCCTAAAATCAGTACTCATGGTGCTATTGCGGACATTTGCGGTCCTAAGCAGAACGGCCAAAACTTTGAGTTGCATGCGCCACTGTTCCAGCTGAGGTTGAACAGGCCCCGCACTGCCCTGCTTCAAGCTCTTGTACTATAAACAAGGGTCATTTTTATGGTCTATACAGTGCTACATTTTTTGCATTTTTGTGATTTTGGTGGTGATGTCAGTATTTAAAATGGACCCCAGGCATAGTGCTAGAGTGCTCTCTAGTGTTCCTGAGTGCCAAGAAAAGTACACTAAGACTGTGATGCGTCTTACGGAGAAAATATGTCTGCTGGGTAAGCTTTGTTCAGGCTTGAGTTTATAGTGTGTTGGTCATGAGTTGCAGGTTAATGAACCAACAATATACATCAAATAAAGTGTCCTTAAACATAAACACCCATAAAATATGTATTTTTCAGTTGAAGAAAATGTAACCAGGGGTGTGTGAGAATCTAACCCCATTAATTCATTATTCACAGTGACTTTATAGATCATAACTATGAGAAAAACCATCAGCTGTGCTTTTAAAGGAAGGAAGGAACTTCACTGTCTACATACCTTCTTCATGATTTTCTTCTCTTTCTAATTGCCTATAGCTTTTCCCACTTCCTTTTTTTTTTAAAGAATATTTTTCTTCTTACAAAATGAATGCACGTTCATTGTAGGGAATTTGGAAAACAGACTAGTGATGAGAAAGAAATAAAAACACCCAGTCATAACTTAACATTTTGGTTCTTACTCTGGCTCAGTCTGTTCAGGCTTCTCTAACAGAACACCAGAGGCTGAGTAGCTTAAACAGCAAATGTTTCTCATAGTTTGGGAGGCTGGTTGTTCAGGGTCATGGTGCCAGTAGATATGTTGTGTGGTGAGGGCCTGCTTCCTGTGTAAATGACTCTCCTCTCGCTGTGTCTTCACATGACAGAAGGGGCAGGGGAGCTCTCTGGGATTTTTCTTGCAAGGGCACTAATGAAGGCTCCATCTTCATGACCTAATCACCAAGGAGCCCCCTACATACACACACCTGGAAATACCAGCACATTGGGGGTTAAAGTTTAAACATGAATTTGGGGGAGCATAAACATTCCATCTGTAGCACCCTCTCAGTCGTTTATCTCTGTATGGGTACGTATATTTGTGTGTGTTTTAAAGTGATCAAAAAGGGATCATTTCTACTTGTCCTACAGATTAGAATGTGCTTCAAACACTTGTCACTTTGATTCATCTTTTTTTGGGCGAGACTCATAGTTTGACTTAGTTGTGGCTGATGGACTACCTGAGTCAGAAGAGCCTCTAGCATCCACCGTGGTCCTCGCCCTGTCCTGCACGGTGTGTAGTTTTTCCTTAGTCCCCTCTGCCTTTCCACTGCCTCCAGGTTAGAAGGAAATATTAGGAAGTTCTGATGAATATTTGATCCCAATAAGGTCTGCAGAATAAATTTGACATTTTCAAGTATTTCATTATTAACTCTGGATCTGATAGGCTGGCCTGCTCTCTGCCTTGGGCTCCCTGGGGTTGATGATTTGGCTGATGACAACACCTCATAGCCATGAAACCGAGCAAAAACGACTGGGACTTCTTGCTGGATTTGCTTTCCTTACAGGTATGTTAGGAATTGGCTAATTTGGGGTGGGAGGGGGTACTTTATCTAGTATCTCTCTAGACTAAAGCCCCAGATTTGTATGTATTCTAATTCACCCCAACTGGCACACTGTGCTTATCAGTCTTGTATTTGAGTGTATTTTGCCTTGTATTGGTTTCTTATTTCATAGAGGTGCATCTTTCCCACCCAGAGGATTTGGTCTTTAGGACTCGTGACCGTATCCAAAAATAAACATTTGTGTGCTCAAATGAATGAGGTTCAAGAGCTAAGGTAGCATAACTTGTTAATGGTCGGCCTGGGACTAAACTAGGGCTGAAACTCTCACTTAGTTGGACTCACACTGGCAGCATCACTCCGGTGACCATTATTCTCAACTTTGTGGACAGTTAATTAAAGCCACACATTGAGATCCATCCAGCAGAGCACTTTGCTGATTCTCAAGAAAAGAGTTACAAGCACACCTCTTCAAGAATTATCATTAAGGGAAACAGGACTTAAGCTACAGAGTAAAAATACTTGCAGAGCAGCATTTGACTTAGTACAACTCGTTTTGAGTGTGTCTAATCTATTTAGTGTTGAAGTAGAAAGGAAAGGATTTGGAGATTAAGATTTTTTTAAATAGGGCGCCTGGGTGGCTCAGTGGGTTAAAGCCGCTGCCTTCGGCTCAGGTCATGATCCCAGGGTCCTGGGATCGAGGCCCACATCGGGCTCTCTGCTCAGCGGGGAGCCTGCTTCCTCCTCTCTCCTCTCTCTCTGCCTGCCTCTCTGCCTACTTGTAATCTCTCTCTCTGTGTGTCAAATGAATAAATAAAATCTTTAAAAAAAAAAAAAGATTTTTTTAAATAAGGAAAGCCAGTTTTTGAAGGTAGTAAGGGGTGGAATTAGAAGGAGAGAGAGTAGCAGGAGTAGAGGAAATGTTGGGGCTGGAACAGGTTGCCATTGCACCCTCCTCTTGGCAAGCGTCCACCTGCAGAAGCAGTCTGGTCTTTTCTACAAAGGGAGTCAGTCCTGCATGACTGTAGGTTGCTGGCCACAAGGCACTAGTTTGCTCTTGATCCTTCTATTCTAATTCCTGATCTGGCCCGTATTATGGTCTCACATCACTCCTCTTTGGAGTACTGCAGCCTTACATCTTTGCTCAGTAATGTTCGACATGCCTGCTTCCTTTTTCCTTATGTGTTTCAGCTTGGGCCATGCATGATTTTCAGCTAAGAGAACGGTTTTGTAGCTCTGTCTGTAGACAAATAACTCAGTCAAGTATATGTTCTCTGGAAAACAAGGCAGATAGAGGAGAGGAGATTTAGTTATTTTAGCATACATGTTTTGATTTTTTAGGAGAATGGGCATGCCTGTGCATTTGATGGTCAGCTTTTGATTGAGGGTCCTCTTTAGGCTTTGACGGTAATACTGTGTTCTGGGGCTTTTGTTTTCTAGGAGTCGGCCTGGGCCCTGCTCTGGAGCTGTGCATTGCCATCAACCCCAGGTAACTATTTTAGTAGCACCTTATGTCTTTCTGTCGTTGCAAATATGCCTCCTCGGTATAGGTTTGCAGACCCGTAGGGCTCAGTCTAACGGGGTTTTCCTCTCACAGCATTCTTCCCACCGCCTTCATGGGCACAGCAATGATCTTCACCTGCTTCACCCTGAGCGCCCTCTATGCCAGGCGCCGGAGCTACCTCTTTCTGGGAGGTAAGTGTGGATTGGAAAATGGTCTCCGCTTTAGCTAGAATTTGCACCAAGACTCTTTTCCTGTCTTCCAGCTTCTTGTGATTTTGGGGTTGAAATTGAAAGCCTTAATGGGGGGGGTGGTAAGTAAGGAATGGCTTTAATGGGGTTGTCTTCCTTTGCTTTCGCTTTTCTCAGGATGGCTTTTTGTCATCTCTTACAGGTGTCTTGATGTCAGCCATGAGCCTGATGCTCTTGTCTACCCTGGGGAACCTTTTCTTTGGATCCATTTGGCTTTTCCAGGTGAGACTGCATATAACTTTCTAGCAGCCATTTGCCTTGCACTTCTTATACTTGCTTCACCCTAAAGCAGTAGACTAAGAATCCTCCAGAATGCTCACTTTTGTTGGAAGTGCAGAGTTGTGCCTAGGGAAGTAACGCGGTCTTTACCATAGGCTTCCGTACCCAACAATGTTAATGCCAACAGGGTTAGCATTTCTTGTACTTACAAACAGCCAAGAGCCAAAAAGAGGCACAGCTGGGTTTTTCCCCTCTGTAGTGTCTTCACATGGTAACATCATCTCATTCTTCTCCTGTTAGGCAAACCTATACGTGGGGCTGGTGGTCATGTGTGGCTTTGTCCTTTTTGATACTCAACTCATTATTGAAAAGGCTGAAAATGGAGATAAGGATTATATCTGGTGAGTAAAAAATGGCCTTTAACGCCTCCCTTTTTATGGCTCTCAGGGGAGGGGTAAGAGTAAACTCGGGGGCCCTGGCTGAACTTCATGGCCAGCCTTTAGGAGCTTGTATGGTAGGATGCCCGTGGTTTTGGAACCGTGCAACAGATAGCATAGTCTCCCTCAGTTCCTGAAAGACATCAGCACTTTTTAAAATTGAATAATATGCATTTAATTATCCTTACTTTTAATAGTGGTTGTCTCTAGGCATGGGAGAGGGAAAGGGATCTTTCTCCTTTTACTCTATATTTTTATATTCTTTAAACCTTTAATAATGAAAAAAGATACAGATTCTTTTTAATATGTAACTTTTAAAAAATGTAATAATCTTCTCAGAGTCTCTTAACTAGTTAATGGTAGTCCGGGGTTCAGACACGGACCTCTGCGGAGTCTAAAGCCCAGCTTTGCTTTTACTTGTGCTTTGCTTTGTTGATTTGAAAAGGATCTCGGACATCAGTTTTACTTAGTGGGGGGTGGAGTACTGGCAAAGCTCTCTCATAGGGTGGAAGAGGGGTTTTTATGCTCTGTCCCTCCGTGGGCTGTGGAAAAGGGAGGTGGGATGTGCAGTTGGTGATCTGGTTCTTCTGTTTCAGGCACTGCGTTGACCTCTTCTTAGATTTCATTACCCTCTTCAGAAAACTCATGATGATCCTGGCTCTGAATGAGAAGGTTAGTTCACCCACTCCCTGAGGATGAAAGAATGGCACCTAAACTTAACATCTGTGTAGACTTCAGATTTGAAAACTGACACACTGTGTACGTCCAGGTTAGCTGTAAGGCAGGGAGCCAAGTAAGGGGTAAACCAGAAGCCTTTTAGCCCATGATGAGAAAGGAACAAGTAAAAAAAAAAACACAAAACCATAAATAAAAAACAAGGGGTGCCTGGCTGGCTCAGTTGTTGGTGGACCATGTGACTTTTAATCTCAGGATTGTAAATTCAAGCCCTATGTTGGGTGTAGAGGTTACTTTAAAAAAAAATCTTAAAAAAACAACAACCTAAATCAAATCCCTAAGATTGGTATCAAAAGAGAAAGAGGCTTAAGTGGCAGTGAGACACAATCTACTATACAAAGAATTTAAAGGCCTTGAAGATAGTTATGACTCTGCAAAGATATTCTAGAGGATTTGTTTAATATTGGCTTTTATAAATATGTGTCAGAAGTAGACTGGTTTTATCCGTTTGTTAGTCTTATTTCCAGAGAAGTATTCTGTGTATGGTTAGTGAGTGTCACACACAGTCTACTCCAGCAGTAGGGCAACAAATGAAACCATGAGGGTTTTTCACAGACCTTCTTAGGGAACAGGAGACAGTGTGGTGGCGGGGGAAGCCGGTGAGGCGGTGGGATTGGTGGCTCTCGGTCTCACCTGTGCCGCAACTGCACGAGCTCCAAGCAGGTTTCAGCCAAAGCAAATCAGCTTGCGTCTCTTTAATACACAGGGCTTCCGCCTATGATGGGATGAAGAGTTCCCTGGGCTAGATTATTTCTGCGTTTGGTTTGTGCCCAGGATTTATGCTTCTCGGGCTAGTGGAAAGTTGGTCTTGGCCTCTTGTGTAGTTATTTTAGGGCGGACTGCCAGTCTAGAGCCTTCACGGGTTGGGGTTTGAGCTGTGGTGGTCATGTGTAAACCAGGAGTGCTCTTGGGGTGGAAGTGGGAGCAACTTTTTAAGCCTTATTCTCGTCAGGTCTGCCAACAACTTGAGAAGGACCATCAGTGGAAGGTGGTTAAGATTCAGTTCCTACTGCACTGAGGGAGTATTTCTCCTTCCTTTTTATCGTCCTGTACCCTTCTAGTCGCTAACCAAAGGAAGCCCGGTCCTGGCCCACTCAAGAGTTTTAGCTTGAATGTCAGGTGCTGAAAATTAATTGGGCAATTGTTCTCCATTTGTAGGACAAGAAGAAAGAGAAGAAGTGAAATGACCTTGCAGCCTTTCCCATTTTGACCTCCTCTCCCTCCACCCCTCATTTCCTCTTCGCACACATTGCAGGTGGTGTGTTCTGTGATAATGAAAAGCATCAGAAAAGCTTTTGTACTTTGTGGTTTTCTCTATTTTGAATTTTTTGATCAAAAAACTGATTAGCAGAATATAGTTTGGAGTTTGGCTTCATATTCCTGGAGTTCTTCCCCACTCCCTTTTCTGTCCAGCCCATCCCTAGCCTCTTCCTCTGCTCGGGCAGCCGGTCACCGTGATGAGGAGTGGGACCTCAGCAGAGCAAACTCCAGGAGTCTGCTTTCCACCCGAGCTTCGCCAGGTGCACCTGAACTGTTCCGGAGAGCCACCTCGGCTCCTGCCTCAGCGTCGTGTGGTTGGTGCACAGTTCCCGTGGGACTGGGCCGTGTGTCCTCCGTCCTGTTGTTCCTCAGGCTCGTTATTACATCTGAGCTGCTGTCGACCCCATCGAAGAAACCGAAGAGCCTCTTCTGGCAGATGCTTTGCTTCCTCCGAGCTGCCCAAGCTGTTGCGGGCCTGGCAAACACACCTTTCTGTCTTGCTATCCCAAAAGGAATGTGGATTGATGTGTCCCTTTCCCTGTCCCTGGTCTGACCCTCAGGGAATCTGCCGTTTTTTCCATCCCTGGGGCCCCGCCAGGATTTCAGCACAAAGGAAAGACTGATTCTTGTCAGGTATTTACACAAAGGCTGATTAGCTATGGCAAGAGAGAGCATAGAATTCCCGAACTTCTCTGTCTTATTTTTTTATCACCGTGGTTGTTGAGTGGCCTCCCCAACCTGGCTTCCATTGAAGATCCCAGGAGAGGAAGGATAGGGAGTGGGAGTGGGAGTGGTTGAGCCTGGGGGTAATCGTAAGCTAATCCTGCAGGACAGACCTAGATGGGGATGTGCTTGGGGCGGGGAACGCTGCTAACTGAATGGTTCTTTGTTGACATCAGCAGAACTGGATTGTGATGACTTGGGAGGCCGCATTCATGGCAGTCCAGCGCATTTCTGTCTTCTGCCGCCTGGACGCCGGTAGTGTCAGGCCAGAAATACGGGGCAGTCGATGAGCATTTATTTTACAGATGCACTTTAGTTTTTGGTCTCTGCACCTGTTCCCAGAATCTAGCCTTTCAGCCACGGATGGGTGACCAAACCTGCAGGATGGCTGATTCCCTACAGCAGGGTGGTTGTGTGGGAGGCCAGTACTGATGGGGATCACTGGAGCTTTCCCAGGGAGCTGCCCCAGGCCGCTGACACAGAAGGGCAGGCAGCCTGGAGAGCAGTTGTGTTTCTGGCTATTCACGGGGCTTCCTTGGAACGGGACTGAGCCATCAGAAGCTCATTGCCAGTAGGATACCATTTTTGGCTCTCCCCGTTCACAAGCAGCACACAGTTTGACCCAGTAGGTGCTGGTTTGCAGCGCACCGTCACCGTGCTGTCCCATGAGGCGGTTTGTTCCCAGGGTGTGTGTGTTCCTGGGGTGGCGTGCTGCCGGAACGGCTGGCTTCTGGAGAGGATGCTGCCCTCTGACCTAGCTGCCATCTCCAGCCTCTGGCTTGAGAACTTGTAATAAGGGACTTCCTTCCCATTGAACACCCAATAGCACTCTCCATACATTTGTTGGTTCTCTGCAAGGCCTGAGAATCTGAGTTAAATCTCTTGAAGCCAAACTCCACCTCTTGTGCTTTTTTGCTTGGGATAAAGGAGTTTTTCTTTAGAAACAGTGCCAAGAATGACAAGATCTAAAAAACGACTTTTAAAGAAAATGCCTAACAGGTTTTTAATACAGTACTCACTGTAATTATCACTTTCTTTTCTAGTTCCTTGGTTTTCAGCTCAGGCTGCATTCTCTAACTCATACTGTGAAGACAAAGGTGTTTTTGATTCAGAAATATATGAAATCTACATAGTCTTAATTTGTAAAAAATAAAGAAAATTCCTTAACCTTTCCTGGTGTAAGTGTGTGTTAAATTCAAGGCCACAGCTGGGCACGGGCTTGGGTACAGTCTGACTTGCCTTTTAAGTAGGGCCTGGGAGTAGAATAGGAATTGAGTTTCTGATCTACTTAGCTGACTGGTGACTAGAAAGAAACAGGGACCCCAGAAGGCCTCCCACTCTAGCCCCCAGCTTGCCACAAATGGTGGGAATTTCCTCTGTGCAGTCAGTATAGAGCCCAGGCCTTTCCCTGTCCCCCCCCCACCCCCCGGCCCCCACCTTTAGGCACTTTGCAGTCGCAGCGTGTGCCATTGCTCCAGTGGATAGCCAGGCTTTGGAATTTGGGATGCATAATGGGAAAGGCATGGTGATCTGCAGGTTCTGGAAGTCTTTTTCCTCACCTGCTGTGGCCAGGCTCTATTCTAGGTGATAGGAATCACCAATGAAAAATATAAAAATCCTTGGCTTCACAGTTCACGAGACCATAAACCAGTATTACAGTCAGGTTATTCCATTTTGGCGTGTTTGCCCTCTAGCTGCCATGTTCCTTGTAGACGCAAAGCTTCCTCTTAGGATTTGACTGTTAAACTGACCTCTTGGATTCCACATGCCCGCACCCCAGCTAATGTTAGCCACTCTCCCCAACTTGGAAAGTGTACCTTAAGCTCTCTTCTCAACCATTTTTCTCTTGCTGACTGGCAAAATCCAGTCCCAAAGACTCTAAAGCCCTTCCATTTGGGGGAAGTTGCCTTCACCTACCAGGCACAACATAGTGCTCACAACAAATCAGGCAGGCAGGGTGCTTTCTGTGTTTTGTTTTAATACTCCCGATAGCTTAAGAAGGTGCTGCATTTACTACACGTGATCGATAACTTCCCAGGTCGTGCCAGCAGGTGGCGGCAAATCTGTCCAAAAAACCCTGGCACGCTCTCCAAAACTGCTCCTGTTCATCGTTGCTTTACGGAGGTGATGGTACGTTGTGTTAGTGCCTCCCAACTGGTGTCATTCTTTCCATCCCGACCTTCATCCTGGCCGGGGCTCCGGCTGGCTGGAATGGAGAAGGAAATGTGAGGTGGGTTGGGCAAAATCTTACCCATCCCCAATCTCAGTAACTAGAGTGGGAGCGTGAGCTCCCTTTTCGTCCTCGCCCAGCCAACCCACCAAATACAGATTAAACAGAAGAGTGACACACAGCAGCTCAGTCCATGCCCACTAGACCTCCAGGCCTGAAGGACAGTGAAGAAGGAAGTGGGGGGGGGACAGAAGGGGAAGGACTCCTGTACTTGGAAGAGACACCATGTCCTGCCTAAGCAGGTGATCAGATGGGGGCATCCACTAGGCCCCACACGACCTAGTCCATGTTGAGCGTAAAGATGGATATGCAACGATTGCTTTCTAGTCTTTCACAGCCGAGCAGTGCAGGAGAGCTGCGTGGAGACGTTAGGTGCTTACACGGGTGTAGGCATAGTGGCTGTGAGACAACAGTGGGAGACAGCCCTGCCTTCAGGGAGAAGTGTTTTGGAGAGGGCGCCTGGGTGGCTCAGGTCATGGTCCCAGTTTCCTGGTATCAGATCCTGTACTGGGCTCCCTGCTCTGCAGGGAGCCTGCTTCTCCCTCTGCCTTTGCCTTTCTCTCTCCCTGTGTCCTGGATAAAAAAATAAAATATTAAAAAAAAGTATTTCGGTGATGATACTTGAGAAAGTTGAATCTCCAAAGTTGAGTTAAAGTGAGACAGGAAATGAGGTGAAGATAGGTGCCGGAGGAACAAAACTTTAGGTTCTGCTGGGTTTTAAATTAAGTTTAAGGAGACTGGGAGGAAGTGGGACGGAAAGGGAAACAGTGGAAGGGCTAGCTACTTTTTTTTTTTTTTTTAAGATTTTATTCATTTGAGAGCGAGAGCACGAGCAGGGGGGAGGCAGAGGCAGAGGGAGAAGCAGGCTTCCCTGGACCTGGAAACCATGACCTGAGGACCTGGAGATCAGGACCTGAGCCGAAGGCAGACACTCACCCAATCTGGGCCGCCAGCCGCCCAGGACTGGCTATTCTGTGCTGAGGAACTGGCTTCGTCCTGGGGGCGACAGAGTCCGGGTTAGGACTCCGAGCAAGGGAGTGGTCACATGTGCATTTTTACTTCTCAGGTGACTGGAGGATGGACGGGGTGGGGTGACACTGAAGGGTAAAGACACTCTGCTCAGACGTCGGCAGAGAGTAAACAAATCCAAGGTGGCTGATGTAACTCAGGGACACAGGGCCTGTCTTGAAGGGGTGCCACCTGACTGAAGATGCGATCATTTGAGCATCAGTACGAATTACAAGTGCGATGGGTTGAAATCAAATGTTTTAAATCTATTCATGATGATTTTTTAAAAAATATCTTACTGGTCAACTTTGAAGGCTGTTAGTACTTGTTAATAAGGGGAAGCAACAAGCATGTATCTTTTCTGTATTAACTGTGCTTCAAGGTAATAAAAAAGTGAGTGGAAGTTTTCTATCTGCAGAAATATTCCAGCTAATAGGTGGTGGAATTACAGGGTTAATTTATCACTATTTTGGAAATCTCTAATGAAATAACGAAGCTAGGCCTTGACAACAGCCACCTCATGTTAAGAGAGACAACCTGATGTTATGTGCCCCCTGCTGGAACTCAACAACATTACCGTTGAAACTTTCTTGCAAAAAAAAAAAAAAAAAAGGAATCCGAATCATACTAAGTTCTAGATCTAAGTACTAGTTTACAGGAAGACATGAATCAGAGGACTGTGTTAAATGACATTATGGGGATGTAAACAGCAAAATCCAGTAAATGTAAAACTAAGGACAAACAACCTGGCTTCTTTAAAAAAAAAAAGGCAAAGACAAGAAAAACAAGAGAGGAAGGAACTTAGTGAATTAAGACTTATGAGACAGATCAGCAAAATGCAAGCATGGATCCTAATTCAAATAAACCAACTATAAAAAAAAGACAACTAGGGCAACTTGAACCTGTGGTTACCATTCTCTAGGACGACCCTCTAAAATCCTAGCCTCCTGGTATTCCTACCCTCTCACAATGAAGCAGGCTGGCATATGTGAACCAGGGAATACTGTAGATGTGTGTGTGGCCTACGAGGCTGGGTCATAAAAGGTCCTGCAGCTTCATCCTCTTCCTCTGTGGATCCTTGGTTTGCCTGCTCTGGGGGAAAAAGACAAGGTGCTGAGGCAATTCAGCCTGCCCTGTGGAGAGCCCTCGTGCCGAGGACCGGAGCCCCTGGCTAAGAGCCGGCACCCACTCCCATGTGGATGAGCCCATGTGGATGAGCTGCATGGAATGCAGATCCTCCGGGACCTGTCGGGAATTCCCGAGGAGACACTGATCCAGAACCGCCTAGCTCATCTGCTCTCAGGTTTCCAACCCACAGAAACTGTGAGCAGCAACAAATGTTTATTAAACCACTCAGTTACACAACAGTGGATAACTAATACAAATACTGATTAGTTAATGATTTAAAAAAATACCTAATGCGAAGAATGTTATTCTGTTTTTTTTTTTTATTAGAAAGATAGAGAGCATGAGCAGGGGGAGCGGCAGGCAGAGGGAGAGGGAGAAGCAGACTCCCTGCTGAGCAGGGAGCCTGATGCAGGACTCGATTCCAGGACTCTGGGATCACGACCGGAGCCAAAGGCAGACGCCCAACCAACTGAGCCACCCAGATGCCCTTGTTATTGTGCTTGTTATTTGAAAGTTGTTTTAGAGACAAATACTGAAATATTTATAGATGCATTAATATGCTGAGATCGGCTTCAAAATAATGCAGTTAGAAGGCAGCAGGGAGTGGGTGGTTCAGATGAAGTGAATGGTCATGAGTTTATACTAGTTGTAGCAATGGACATAGTCTCTGTCCTAGGCTCTACTTTTTTGTATTGTTGAAATCTTCTATAATAAAAAGTTGTCATTTTATTTTAAAGGTACTTACGATGGTCCAAATGAGAGAAAAGATGGCAGTACCAGAGCAGTAGTCATAAGGGTTGGAGGAAAGATGATGAAAGTAAAATATTCAGAAGGCAAATGTGTGGGCTTTAATGATTGAACGACACAGGGAAGTGAGAAAGACAGGAGAATCAAGGGTGACTCTGGGGTCTGGATAGACCGACCACCACTTGCTAGCTGTGCAAGCTTGGGTGAGTTACTCAACATCTCTGTGCCTCCTTTTCTCTCTCCCTCTGTTCCTCCCACACCCCAATAAATAAATAAAATGTTTGTTTGTTTATTTGAGAGAGAGATGGAGAGAATGAGCAAGAGAGCACAAGCAGGGGGAGTGGCAGAGGGAGAGAGAGTCTGACATGGGGCTCGATCCCAGGACCCTGGGGTCATGACCTGAGCCGAAGGTAGATGAAGGCAGACGCTTAACTGACTGAGCCACCCAGGAGCACCAGAATAAATAAAATCTTCAAAACAAAACAAAACAGGGCGCCTGGGTGGCTCAGTGGGTTAAAGCCTCTGCTTTCGGCTCAGGTCATGATCTCAGGGTCCTGGGATCGAGGCCCGCATCGGGCTCCCTGCTCAGCGGGGAGCCTGCTTCCCCCTCTCTCTGTCTGCCTGCCTCTCTGCCTCCTTGTGATCTCTCTCCCTCTGTGACATAAATAAATAAATCTTTAAAACAAACAAACAAACAAACAAACAAAACAAAACCCAGTACTACGTGAAGGTTAAGTTAGTTAAAATATGGAAAGCAGGGCACCTGGGTGGCTCAGTGGGTTAAGCCTCTGCCTTCGGCTCAGGTCATGATCTCAGGGTCCTGGGATTGAGCCCTGCATGTTTCCTCCTCTCTCTCTGCCTGCGTCTCTGCCTACTTGTGATCCCCTCTCTGTCAAATAAAGAAATAAAATCTTTAAAAATAAAATAAAATAAAATAAAATATGGAAAGCACCTGGAACAGTATTTAGCACAAGGTAAAGAGCTACAAGTGATAGCTCTTCCCCTGGGGAAGCCCAGGACCCCTGCGGGCTGGTGGTTTTGGCTTTGGACATGTTGAGATCACAGCGGTGGGGGTCTTCTGTGAAGATGGAGGGAGGCATTTGCAGCATTTGCTTCCCCATCTGAAGTCCAGTGGGGAAGTTAGAGATAGAGATGTGGATGATTTGGCACATTTTAAAACCATAAAAGTGAGTCAGCTCTTTGAACAGACACTTCATTGAAGATACACAAATAGCAAATAAACACATGAAAAGATGTTAAATATAATAAGATGTAATTAGATACGAGGCAAAAGCAAGCTCAAGCAGCAATGAAATGCTACTCTACACCTACTAGAATGACTAAAATGTTCAAGAAATGGTAATAGGGGTTGCCTGGGTGGCTCAGTCGTTAAGCGTCTGCCTTTGGCTCAGGTCATGATCCCAGGGTCCTGGGATCAAGCGGCACATCGGGCTCCCTGCTCAGCAGGAAGCCTGCTTCTCCCTCTCCCACTCCCCCTGCTTGTGTTCCATCTCTCACTGTGTCTCTCTCTGTCAAATAAATAAATAAAATCTTAAAAAAAAAAAAGAAATGGTAATAATACCAAGTAATGGTAGAACCCTCATACATTGCCGGTGGTAAAGTAAAATGGTACAACTTCTGGAAAACCATCTGGCACTTTCTCATAAAATGAAATACCTATTAACCACACAACCCAACAATTGCACTATTGGATGTTTATCCTAGAAAAATAAGACTGTGTGTTCACACAAAAACCTGTACATGAATGTTCACAGAACCTTCACTTGTAATAACCCAAATCTGGAACAATCCAAATTTCCTTCACCTCGTGAATGGATAAACTAACTGCGGTACATCCATACAATGGAATATTACTCTGCAGTAAAACAGGATAAGCCATAGGTAAATCCAACAAGCTGGATGGATCTCAAAGGCACCCTTTTAGGAAGAATGACCAAGCCCAACAGAACCCAGGAGCCTCATACTTAAGGGACATATGGAAACCTAGCCCACAGCTCTCCAACACAAGTGCTGTCCAGGTTCAGGCCCTACTGAATCTTGCCTAGGTTATTGCTTCCACCTCCTCACTGGCCTCAGCCCCCAGCCATGCGTGTCCACACACTGTTTCTAGATGGATCTTCCTGATAGTAAGCATTGAACTTTTCAATGGCACCTCTTTGCTGTCAGGAGAAAGTTCACACTTCTCATTGTATACTCAAAAATCTTCTCAACTTTCAGCCCTCCAACCACCATAATAAATCATCCGTATGCTAGAATGTTCCATTTGGTCCCTCACTGCTGGGCTTTGGCGTGGACACGACAGGCAGGATCAGTGTGACTGAGTCATGCGCACACTCATCCTGCAGGTCTGGGTCCTGGTATCACCTCATCCAGGGGGACTGGGTGAGAGCCCCTTCAACGGCCTCCATAGCCCATGGGTGCCCAACATTACAGCACCCCCCACGCCCCCCTGTGATGGCCTAGTGACTGTTTGGCATCAACCGCTAGAACTGTGAGTCCCGAGGGAATGGGCAGGCATGTCACAGTCCCCTCTGGGTCCCTGGCTCCTAGCTCACCACACCCGCGAGGGGCCCAACCGATGTCTGTTGTATAAACAACAGTGGGGGTGGCTGAGGAAATGAAGGAAGGAGAGGGGAGGTCCAAGTGCCCATATCCTCTGTACTTCGCGCAACTCTGTGAGGGCGTGGGAGCCGGGCCGCCGATTTGGGACCAATGACAAAGGCGGGGTACCCTGCACTTCCTCTTCTCTCCGCTGGGCGGCAGGTCAGGCCTGCGAACCTCTCCGATGGGCGCGGCCGCGGAGGTGCCGCTCGGTGGCAATAGGTTTCCCAGCGTTTTGCAGGAGATGATTTGCCCCCCAGGGTAAAGAATCGCAAACAAAGAAAATACGTGGCAAACTTAAATTAGGGATTTAAGCCTCACTCCTGGGGGTGCTCCTGCCTGAGAGGAGGCGCCCAGGGCTACCCTGCTGGGTTCCCCGCGGGCGGGCGACGGAAACCCACTTCCCCGATGGCTTCTGGCGCCGCAGGCCCCGGAGGCCCTCTGCCCAGACTCCTCGCGGCCCAGCCACCCTCCTGCAGGGGACCCCCCTGCGGTTGTGAGCGCCCAGCCTCCAGGCGTCCTCTCCCTCCGCGTGCACGTCTCGTCGGTGCGCCGCCGTCCCGCGGAGGTCCCTCCGCCAGCCGGCTCCCCGGTCCCGCTCTTCTGGGCCCCTGCGGCGACTTCCCCTCCGCCTCACGTCGCCATCTGCCCCGGCGGCGAGTCCACTCTTCCTCTCACGCCGCAACCACGCGCGCTTCGGACCCTCACGGCCCCTCTCTGCTTCTCCCCGGCCTCGTGGCTGCTCCGAAGCCCGGCCCTGCCCCGGCACCCCTCCGCCGGGGCCGCGTCCTTTCGGTGCCCTGCCGGGGGCCCTCCCTCTCGTCGTGCGGCCGGAAAGACCCCGGGAGCTGCACTGGCTTCGGGGCTCGCAGCTCCTCCGCAGACAGGCCTGGAGCCCCACAGCTTCCCTGGGCTCTCGGAGCCTGGCGCTCTCACACCAGAGGGGGCAGAAGCTTGCGGTGAGGGACACCGACTTACCACGGACAAGCACGCACAGCAGCGCCCGGCACGCCGCGGTGACGCCGACTCTGATTTATTACTGGTGCCGCTGGAGCCGGAGCGGCGGCGGGTGACCTCACCAGCCGCCTCAGCGCCCTCATCAGCAACCCGGCCGCTGCGCTAATCCCTCGGCTTTGACTCTCCTGTCGACAGACCGCACTGCTCTCTCCACCTCCCTTTCCCGCTCATCGACCAGCGCCCGGCTTACCTCCTCTCGTTTCCTGACGGCTTTGGCTCCTGCCTTCCGGTCCTTCCCTCTGAGGCTAATCCTGTCCGAGTCCTTAGAGGTTTCAACATCCACCCAGAGAGTTCCATGATCGCTTCTCCTCCAGCGACTTGCCCTTCACCCCGCCTGAACGACTCCCTCCCACGGTCATTTCTGCTCTGAGGTCTTGGGGGTCAGGACGTCAACGTCTTTTTTTTTTTTTTTTCCCCGAGAGGGGCACAATTTAACCCACAACACCTCCTGTCATCTCCGCCTCATGCATCCCGCCCTCTGATCGCCACCTCACTTCTTCCCAACGCCGTCCCTCTAGCACCGTCTCTCCCAAAGTCCTTCGGTCCGGCCAGCACCTGCCATCTCTTGATTGTCCGTCCGTCACGCCTCTCCTTTGTCATCTCTCTTCCCTCTTTAACCAGCGTAAAGCCCACAGCCAACTGACAGAACCGCCCCCTCGCCTATGCCTTCAGTCCCCCGGCCTTTCTCTCTCTCTCCCCCCAGTGTTGTAGTCCGTTGGCGAATCGGCAGCCCCGGATAATCCTGTCTATTCTGAAAATCCCCAACGCATTTGTGTTAGTAAGGATCACTTTAAGGGACGCCGGGGTGGCGCAGTTGGTTGAGCGTCTGACTCTTGGTTTCCACTCGGGTCGTGATCTTGGGGTCGAGGGATTGGGCCCATGCTGAGCTCTGCACTAAGCATGGAGTCAGCTTGGGACTCTCTCTCCCTCTGCCCCTCCACCCCCTGTTCTCTCTCTCTCAAATAAATAAATAAATAAATAAATAAATAAATAAATAAATATTTCGTTTAAAAAATGTCAGTCTCACTTTAAATTCCTCATCACTCGGGTGGACCCTTCCTGCTGCTCAGTACCCCCACTCCATTCCCTACTGTGTTCACTCTTGACCTTCTAGATGACTACTCATACCATCTCCTCTCTTTTCAAATGTCCAGCACCTCGTTTTCCCATCCTTCTTCTTAGCAGATGACCTTGATTATTTCCTTGAGAAAAGGCAAGCCATCACAAGAGTCCTTCTCCAAGTAGACACTCGTACACTCAATTGCCTCCATGCCTTCCTCCCTCCTGTACCTGTAGACGCTGCTTAGGGCTGCACACAGCCTAGGGCCTGACAATTCCCTTTTCTCTCTCCTGGAATCATCAAATTTTCTCTGTTTTTTCTTTCCCATGAGAATAAGAAATGCCTTAATTTCTTCTGTCTTTAAGAAATCCTCTCTTAAGGGCGCCTGGGTGGTTCAGTTGGTTAAGCACATGACTTTGGCTCAGGTCAGGATCTCAGGGTTGTGAGATCAAGTTCTGCATCGGGCTCCCCACTCAGTGGGGAGTCTTCTTCTCCCTCACCCTCTGCCCCTCTTCCTGCTTGTGCTCTCTCTCTCTCAAATGAATAAATAAAATCTTTAAAAGAAAGAAAGAAAGAAGGAAATCCTCTCTTACGGCCTAGGAACCCTAAGGAATTATTCCCCAGTAGCAATGAGCATACCCAACTTCCAGATCCTGGTTTCTAAATATCACTCCCCACGAAAAGAAACCAGGGCTCTTTGGAGAAATGGCAGGTTCCAGGGTTGCGTTGAGGAAAGTCCAAGATGAATCTTGAGCATGTTATGCCAGAAAGTACATCCTCAAAGAATGATGGGGATTTGTCAAAGAGATGGAAGCCAGCTCGAAGGGGCTCCTACTGGCCAAATCATGGACAATTTGAACACCAAAGTAAATAATGATAGTAATGGGTTACAAACTGTTGAATAAAATAGGAAGTCATGAGTCCATACTGACATAAGCAAATGAAGAAATAGAAAGTTTGGTGAAAATGAAACGTTTACAGTGTCAAAAGTACCTCCCCATTATGTTCTTATAAATTATACAGGAAAAAGTAGCAAATGTATAATGGAGAAGTCTGGCAAACACCAACTTAAGTAATGAAAATGAACATCCTTAGTAATGAGATAAATGGAAATTATGGTCTGTAAAGCTAAAAAATGTCAAGGTCTCAGGGCACCTGGGTGGCTCAGTCATTTAAGCATCTGCCTTCGGTTCAGGTTATGATCCCAGGGTCCTGGGATCGAGCCCTGCATCGGGCTCTCTGCTCAGCTGGGAGTCTGCTTCTCCCTCTGCCCCTCTCCCTGCTCATGCTCTCTCTCTATCTCTCAAATAAATAAATTAATTAAATATTTTTTAAAAATGTCAAGGTCTCAAAAGTCAAGGACAGTTTGGGGGCACCTCGGTGGTTCAGTCAGTTAAGTGTCTGACTCTTGATTTCTGCTCAGGCCGTGATCTCAGGGTTGTGAGATTGAGCCCCATGTCGTGCTCCCTGCTGCATGTAGAGCTTGCTTGGGATTCTCTTTTTCCCTCTGCCCTCTGCTCCTAGTCACCTCCCTTTCATCAAAAAAAGAAAAAAAAGTCAAGGACAGATTGAAGAATTGCTCCAGTTTGAAGGACACTAAAGAAATGTCTAAAAGCAATGTACGCCTTTTGAACTGGCTATAAATGACATTTTTTGGACAACTGGTGAAACTTGGATGTGGTCTGACAATTAGATTGTCATTATATATTAATTCCTGATTTTGATGATGGTATGGGGGTATAGAAGAGAATGTTTTTGTTTGTAGGAAATTTACAGTCAGGTATTGGTGACGGATCATCCAGTTGGCAGCTTTCAAGAGGGTTAGAAGAAAGTTTTTGTACTATCCTTGAAATGTTTATGTAAGTTTGAAATAGTTTGAAAAATAAGACTTAAAAAAAATAGTAAGAATTGCATTTCTTGACCCCACTCTCCTCTCCCGCTCTCTTCTCCACTACTTCTTAGAAGAGTCATCTATACTCCCTCCAATCCTTCCTTGCCCCCTTTCTCCTCGAACCACTCCAAACAGCTTTCATTTCCACCAGTGTTCTCGCTAAGGTCACCAGGACTTGGGTATTGCTAAACCGAAGGAACAATTTTCAGTCCTCATCTCCACAGATGCATCAGCAAAACTTGACATTGATTAATCTTTCTTAAAACGTTTTCTTTTTTTATAGTCCAGGACCCTGCATTCTCTTGGTAATATTTTTTCAGCCTTCTCTGTGATCTCTCCTCATCTCCTCTGACCTCTGAAGAAAGGAAGGATCCCAGGATTTAGGACGCAGACCTTTCCTCTTCTTACTCCTTTGTTGATCTCATCCAGACCCTGGCTTTAAATAACATCCATATGTTGATGACTTACTAATTTATATCTCTAGCCCCGGCTTCTTTTCTAAACTCTGGACTTCTATAACCAACTGCTTACTCCACATTTTCCATTGGATGGAGTCCAACAGACATCTCAAATTTAACATGGCCAACACTTAACTCCTGATCTTCCCTCCCCCAAGTCTGCTCTATTTACTCTCCCCCTTATTGGTTAATGGAAACTTCTTCCTACCAATTGCTCCAAAACCCTTGGAGTTACCCTTGGCTCCTCTCCTTTCTTCACGTCAATTACATTAGCAAATTTTAGTGTCTACGGTGCCCCGACCCTGGAACAGGTTGCCACCATCTGTCATTGGAATTACCCAAGAGAGCCCCTTCCTGGTCTGCTGCCGTACTTGCCCTCTCTAGTTCATTCTTTATCACTCTCTAACGGCTTCCCATTTCACTCTGAGTGAAAGTCAAAGTCCCTAACATTGGGCCACAAGACTCTACATGGTCACTTACTCTGAACACATTGGTTGAGAATAAGAAGTTTAATACTACTGAATGATGTAGAAGATAGTCTCACTTATACATTGTTAGCGAAAGGCAATTTGTTAATGTGTGTAAAAAATTTAAATAAGCATATGCTATGACATAGCAATTCCTTTTTAAACAAGATTTTATTTATTTATTTATTTGTTTGTTTGTTTATTTATTTATTTATTTGAGAGAGAGAGAGGGCACGAGCAGGGTCAGGGGCAGAGAGAAAAGCAGACATGCCGCTGAGCTGGGAGCCCGATGTGGGGCCCTATCCTGGGACTCTAGGATCATGATTGGAGCCGAAAGCAGATGCTTAACCGACTGAGCCACCCAGGTGCCCCTGACCTAGCAATTCCATTGGTAAAAATTTTTCTTGTGAAAATACATGAGTGCCAAAGACACCTGCAATGTTCACCGCAGCACTGTTTGCCATAGCAACACAAATTAACATGGCACACCCATATAACGGAAGACCACATACAGTAATGGAGATTCATGGACTTTGGAAAAATCCCCAAGATATATTATTAAATGCTAAAAGAAGCAGATCAGTAACTATAGAATAATCTTTGTTTAATAAAAGGTCAACATAGACATGCTCTGTGTGTGTGTGTGTGTGTGTGTGTGTGTACGCGTATGCATGCATTTAAAATATGATTTGAGGGGCACCTGGGTGGCTCAGTTGTTAAGCGTCTGCCTTCAGCTGGGGTCATGATCCCAGGGTTCTGGGATCGGGCCCCACATCGTACTCCTTGCCCAGCGGAGAGTCTGCTTCTCCCTCTCCCTCTCCCCTTGCTTGTGTTCCCTCTCTCACTGTGTCTCTGTCACATAAATAAATAAAATCTTTAAAAAGAAATTAATTAAAAAATATAACATGATTTGAAAAGATTACCAATCAACTTGGATTATATCTAAGGAGTGAGGCTGCGAGTTGGAGTATGAAAGAGATGCTTCTTCCTTCTACAACATTCTATTCAATTTCAATTATGTTTTAAAAAAGAAACACATGCATTTTTTAAAATAGTTTTTAAAAGTCCACTTTTATAATTTGCATGTCTTTAATAATTATAAAAGAGATCTTTAAAAGTTCATCCCCCCCTCCCAAGATCATAGAAATGCTCACCTGTATTTACTTCACATTCACGGGTCTTTTTAAAAAAATTACAGGTTTGAATGAAGTCACACAGGATTAAAGAATGCGTGTGAATATCTAGAGTTTGCTGCCAAGCATGACTGTTTCTTTTTTAAAACCCTTTTTGATAAAGAAAACAAACCATACTATTTGTAGAAAATCTACCAATAAAAGCTCTTGGCAACCCAGAGAAAACCTGTTAACATTTTAGGAGGTTTCCCGTAGAAAGCAGGGTGCCCAGTGATGTGAAACCTGAAACCTTCTCAGTCTTTTGCTGATGCCTTGATGCCATCTGAAGGGGGAGAAGGGGGCCTGGCAGTTTTGGCTTCCTCTATCTGGAAAATTCCGCAGAAGGGGTCACACACAACCGTAAGACAAACATCACGCCCCTCGTTTGTGGAGAAAACAATGAGGTCACCTGAATCCTGCAAGCAGACCTTGCCAACCGAGATAGGCAGTGTCATGTCATAGCGAAGACCAAGTAGTCTTTGAGTCAAACCACTCCTTGAAGTACAAGGAGAAACTGGTTCCCCAGGAGTGTCTTTAACTCACTTGCAAGACCTCCTCCACAGGACTCCTTCAGACGGAGGGCACACAGAGTTCCGTGAGCTGGACATGGGGGGATTTAGGAATGAGAGCTGCCCACCTTGGAACCATCAGTGGGGCAGGGCTGGCTGGCTCCACGGAACCAGGCGTGGCTGACATTGCGAGGTCCACACGGCCCCAGGGGCCGAGGTGACACCTTGCGTTTGCAACCCTGCAGAACAGAGCCTGACAGCAGACGGGCCAGACCCCAGGGACAGAAACATGGATGGGCCATTTGGTCCCAGCTTGCCAGAGGTGGAGTCCAGAGTCAAACCCACCATGCTGAACTCTTTCCCGGAAAGGACAGAGGGTAAATATCCGGCGGGCAAACAATTCTGGGCTGACAAGGAAATGAGGTAATACATCAGGTTCAAACAGAGAAAGGCGCTTGAAGAACCCAGAAATAAGTTAGAAGGATGTAGCCTTTGTATAAGCCTCGTGGCAAGAGGCAGATTAGCCGCTTGGCAAAACCAGACGCGAGCCCAGAGAAGCGGAAGGGACGGTGGGATAGGAGCTGCAGGTAGAAGACGGAAGTGAGAATACGGGATTCGGACATTTACAGAAAACCAAGACGTCTGACTTGACCCTTCTCTAAGTCTTGTTAATTTCTTCCAGGACATCAACCGAGAGAAACGGGAGGGAGAGAGGCCAGATTACAGGAGGCGTAGGAGGAACTACAGAGCTGAGGACAAAGTGGTCTGGCCCAACCTCCTAACTGTCCTTCCGTCGGTAAGGAAAACCAAGGCCCAGAGAAAGGATGCCACTTTCCCACAAAACCAGACTCAATGGCTAAGACTCTCGAGTCCCCTGTCTAGTGCCTATCAGGAGTGATCCACAGGCCAAAAAGGGAGGAGGAGATTAAAGTCCTGCCGGAAGAAAGGCAAGCCACACACTCGGCAAGAAACCCCTCATCAGGCTCCATCACTTCCCAGGCTTAGAAAACCACTGAACGCTTCCGAGCCTTGACGTCTTGGTCTCTGAAATGAGGCTCTGGTAGGCGTTGGGGATCAGGAGGTTGGCGGCATGGTAGGTGTTTGTTTCTACCGCTCTCTGGAGCATTCCGGGGCTGGAGACAGCACTAGAAGGAGTTAGTAGAAAGGGAGGCCCTGACGTCCTTCCCTCCCCAACCTGCCTTGGGCGGCCAGGGCATAGAGCAGCAGCCACTGGTATCACCGACGTGTGACCGGGCCCAGCCCTACTGCCCGCCAGGCACCCCTGACCTCAGCTCTGGAAGCCCGTGCTGCCAGCACGGGCCGTGTGTTCACCATAGGGCCCCCAGCCCTGATGAACCGTCCGGAATCCCAGCCACAAGGCTGGGGGTACCGAGTGCATGCCGCCCGGGGGGCCTTCAGACGGTACGCCACGGGGAGAGGCTAAGTGCAGGCTGGGTCCGGTGGGCACTCGACAAGTCACCCCCCACCTGCAACCTGGGCAGGAAGGAGGCCCTCCTAGGCCCAGCTTGGCTGGCCGATGTGGGACGGTCTGGCTGCCCCCTGGTCCACCTTCAGGTAACGCCCGGCTCCACGCCCAGCGGGAAGTCCAAGGGCTAGAGGGCCACCCCCACCCTGTGGCCTTTTCATGCCACGTGAAGGGTACGAATTACTCCTGGAAGCCTAGACCCTTCCACACAGCCTCATTCTTGGCCTCCTCTTCCTCAAGGGAGCACTTCAGAGCCAGGGGAACTCCTGGTTGAAATCTGAGGCAGAGGGGCACCTGGGCGGCTCAGTTGGTTAAGCATCTGCCTTTGGCTCAGGTCATGATCCTGGGGTCCTCGGATTGAGCCCCACTGTCTCGGGGTTCTCTGCTCAGCGGGGAATCTGATTCTTCCTATGCTCCGGTCCCTCCCCAGCTCAAGCTCTCTCTCAGATAAATAACATCTTAAAAGAAAAAAAAAGGTGGTGGCCACAGTTTGAGACGCAGCTGAGCTTTGCTTTCTGGCAACAGGAGGCTACAGACACTTAAGTCCGTCTACACGGCAGCCCCCGAAGCTCACTTTGCACATCCCATCCCGCCCTCCAGAATGTGCAGGAGTTTGGACCCGCACCACGGCCACTGTCCCCACAGGCAGCCCCGCCTTCTGCCCCACCCCAGGGGAACAAATGCCCCTAACCCCAGGAACCATTCCGGGCCTAAGCAGGCGCCACTCCCCCAACCCGTAGTGACCTTCTGAGGTGACAAGGGCACCCGAGGCAAGGTCTAGGCCCCTGGGATCCCTCAGCCTGGTGCCCACGCAGCCTCCACCCCTCTGTCTCTCCCGGGGTCCTCCCAGTGAAAAAGCGGAGCCCAGGGCAGGGAGGGGCCTCCACATTTTATTAGGAATAGGGCAGAAGCAGAGGCTGGAAGCAGAGCAGCCGAGTTCTTAACGACAGATAAATTAACCGCAGTGCGGGGATGGGGCGTGGGGACGGGGCCAGGCGCTTCAATATAAAAAAACAACGAAAAGACAGACAAACGGACCCCAGAGACGTGGGGCAGGGAGGGCAGCACCATCCAGACAGCAGGGAGGACCAGGGCAGACAGAGAGAGAAGGCAACTTGACCCTTCGCCCCCAAACTCCGCCGGCCCGGGGACTCTGGGCTGGGCCCACGGGGCTCCAGGGCAGGGAGCGGCCAGGTTGGGCAGAGATGGCACAGCTGGCGGGCAGGAAGCCCAGCACCACAGGATGGCTCAGCCCAGAGGGGCAGCTGGGGGCTGGGGCACAGCGACCTTGGACCCCCAGTCCCTCAGAGGAAGAGCCTTACTCCAGGAGAGAGAAGGGACCACGGGTGGGGTCTCTCCCTGAGCTGAGAGCGGTCGTCTCCTCCACGGCAGCGGTGGGCGGGGGTGTGTGTCAGGGACCCCCTTCACCTTCTGACCCCTCTGCATCCTTGGTCCCTGCAGGGAGGGCCCCCCTGGCCCCCAGGGGTGGGGCACGAGGAGAGCCGGTCCAGTCGGTGGTCGCCAACTCCGGGGAGGGGCCGCGGCGCGGCGCAGCCCCTCAGCCCTGACTCCCACAGGAGGAGAGCGAATCGTAGAGGGAGTCGCTGAGAGACTCCGAGGTCTCCAGGCCTGGGGGACCCCCACTGGCCGCTCTGCCCTCCTCACCCATGTCCGACGTGCTGGGCGTGCGGCTACCTCCGAATGCTGGGCCCTGGGGTGTCGGGGCTGGGCGGCCGGGCTCCAGGCTCCGCTTCCGGTCCACGGGCAGGGCCTGGGGAAGGAAGGGAAGCTCAGGAGGAGGTGCCCTTCACCTCCCAGCCGGGCCTGAGAGGTGCTGGGCCCCCCAACTGATGGGGGGCTGCAGATGGGCCCCCCCAGGCGACTAGAGGCGTAACGGCGTGGTCCCACCAAGGTTCGGGGGGGGAGAGAAAATTTCTCCAGGAGGGGTGTGAGAAGGGGCAGGTGCGTGGGCTGCACAGCGGCGCATCCAAGGGGCCTGACCCTTCGGCCTCTTCTAAGGCAGGAACTGGGCTCCCCCTGTCATCCCCCCCTGCCCCCCAGGCCTGTTCCCTTCCCCTTCTGGCCACGCTCACCATGGGCGGCCTGGGCAGCCCCTCCAGTTGTCGGGACGGGCACAGAAAAGGGTCAGCGGAGCTGCTGGCCGCCCTCGCGTTGGGGAAGGTCCAGTTCTTAGCCAGCTGGACGGGAGGCGGAGGGCCCGGGTCTTCACAGGGATCTGCAAGGGGACAAGGGGAAGGCGGGTGGTGGCGGGCGGGGCTCCAGGGCCACCCGCCCTTCTGCGCAGACACTCACCGTCAGGACAGGCCTGGTGGCCCCGGCGGCCCGGCGCGGCGGCGAGCAGCGCGGGGAAGGCCGGCACGCTCGGGGGCCGCCCGCTCAGCAGCAGCTCCTCTATGCCCGGCACCTCACGCTCCAGCGTGTGGGCTCGGCGGGGGACTTTGGTAAGGGGTGGGGGCCGAGCCGGGGGCACTCCGGGTGGGGGGTCCAGCCGTGGCGGCTTGCTCTTGGGAAGATTCTTGCTGGGGGTGCCGTTGCTGCCGTGGTCTGGGGGTGGAAAGGTCCCAATGCCACTGTCCAGGGTTCGAGTCAAGGAGCCACAGGCTGGGGAGGGGAGGGCAAGTCAGGGACGTGAGGCTGCGGACCAGCCCCTCGGCCTACTTCTTCCGGCTTCATGCCCCAGCCCAGGCTCCCCGCCTGGTCACGGCCCCTCCTGGCCCAACGGGCTATTACCCCTGCCAGTCCTCCCCCTCCACTCCCCTAGTCTTGCAGGGATATGGGGGGGGGCTGGCCGGGGACCTGAGGGCAGGGACGGATTTAGTTTTGGGCAGCCCCAGTGCCCACCGGGCGCGTGGCCCCAAGATGGCACTCAGGGCCCGGCACCTGCTGCAGTGACAGGAAGGGAGTAAAGAGGGCAGGGAATGAGCGGCGGGTCCCGTCCTCGGCCCCCGACCCTGCTGACCTGTGAAGTGTGAGGTGGGCACTGGCTCAGCCAGGCTGTCCTCTGAGGGCATCTCTTCCCGCCTTCCCGGCTCGCCGTTCGGCTGCGTGGGGGTAGGGAGACCTCAGGACCCTTCCTTCTGCCCCCACCCGGGCCTCTCCCCAAGCTGTCACTAGGACCCCTGGAGCCCACCAGGCCCCAGACACCACGAGCACACCCAGCAGCTTCCACGCCCCAGGGAAGGGGACCCTCCAAGGGGTGGGGCATCTAGCTGGACCACAGAGCCAGGCCCGGTACCCAACCGCCAAGAACCTACCTTTCCAGGAGGTTTTCCACAGCCCTGAAGAGGCCCCACCAGGCCGTTTCGAGGCCCACAGGCGGGCCAGGGGTTCTTGGGGTCAGAGGACACTGGCTGGAAATCGCCATACTCGGGTTTGGGCTCCCGCCAGTTCTTGGACGGCAGCTCCTTGCCATCCACCCTACGGGCAGCAGTGTAGATGAAGGTGAAGGGAGGCCTGGGCGCACCCACTCCGACCGCACTCCCACCGGTGGGGCTGGGGCTGGTGAAATCCCCACTGCCCCCTGCCCCCGGGATAGGGGACATAGCCTTGGTGGCTGCGGCCGTCAACCCCTCCTGATGCTGGGGACAGGCGGAGACTCTAGAGAACACTTCGGAGAAATGGCAGGGGCAGGGGAGATGCGCCAAGTTCCCCTAAAGCCACACGGGGTCAAGCCCAGAGACCTCCCGACACCACTGGCTAGTAGATGGCAGCCTGGTCACCTCCTGTCCACACACGACACACCCCACTGGTGCCCAGCCCCCACGGACATTCTGCCTCATCTGGATGGACGTCCGTCCCGACGGACGGCCCCTCCCTGCGCCCCAGCTCCCGCCGCTGAGTCAGTGGCAGGTGGCAGTGGGCAACATGGGAAGGGAGCCCCCTTGTGCTGTCGGACAGAAAGCCCCGGAGTGAGCTCTCGATCAGCCCCCGGGGGGCAACCAGCGGTCTCCTGACTCCTGCGTGCAGGCAGCACGTCCAGTGCCTCAGCCGATGTGGGAGACGATTTGGCAAAACGTGGAGTGTTAACTCCCCTTAAATGAGAACCTGGGTCTCAGCAGAGCTGGCGCACAAACCCCAGGCTTCCACTCCAAGACCCAATCGTCCCTCTGGGCCAGGCCGTTAGCCCCCCGTTGCTTTGGTGGCATTGTACTTGACCTCCTACGCTTTCTGCTCTCGGGAAGAGCGGGCCCAGGGAGAGAAGCGCCCCCAGCTCCTGCGCACCCGCCACCCGGTCCCAGGCCCCCCTCACCTGTTGAGCAGCTGCTGCATGAAGGTGTCTGCGCCCTGGTACATGCCAGCCAGCTGGCCCTGCACCTGCCCCAGCCCGGCACCGGGGCCCGCTGCTGGACCCCCGGGCCGCGGCCGGGCCCTGCTGCTCAGGTAGGCCTTCTCCTCCTCCAGGGCCCGGCGCAGGTCTTCCGCCTTAGCCATCAGCTTGGAGATGTTGAGGCTCTCGGCCTCCAGCTTCCGGGCTTCCATTTTGACCTCCTTCCGAAGCGGGGAGCCGCCGCCGGCCCCTTCCTTGCTCTTGGCGGTCTCTGTGCGGCGGTTCAGCGCCGGCAGCTTGCTCTTCTTCAGGCCGAACCAGCTGGCGATGCTGCTGGCGTTGCGGTGCTTGGCCTCGGTGCCCGGCGCCCGCTCCTGGCCCTGGAGCCGCAGCACGTTCTCCTCGATGCCCTTCATCACCTTCTCCTCGATGGCCGAGTGTGGAGCCCGGCCCTCGGGGCCTTGGCTCGGGTCCGCGGGGCCGGGG
>LNAC01000053.1:1772978-1789988 GCA_002007465.1 Ailurus styani
CCCCCCCACCCCCAGCACGCACCGGCTCAAAGCCCCTCACCTGTCTCTGCCTCCTCACCCAGGCTGGCACACTCACGCTAGCAGCCAGAATGGTCACCTCGCCTATGGAGAAAGAGGGAGATGATGTTAGCCATGCATTCCACAAGCATTTATTGTGTGCCAGGCATTGGGCCTTGGGGATGAACAAGCCAGAGAAAGCTCCACCTCTGTGAAGCTTCCATTCTACTGGGGGTGAGGGCAGATAATACACAGAGAAGCCAATGGACATACTGGGTCCCAACAAGGCACCCAGAGGTGACACCAAATCAGAGACCTCGGAGATGTCCAGATGAAATCATGGACCGGGAAAAGCACTGCAGGCCAAGAAAAGAGTCAGTGCAAAGGGCCAGTGGTCAGCTGGATATCATTCAGATACCGAGAGGAATGAGCAGCAACACATGAGGCTTTACAGCCCTTTGGTAACATACACCAGCTTCTTTAATCCTCACAACCACAAAGGGGACACCATGCTCTCGGCGACACCTATATTTGAAACGAGGAAACCGAAGAACAGGAAATTACGCTCCCAATGTTGAGCGTATCCTGTGTGTCAAGGACCGTGTTGGCACTTTCTCAGACACCACTGCCCCCAATCCTAATGACTTTACGAGCAGGGGCGCCAGCCGGGGTGAGGGTCTGGTGTCTGCAGGCGAAGGGGGCTGCCCGAGACATATGGCTCATTCGCAAAGCACACGGGACAGGCCTCCCTTTCCCCCTCCCTAGGCGGCCTCTCTGTACACATCTAAGTTGCTCTGGAAGCACCTGACATTCGGTAAGCTCCTTAGAGTCCCAGGGCTCCCAGAGCTACGCCAACGGGACAGATCTGGATGAGAATCCTGACTCTCCAAAATCTGTTTCCTCACCTAGAAAAGAGGCCTAAGAATACTTAGCTCAAATGGACGTTGGAGGATGAACTGAGACCGTGTGTGCGGAGGGCCTTATATGAACTCAATAAACGGGGACTTTTCACGGGCCTGTCCCGACAGGGGTACAATGCGAAGTCCCGCCTCATTGCCTGCTCCTGCTGGATGTGCATCTGTAAGGGACCCGAGTCCCAGGCTCCTCCCTGGGGGGTCTGGGCAGTGGGGGCACCCGCAGACCTGACAGTGCTGCCCGTCCTGCGCTCAGGGGCCCCCTCCTCCTCAACCCCGCCCCCCGCCAGCTGGCCACCCAGCCTTCACCCCAGAGGGAGAACGGGGCGACTGCAAACGGAGAGAACCTTCTTTCCCAGCGAGAGAGACTGTGTGCCCTTGCGTGGAGGAGAGCGGACAGGAGGCTTCTGAAAACTGCAGGAAAAGGAAAAACTTGGAATACTTATTTTTAAACACTCCACAACAATCTCAAGTCCTTTGTTATTTTAACATCATGAAAATGTATTGAGTATAACTTCATTTGCTCATGACATTATCGTGTTTGGTATTTTTAGAAGTGGACGGGCTTGGAAAAAAAATGAAAAAAATTCAGGAAATATCCTCCTTCCCACATACATAAATAGGGGTGAAAACCAAAAAAGGCCTCGGGTTACCTCCACCAGAGTTAAACCCCACCCCGGCGCCCAGCACGCCCATCTCCCCGCTCGTCAGAGGCTCCCGGCGCCCCCCCGTGTGGCCTCGCTTCCCCCTCGGTCCCCTTTCTCCCTTGTGGACACCTCCGGGGGTAGCGGGGGAAGGGAGAGACAGAGCCGGGAGGGCGAGGGAAAGCAGTGGGGTGAACACACACTGTCCAGGGCCAGAAAGGGCCGAAGATCAAGCTGGGGAAAAGCCCAAGTCTTGGAGCTCCCGACAGCGACCGCAAAAACCAAACGAACGGTGAAGATGCTTTGGGAGAATATCTTTTCCTAAAACAACAAAGGTAAGAGCGCCTCCAGGGGGCCCAGATCGTGGGGTCTGGCTGTGGATCACGTGTGCGGCTTTCTGCGCGTTGGGGACGGTGGGGACCTGACACGCACCCCTCCGAGCGCCGCCGCCGCTCTCTCCACCTGAGCGTCTGTGGATCCCGGGCCCGGGAGGCCGGAGCCCCACGGCCACCGGGGCAGGCCCTCCGGCTGATAAGCCACCCCAAAGCACCCGCTCTGCCACGTGGGGTGGTCCCTGCCCGCCCGGCTGGGCTCCGCAGAGGCTCCGGAAATCCGGACAGACTGTGACTCCACCTCACTGGGGTTGAAGCTTTCGGCCCGGGCCGCAGTCGCAGTCGAGCGGGTCTGGCCAACCCAGGGCCAGAGAGAGAGGCCTCCTCTCCGCCTGCAGGGCCCCGGGCAGAGGCGGGCAGGCGCATGCCTGAGTCACAGGGAAGAGGCCTGCTTTTAGACTTGGCGCCCGGAGCAGGCGGCGCGGGGGGCAGGACGGTCGGAGTTGAAGACTTGTGTGGCCGAGGGAACACCGCCTGCAGCTGCCCTCTCCTCCGGGCCATCCGAGGAGCTACTACCACCAGCGCCCAGTCTGAGCCCGGCGAGGGGTCGGGCCCATCGCCCTCGGGGTTTTCGCCTGAATCCCCTGCGGGAAAGCGCCCAGCCACGGTGCTCCGCGCGGCTGCCCCCGCCGGCTGTCGGCGCGGGTGTCGGCGGGGTCCCGCTCCCGGGGGCCCCACGGCTCCTACTCACGGCTTCTGGGCTCAGCCCCAGCCCGGGCCCGGGGAAGCCCCAGCCTGGGTTCTTCGGGGTGGCCCTGGGTTCGCACGTCCCTCGGATGGCGGAGGTTGGGTCTGGAACACGTGGCGCGGCCCCGCGGGGCGGAGAGGGCGCTGCGGAGGTGGGAGCTCCTGCCTGACCCCCCCCCCAGGCTTCTCCCGCCCCGGCCGCGGGCAGCCCCGCCTCCCACAAAGGCCTGATTCGGAGGGAGCGACCTCGGTGCCGAGGGGCGGGAGGGAGAGGAAGGGAGGAAGACCAGAGCCTGGGGGGGGCCCTTCAGCGGGGCTGGGGGGCCGTGGGCAGCGGCCAGGGAAGGGGGAGCAGCTGCTCAGGGGGCTCTGGGTGACCTGGGGACACGGCTGGCTCGGCCTGATCGCTGAGTGAATCTGGCGACTGGGTCTCTTCCGCCCAGGCAGCCACAGGGCCCCAAAAGAGAGCCGACTGGCCCGGCCTTTCTGTCAGGCAGGGCGAGGGAGTAAGGTCTGCAGCGCCCACCCTCTGCCCAGCCAGGGCCCAGGCAAGACCCTTCCCTGAACTCCGGGCCCAGGCCTGGGAAGAAGGGACTAGAGAGGTGGCAGCGAGCCCGCCTTCCGCGCTCCCTCGTCCCGGCCCTTAGCCAAGGGCTCTGGGCCCTGCTGAGCCCCTCACTCACCAGCTGTTCCCCCCCAAGTCCTCTAGGGACAGAAGCCAGGGACCAGGAGGGGGGGGAGGGCGGGCAGCTGTGGGAGGCAGAGATGGAGAAGCTCACTTGAACGACAGAATCATCCGTAACAACAACCGTTTCCCCCCTGCTCCCCCCATCCCCCAGCTGCTTTCTGGAATCCCCGTCACACCCAAGAGTCCACTTGTAAACAGCGACTTCTGTACCCAGAGCAAACACTCCTTCCCAGACAGTATCAGCCCAGGGCTGCTGTGGGAGTGGGGAGGCCACAGAGGGACTGGTGCCCCAGGGCGTTCCTGGCCTGCAAGTAGGCACCTTAATCCCCCGCCAAAGCATCCTTTAGCCCGAAGAATTCCAACTGGTCTCCTCCTGCCTCAGGGAAAGAGGACAGACAAGAATTTCCTTCCCTCCTCCTGACAACTGGCCCCAAGACACAATAGCCCTACTGAGAGGCATGTGTCCACTGGGAAGGGGCCCCTGCGTCCCCTTCCAACTTCCTCTCCACGAGCACGGCAAGAGCCTCCATCCCTTAGTGCGGGTTCTCTCCGACCCCCAGTAGCTTCAGTCCCCTGCCCTTCCAGGCAGGCAGGAGGAAGGGCGGTCGTGTTGAGCCCCAACACCCCTTACCTCGCCTCTCCGGGCTCCTTCATACTCCCTGTGCACAGCATAACCCAACAACAAAAGCAGCAGCTGCTGGAGGTGGGGAGAGGGAAGGGGCTCAGACACAGACACAATGGGTTTATCTATAGGGCCACATGGCCAGGGGCTCCCCAGCCAAGACGCTAGTCCCTACTCATCAAAGCCTAGCTGGGCCCATTCTAGCCAGAAGGCAGATTGAGAGTCTGGTCCCAACACTGCAATTTACTCCCTGTGTGGCTTTAGGCAAGTCAATCTCTCAGGGACAAGTTCCTTTGGGCCAAATGGAAGCTGTTCTAGAACACTGGTTCTCAAAATATGGTCCAGGGACACTGACATTCTTCCAAGGAATTCACAGAGTTGAAACTATTTTCATAATACTAAGACATTATTTGCTTTTTTAACTCTCATTCTCTCATGAGTATATAGTGGCATTTTCCAGAGACCACGTGATATGTGATATCACAACAGACTGAATATAGAAGCAGATATGAGAATCCAGCTGCCTTTTATTAAGTCAGACATGACATATATGCAAGAACATATATGCCATTCTTTTCACCGTTTTTTTCTGTCCTGGAAAATATATAGTTACTTTTCATAAAATATGTTAACATATAATGGGTTATTATTTTAAATTAATTAAAATGTTTAAAACTCTCAGTTCTAATTTATATGGCAGTAAACGTCAAAAGGTATCACCTATATAAACCAAAGCTCTTTGGGGCTCCTCAATTTTTAAGAGGTTGGAGGGGTCCTCAGGCCAAAACAGTTTGAGAATCACTTTTCTAGAAGTGTTGTCTGGTAGAACTTTCAGCGATGATGAACGTTTAATCTGTGGTGTCCAATACAGTAGCCACTAGCTACAGGTGGCTACTGAGCCCTTGAAATGAAGCTAGTTCAGGGGGGCTGGGTGGCTCAGTTGGTTAAAGTCTGCCTTCAGCTCAGGTCATGATCCCAGGGTCCTGGCATCGAGTCCCTGCTCAGCAGGGAGCCTGCTTCCCCTCTCCCTCTGCCCTCCTCCCACACTCATGCTCTCACGTGCTTTCTCTCTCAAATAAATAAAATCTTTAAAAAAAGGAGAAGAAGAAGAAAAAGAAATGTAGCTAGTTCCATGGAGGAAATGAATTTTATATTTAAATAACCACATGCAGCTCGTGGCTACTGTTCTGGATGGTACAATTCTAGAAGATTCCTGGGATTCCTTGACTTGGGCCTTCTAGGTCAATGCTTTTTTCCACAGAGTCTAGAGGTTGGGGATGGGACAGGACGGGACTTGACACTTCTGTCCTCAGGCTTTTGCTCACACTATTTCTTATTCTTTCCTCACCCAAGGAAAGCCGTCCCATCCAGCTCGTCAGCGAGGCCTGGCGCTCCCACCAAGGTTTACTGTTCGAGTTGCACTGTTATCCTCTAAGGGCTATTTCACACCCACTCCACTCTCCTCAGCTGCCTGCCTTCCTTTCCCCAGAGGATTAACGCCAGCAGAGGGAAAACCCCTCAAATCTGCCACTGTCCTCCCAGCCCCATCAGCACCCTTGTACCTCTCCCTGCCCCCATCTCCTCCTGGTACAGCAGAGGGGCTGCCGCCCGTCCCGGGCAAGGCCAGTCCTTCCTGCCCCGGCCCATCCCCACTTAGGTCTTCAGTATTTACCTCCTGAAGGGACCTTTCCCACCTGCCTTTAAAGCTTCTCAGGTGTCTCATCTACAAAATAATTCCCCCCTGACATTTCCCCAGACTGTGCCCTCTTCTGCCCTTCCAAACCAAACTTCTAGAATGAAGCAAAACAAAACACCCAGCCTCACTTCTCACTCCTTCCTCAACCTGGTCCAATGTCAGCAGTTAACTGCTGCAATGCTCAACCCAAACAAGATTTTTCCACCCCCGTCGCCTTCTCAGGCACAAGTGCCCCTGGTGGCTACTTCCTCCTGAACTTTTTTAAGCCTCAAGACATAGTTCACATCCCCTATGACTCACCCATTTAAAGTGTGCAATCCGGTGGCTCATGGTGCAGTCACAGATCTATGCCATCGTGACAACTGTAGAACATTTTCATTACCCTTTAATTAGCACCCCCTTGCCCCTGAACTAATCTGTTTTCTGTCTATAGATTGCCTTCTCCTGAACACCTCATGTGAATGGACTCGTAGAACAGGTGGTCTTCGTGACTGGACTCTGTCACTTGCCTCATGTCTGCAAGGCTCAGCCATGCTGAAGCGCAGATGAGCACTACGTTCCTTTTGATGGCCCAATAATATTCTGATAAATAACTGAGGTGCCACCAGGCGTTTCTCTCTTCATCTGTTGACGGACATTTGGGCTGTTTCCATGTTCTGGCTCTCGTGAGCAGCGCTGCTGTGTGCGTCTGTGTGCGAGTTTTCCAGTGGATGTAGTTTTCACTTCTCTCGGGTGTGTGTACCCAGGAGGGGACTTGCTGGATCACGTGGTAACTTTAGGTTTACCTTTTGGAGGAACTGCTACATTGTGTTTCAAAGTGAAGGCACCATTTTACAGTCCCAGTGACACAGTGTATGAGGATTTCCATTTCTCCATGTCCTCACCACTGGTTACTGTCTGGTTTTCGGATTCCAGTCACCTGAGTAAGTGTGAAGTGATCCCTCACGAAGGTAATGATTTATAGTTCCCTAATTAAGGACGTTGAGCATCTTTTCATGTGCTTATTGGCCATTTGTATATCTTCCCTGGAGGGATGTCTATTCAGATCCTTTGCCCATTTTTAATTTGATTATGTGGGGTTTTTTTAAATTAGGTTGTAAGGATTTTTATATATTCTGAATACAAGTCTCCTATAATAAGATATATGAATTGTAAATATTTTCTCCTATTCCATAGCTTGTCTTTTCACTTTCTCGATGGTGACCACCTTCTCCTGGATGACTTTTCCCTGGTCTATGATGCTCCCCCTCTCCCCCCAGCCATTTTGCATCTCTACTTCTGTGTGTGTGTGTATTTTATTAATTAATTGTTCAAAAGATTTTATTCATTTATTGTCAGAGAGAGAGAGACAGCACAAGCAGGGGAGCAGCAGGCAGAGGGAGAAGCAGACTCCTAGCCGAGCAGGGAGCCCGATGCAGGACTTATTCCCAGGCCCCTGGGATCATGACCTGAGCCGAAGGCAGATGTTTAATCGACTGAGCCACCCAGGCATCCTGTGTGTATGTATTTTAAAACTTTGTATGGGGGGCGCCTGGGTGGCTCAGTGGGCTGGGCGTCTGCCTCCAGCTTAGGTCGTGATCCCAGGGTCCTGGGATCCAGCCCTGCATCGGGCTCCCTGCTCAGTAGGAAGCCTGCTTCTCCCTCTCCCACTTCCCCTGCTTGTGTTCCCTCTCTCACTGTGTCTCTCTCTGTCTAAATAAATAAATAAATAAATAAATAAATAAATAAATAAATAAAACAAAACAAAACTTTGTATGGTTTGGGGTATGGCTGTGTATACACATACACACACACTTTTAAAAAAAACACAGACACAGCAATGTTCTCACTGTTCTACAACTTTCTTTAGAAGAACAATTAAAAAAAAATACCCTGAAAGCCACAGACTTTATTTGGATCTTTCCAGTTTTTCCACTGATGTCCTTTCCACTGATGTTCTATTCCAACATCTAATCCAGGATCCCACATTGTACTTAATCACCAAATCTCCTTATTCTGCTATGATTCATGATAGCTCCTCAGCAGTCTTTTAGGACCTTGACATTTTGGAAGGGAACTGATCAGGTCAGTATTTTGGAGAGTGTTCCCTTATTGGGGTTTGTCTGATGTTTTCTCCAGTTAGACTGAGGTTATAAATTTTTGGGAAAGAGGTGATGTGCCCTTCTCAGTGCATTGTATCATGGGGTATAATGTTGAGATGTCTTAGGACTGGTGAGGTTAACCTTGAGCACCTAGTTAGGTGGTATCTAGTGGGTTTATCTGCCATAAAGTTACTATTTTTCCTTTTGTAATTAGTAACCAGTTTGGGGGAGCAATACTTGGTGACCAGGCAAATACCCTGTTTCTGCTTCAATTTTCACCCACTAATTTTAGGATTCATCAGTGGATCCTGCTTATGGCAATTACTGCAGTGTTCTAATGATAATTTTTGATTTCCCTTATTCCTTATATATTTATTAATTAGAAATTTTCTGTAAGGAAGAGCTGTCCCTAGGGGCGCCTGGGTGGCTCAGTCAGCTGGGAGTCTGCCTTAGGCTTGGGTCATGATCCCAGGGTTCTGGGATGAAGCCCCATGTCGGGCTCCTGCTCAGCGGTGAGCCTGCTTCTCCAACTCCCCCTACTTGTGTGCTCTCTCTCTCTGTCAAATAAATGCATAAAATCTTAAAAAAAAAAAAAAAAGGAAGAACTGTCCCTTCACTGCCACTGATTTACTTAATAACACATTTATATTATCATGAACTCATAGATACTTTATCCGTCGGATTAGAACCCAATATTATCATCGCTTATTTCATTGCTTAAATTCCAGCTTTGATCATTAAGAACTCTTTCGGGTCGGTTCCTCCTCTTTCCACATGCCTCCAATTAAAAAAATTTTATTTACCGGGCGACTGGGTGGTTCAGTCGGTTGGGTGTCCCCCTTTGGCTCAGGTCATGATCCCACATCCGACTTCCTCTCCCTCTGCCCGCCCCCCACCTGAAATAAATAAATAAAATCTTAAAAAAAATGTATTTACTTTTGAACATCTGCTTGCTTCCTGGCACCACGAGATGTTCCAGACTAATCTTATATTTTCCCTGCCATAATCACTTTTCCAAGGAGCTCCACCAGAGCAATCCTCTTTCTAAAACTGTACCTCTGTGTCCCTACTGCCTCAAGCCTTCCCATGACCTCTGACTGCTTTGGGGACAGACCAAAGCCCTTGACACGGCGCTGGAGCCCTACCCCAGCCCCAGAGCAATCCCCCTGCGCAGAGCTGTTCCGAATGGACGGGTCCACACTGACCGCGGCTTCTGGAAGCACCTTCTGCAGGAGCAGTGTTTCCGACCATAACGCGTCCTGTTCTCTCGTCCTCCCCCGTGAGGAAGAGGGGATTTCCCACGCCGTTAGAAGGGGAGCTCCGGGAGGAAGAGCCCTGCCTGCATTTCTGTGCTCCCCCACACTTTCTGCCAGCAAAGCCCCAACCCTGTTCACGTCCTTTTCTTTCAGACAGAGTAAGACCAGACAGAAGGGACAGTGGGCTCCTCAGCTTCTCTTAAAGACCCCAACTGTCCCCCGCCCAAATGGCTGAGGACCCAGAGGATAAACCATGTGCAGAGGTGAGCAAGGAATATTTTCAGCTTTGTCCCTAACGTTGATAAGACCTTATCCGAGCCCTCAACCCACTCCCAGGCCTCGGAGACTCCCTCTGCCAAATGGGACTAATCCGCTCATTCTGCAGGTACTTCCAAACAGATCACGCAGAAGGAGGCGTGAGGCTGGGGCCTGGGGGGGCAATTCAGAGCTGGCTCAGCTCTTCTGCCTTCTTGGGGCGTGAGTCTGGTAGGGGACGTAACACATGTGGCTCATAGCTGTACCGTGAGGCTGTGGCCCCAGAGAAGTCATCTGGAGAACTTTAAAAATCAGGAGAGATTTTTTAAAGCTGCAGTTACAACCTGTTTTTCAGAACATAAGGCATCAAGTGAATGGAGACTTTAGGGACCAGTGAGGTTTAGGTACAAGGGAACGGCAAAGGGGGTCATTCTAGGCCAAAGGGAGGCAGGAACAGAAGGAGGCAGCAATCTCGGGGTGTGGACGGAAACGCAGTGACTCAGTGGAGCTGGACTGAAGGGCATCTGAAGGTGAGTGTTTCTCGGTCCCCTGGCCCATGCCAGTTACTAACTCCTCTCCTATCTGCCGACCCAACAGCAGAGTCAGCTTATTTTCAACACCCGGGGTGTAACCAGAGACACGTGCTGGATCCCACAGGAAGAGCGGAGGCAGAGAGGCCCCTGGAGGCAGCTGTGGACGCGACTGCTGAGCTGACGACTGGAACGTCAGCTCTCTGCTCTCGGATCCAAGAGGAAGAGGGCCTGGGAGACCACACGGATCCACACGGCCGGTGGGCTCTCAGGCTGCACCTGCAGGCTACGCCTTCCCAGCCCCCAAGCTCGGCTGTGAGCTCGGTGCTCACTCGCCCAGGTTTCTATCCTGGCCTTTTTCTTCAAAAGGAACAGGCTCTGGCCGGCCAAGTATCTTCCATGTCCAGGCAGCTTCAGTGTTGACTCAGTGGGTGCCGTGTGGCCAGAGCGCAGAGGTGACCTCCTCGGCCGCCAGCTCTGGCAGGAAGCAAGAGCTGGGAAGGAAGCCTTCTCTGGGAACAGAGAGTAGCTCTGGCTCCCCCACAAAGCCCTCACTGGACTGCTCTTATCTGTGCCCACAAGTGGGAGTGAGGCTTCCTGGCTTCCGGTTCTGGCTTGGCCACACCAAGTGACCCTGGGTGAAGCCTAGAACCCTTCTGGGACTCAGTTTTCCTATCTGTAAAGTGGGGTGAACCCTCTCTAACTCTTCCTGCGGGGCACAGAAGGAGGAGATCATGTCTGGAAAGGGGCTGCAGCTGGGAAGACAGATCCCCTCATGTGGGGTAGGGAGTTGAAGGTGAGGAGCTCAGCAAGGCTTTTAGGGAGAAGCCCTTGTTTTTTGTGGGTTTAAGATTTTAAGATTTTATTTATTTATCCGAGAGAGAGAGAGAGAGAGAGAGAGAGAGAGAGAGAGACAGAGAGAGAACAAGCATGGGGAGCAGCCGAGGGAGAAGAAGATTCCCCGCAGAGCAGGGAGCCTGATGAGGGACTCGATCTCAGGACCCCGAGATCATGACCTGAGCCAAAGGCAGACGCTTAACCAACTGAGCCACCCAGGCGCCCCAAGAAGCCCTTGGTTTTGATTCTGCCTTTGTCCTACAGGACTCACGGGCTTCCCAGGAAAGCAGGGGGGTGGGGAGAAGGGAGAGGAAGGGTCAGCAAAGTCAAGCGCTTTAGCCTTCTTCTGGACCCAGGGACAGGAAGTGAGGTGCCGTCTAGAGAGGAAGTGAGAAGCAAACACCCCCCAACTTCCCTTCGGCCTACAGGGGAAAGGAAGGCTCCAGCTTTGGGAGCCTGCAGGCCCCGAGCCGGGGAGAGAAGGCAGTGGGGCGGGGGTGGGGAGGAAGCATCAGCAGCACCATCTGGCAGAGAAAGGGGTTTCTTGTCTTGGGCATAATAAAACTCAAGGGGCCCAGGACATCCCACAGACAGGGAGATGGGGGAGAAGAGGAGCCACAGAAGTCAGGCTGAAAAACCCCGCTTCCCAGGTCACATGGCTTCAGGCTGCACCATGCCACGGGCCTCCCCCTAGCACCTGCACACTCCCGCACACTCCAAGGCGGCCCAGGGCCTTGGACATGTCCTTTCTTTGTAGGCTGCATCGTAGCTGTGGCTCTGGAACCGCAGAATTATTTGATTAAGGTAGCTTTTTGGGATCACCACTGTACCCCCAGAGTCTAGCACAACACCTCACAAATAGCGACCGCGAAAAATGCCTCAGAGGCTGGTTTTGGCCTAAACCTTGGCATCTGAATGAAGTTTAGTGTACGAAGGTGAATGAACCCTGCTCATGGTCTGGGATCAACTGGGTGACCCTGGGGTGGGCAGTAAAGATGAGAAACCCGAGAACTGACAGGTGGCGGGAGAAATCCATGCCCACCAGACACTGCCAACAGGTAACACGGGAAGACAGTGTATGCTATCCGCTACCTTTTGGATAAGGGAGAAAAATAAGAATAGACATTTATATTTGTTTTGTGTAAATACATTCCTGAGGGGTAGGTAAGAAACTGATAAGTGATATTTGTGGAGGGAAAAGGGGGTGGATTTCTCAACACAGACCTTTTTGTATCAGTTTGATCTTTGGACTATATTTCTTAAAAAGTCTAGTGAAAAACTAAAATATAAAACTTAAAAAAAAATGTTAGAAGGAACCACCTCCTGCCTAGGTGATTTCTAAAGCCCCTCGCAGCTTCGGCTGTCTACTCTCTTCCCCTATTAGGAAGTAGGGACCAGGCCCTTGGGACAAGGGAGAGGTGAGGAGGTCTGGCTAGATGAGTGGGGGGACTCTGGCCAGAGGACAGCAGTCTTCGCCCCCTTCCCCCTGGGCTAGGAGAGGGGTCCTGCCATCCCCAGCCCGTGGTGTGGCATGGGAGCACCGAACCTGTCCGGAAGCTGGTCAGGGCCCCTTCCTCCTGGGTAAGAGCTGGGTTCAGTCTCCACCCCAAAGGGCAGGGGCAGAGGTGGGTGGCTGGGCAAGGGGAGAGTTTGGGGCAGGTGGGAGGAAGGGGGGGGTAAAGGGCACCTGGAGGTTCCTGCAGCTGCTGCGGGCAGGTTCTGGGGGTGTCTCAACAGATCCTCACACAAAAGGGCCAATTACAGCCCCCACATCAAGCCAGCCGGGGGTGAAATGAATCAGCCCATAGGAACGATGACTGCTGAGAACCCTAGGGCCACAGCCCAGGAGTTCTGGGGCCCCTCACAGTCCCATCTAGGAAAAACCTCATCATTCTCCTACCCAGAGGGTCAGCGGGGAGGGACGGTTTCAAGTCCTGCGCGAGAGTGAGACCCGCGGATTGGGGCCCCAAGCAGCACCCACCACCGCTCTCGCCTTGCAGGCGTCACCGAGAGAAGCAGAATGGGGTCGTCTCTCCTTTTAAAGAAGCTCTGCAGATAGAGACAGAGATATTTTTAAAAGCCTAGTGAGTACCGGAGATCTCCCAGAGCTCAAGGACCGCCATGAGGGTCCAAGAAGCTGTGCCTGCTCGGGCTCTTCTCAGTGGCTGCTCGACTTTTAGAAATCAGTAATAATCGCAGTGATAATTCACCTTAATAACAGCCTGGCCTCCTCGGGCCTCTTTCATCCGTGCAGCTCCCAGAGCTGGGAAAACGGCAATTACCGAGCAGGTGCCACACCCCAGTGATGATGTGTCATTAATCCATCAGCACAGGCTGGGAAACTGAGGCGCGGGGAGGCTTTCCTCTCACAAGCCACTAAGACCATGGTTGCTGAGGGCCGCTCGGCAGTGAGGAATTGGAGGTGCTGGCTTCGTATCTGCTGTGTTTTGGGAAGATGTTGAAGATGGGTGTGGGGGGCTCTCCCCCCAGAATCAGCCGGGCCTGGATCTGGGATGAAGGTGAGGAACACCCCCAGATGTGTCCCAAGCGCCCTCCCCAGGCTGCAGCAGGGCCTGGGGTGGTGGCCTTGGCTTGGGAGTTGGGCCTCTGATCTTGAGCCCACACGCTGACTCTGCCAAAGTACGGCAAGGCAGGCCAACGGCTGCTTTGGGCATGTCCGCCATCTCTGCAACACACGCAGGCACTGCGGGCTAAGTGAGGGCCCAGCCCTCTAAACAGCCCCATGCCACAGGCACCGCCGTCTGTGGCGCAGGAACAGGGGACATCTTGCAGCTGGCAGGGGGCGAGGGGGGTGGAACAGATCAAAGACATATCAAGAAGTGGGGAGACCACTTCTCTGCAGCTCCCTTCCAACTGTGGTGCTGATCTCAGAATAATGAGATCCTTCTTATAGCAAGAGCAGGGGAGGGGAGGCAAAGAGTCACAGAAGCCTAAGGATCTGTTCCTACCGTGGCCATGGAGGGAAGGGGCCAGGACTCACACGAGGACGGGAGGGTAAAGCCAGAGACGTGTGCCTGTGCGGAGCCATCCACAGCCTACTGTGCGCCTGGTACTGTGAGAGATGCTAGGACAGACCCAGTCTCCGCTCTGGGAAAACCACGAGGGCCAAGCCAGGCAGCGACCAATGACCTTGTCCTGCCACCTTCCAGGGCAGCGCCTGGGGAAAAACAAGGGTGTTGCTCGAAGGGATGTGAAGTTATTTTTCCTCAGCATGTTGGATCTGACCCGAGCCCTTGGGGGGGCCCTGAGATGACCCCTGACCCTCCAAGGGTCCCGCTCTCCACAATCTCAGGTTCCAGAACTGCCCTTTGTGCTCTAAATTCAGTCAGGCACTTCACACCCGAGAAATTAAGGCCGAGTGGGACCATGTAACACACTTAGCCCAGGGTCAGGAGCCCCGCCACTGACACTCATCATTGTATGAATCACTTCCCCCTCTGGACTCCGGTTTCCCCATTTTTAACATGAGGGCGTTGGACTAGATGTCTCCAGGATTCCTTCCAGCCTATGACTCTAATGTTGTTTTGATGTGGTGGCAGATCCCAGATTGATTTACATAAATTTGCATGTTCAATCAGAAATCCCAAACTCCAAGTATAGAAAATCCAATCAGTCCATTAGTGCAGCCAGACTGGGGCTGGAAGAGCCTGCCAGGTTCGGGTGAGGATTGTCAAAGCGGGCTGTGGTGCCGGTGCTGAACCCGGGGAGGAGCTGGGGGAGGCAGGGCGGGAAGTAGCAATTGTTCTGAGAGATGCAGTTCTGGAGACCCAGAGCCCATGGGGCCAGGGTCCCCTCTTCAGCTATCGGGCGGGGGTCCTTTCTCCTCCTGCTTCTAACGGGGCCTCTGGCTGGCCAGCCTCAGAGCCACACCCCAAGAGGAAACAGCAGCCTCTGCCTAGCAACAGCCGCATCCTTCACTCTGACAGGGACTCCACCATTAACCACTTTCTGGGAAACTGACCTCCCTGGGAGCTTCCATTTTCCATTGCAGGGGCTCCTCGCAGTGAGGAAGGCTTCCTTGGGGTCTAACCTAAACGCCTCCTGGGGCAGCTCCCGTCCGTGGGCAGCAGGGCCCCGGGAAGAGGGCTCCCCAGGCCCAGGAGAGCTGGCAAAGGGAAAAGCGACGCAGACAGTGTGTCCCACATCCAACCAATCCCAGTCTCTCTAACCACCAGCTCCTGGAACAACCCCCCTGGCACCTGGGAGATCAAGGATGAAAACAAACAAGAAAACGTGAAGGTCTTTGGCTCTTGGGCTGGAGAGCAAGTCCCAACCTGGAGAGCCTGACTCCTGAGAAACCATACCCCCAGGAGGGAAGGAGGCCGGGAAAGGTGGGGCGGGGGCAGCCTCTCCCTGGGGCCAGGCTGCCCTGGAAAGGCCCCGGAGGCTGGCTGGGCTGCGCGAGGGAAACTCCTTAAGGCCACTGCCTAGGCACTGGGGGGTGGGAGCGCACAGGTGAGGTGAGTAGGGCCAGGGAGGGAGACGGCCAACAACAACGGGGCTCTGGTCCTCTTCCCATAGGAGGGCGGATGCGTGTACTGTGCTCCCTGGCTCAGATCCTAAAACAAGTCCCAACAGCTGAGATGCAAACTCTCTCCTGGGAATCTGCTTAGCCGGCCGGCCCTTGGCTGCCTACCCTTCTCTCAACTCCTCCCCAAAGGCCCAACTCAAAGACTGGCCTGCCAGGATAGCTCAGCAGAGGCTTTGATGGGTGGGCCAAACCTCAGCCAGCAAGAGTTCATAGCCCAAGCCACCAGGCGTAAGCAAGACAATGGCTATTCTTAGGCAGAATAAGGGAGCCTGCACCCCTTCACCCAAGGTTCTAGTCCTAAGTTACTGTGATTTCGAACTGCCTACCTCCTCGAACTAAGTCACCCAGCCAGGGGACCTTTCTCCCTTTCAGATTCACTTATCAGTGGAACCACGCAATGTCAAAAAGTGAAAGGGAATGTTAGAGCTTTCCAGTCCAACTGCTGAATTTTACAGATGAGGGAAAAGAGCCCCAGAGAGGCAGCCTGTCTGGGCCAAAGTCACACAGCAAGCTGGGAAGAGCAGGGCCCAGTGCTTCTGACTCCCAGTCCACAGGGACAGCAGCCTGGTCCTCATATACATTGGTTTCCGCTTATTGTGGAACAGCTTTCTTCCCTGCAACCCAGGCCATCTGCCTCTCCAGGCTCCCACTCTGTTCCAAAGACAGAAGCTGAAGAAAGATGCTGGAGGGCCTGAGCCACCTCATGCACAGACCACAGACTTTGAAAACAAAGTTGAACTACATGTGACTATCTCCCCAGACAGGAATACACATGTTTCTCTGAAGTAGGAAACCCACTAAACGAGGCTGTTCCTAGAAAGACAGGGAACCAATATGAGTAGCGAATTTTGTGTCTCCTTTCTTGAAAGACAAGGGGTCTTGCAAGACAGGGTCCGCAACACGGCAACGAGGCTGGGTTCATTTTGCCCATTAAGTACAGACCACAGAAAGGTTAGACGTTGACTCCCTCTCGACCGTCTCCCAGTGCCGGCCCTGTCTCAGGCACCTGCCTCCAGCCACTACCTTTGGCAGACAGTTGTGCTTAGGCAGGAGGGCCACAGGGGAGGGAGAGAGCTGTTGGGAGGGAAGAAGAGGGATTTGCCTTTACAGCCAGGAACCCATCAGTCTAGGACCCCCTGGTTCCTCAGAAAGGCAAGCATTTAAGTAGCAGCTGGCAGGCTGGGTGGACAGCGCTGCGAATCTGGAAAACCAGGCCTGCGGGAGGTGAGGGACCGCCGTGCCCTTGGGGCAGTGCCAGGGCTGGAGACCTAGGACCTTGAGCTCAGAATAAGGAAAAGGGGGCTGGGGTTCGGTGAGCCGCTTTTCTAGCCGGCCCAGGCCAGGGGAGTGTCGGGCACAGATAAATTCTCTGCATTCTTCTGGCACCACCGCCAGGACCCAGAGAGCCTTTCTGCAGGCGCTGCCCTGGCCCCACACCCTGCCCAGCCCTTCTCCCTCCCTCAGCCTCTCTTCAGTGTTCAGCCTGCCGGCCCCCGCCTCCTTCCTTCCCACAGCCCCTCAACGCCACCGGAGAATTGTTCCTAGAGACCCTGATCTCTCCGCCTCTCCCCATCTTCCCCACGCCCTGCCGCCCCAGGCCACGGGGACCGCGAGGAGGGCGAAGAGGAGCCCAGGGCTCGTCTCCGCGCCTGCGCTTTGGGGAGAGCCTCCCTCCCCGCACCCCCCCACCCCCCCGCGCGACAACCCGGCACCACTAAGCGGCACCCGGACGGTGGGATGCGGGTGGGGTGGGGTGCGCAGCTGGGGCAAGGTCAGTGCTTCCAAAGAGGGAGGGAGACCGGCCCCCGGAACATCCCCCTGTCCCGAAAGTTTCCCTTCCGGGGCCATGGAGTGTGCGC
>LNAC01000053.1:1790021-1845126 GCA_002007465.1 Ailurus styani
CCTTCAAACCGCCCACCCCCAGCCCACAGCTCACAGACCCTCCACTCGCCGCCCTTTAAATCCCAAGTAGGCCTGGAACTCACCGAAATCAGGTGTTGAGCTGGGCCAGGGCAGGCCAGATCCGCCGGGTCCATGGCCGCGGCTCGGGGGCGGGGGGCAGAAGAAGGGGGGTGCTGGGGCCGCCTCTTGATGTCAAGGCTTTAAAGGGGCCAGTGAGCCCCGCCCCTCGTCCAGGCCCCGCCTCCCTCCTTCCGCTCGGCCAATCCACGTTCGTCTTGGATGCGCGCCCCTCCCAGCCCCCCGCCAGATGTTCCCAGGACGAGAGCGAAGTCCGCCCGTCCGGAGAGTGCCGCTTCCTCCCGGGTGGGAAGGACCCCCCCCCCCCCANCCCTATGGAGAAACACTCTCCTCGGGCCCGGTCGGGTCCCGCTTGGTAAACCTCCCGGGTGCCGGGGTAGGAGAAGCCGCGCTGGGCCGAGCGGGGGTGGGATGAGGGGCGTCTGTAGCCCAGAAAACTAAGTAGGTGCTCGCGGAGCCACGGGCATGCGCTTCTGCTTCTGTGGGGCTGGGCGTGCACGTGTATATGTGGTTGTGAGCGTTGGTGTTTGTAATTTGCCTTCCTGCTTACGTGTTGGGTGTAAATCTATGGGAAGACGCTTGAATGCCTCCTTGGCCTTAAATGCTCCCTCCTCACTTTTCCTCCTCCGGATCGGGATTGGGTCCTCCCAGTAATGTGGAAAACCGGGCGCTGGGAACAGGCTCCGCTGCTTTCAGAGTAGGGCTGGTCGTTTCCTCCCTGGAGGAGGTAAGGCTGAACAGAAAAAAGACATAACCTGGTTCTCAGCCACTTGCTATCTTGGTGGGGACAAGTACCTGCCCTGTTGAACTAACCTCGTGCTTAAAAGAAAAGCAAACAGCCTACCTAGACCCCTGCAGGTTCTCAGAGCTCCCTTCAGTACCATTCTCATTGGTCCTTGATTAAATATCTATTTGCCCTTGTCTCGATACCATATGGTCTTCACAATCTGCATGATGGTGACTGGCCCGTTAATGCAGGTTCTGAATGGGGTTCTGCAGAGAAATACATAGGGATTCCTAGCCACTGTTTCTGTCCATTTTATTTAAATCGCTTCTGTTGTGGGTGTACACGGACTGTATTAACGCATCACATTAGTCCAATAAAGGAACATAAAAGCCGAGGGATCTTGGGGTGCTCAAATTGGCTAGGATTAACCAAGAGTTCCTCTCTGAAGGAGGCTTCCTAATTTAGAATGGGATTTGAGGGCAGAGAGAACTCGAATAGATTCAGGCAGGGTAAGGACACAAGGAGACTCAGGTAGGAAAGAGCAAATTAGCTGCCTGGGACAGTGAGCAGATCACCTTGGCTGGGTGGGAAGTGGAAGTTAGTGGAGGAGATTTGGTATGGAGAAGATCAGAACGAGGGTATGGATTTGACAGGATAAGTGATAAAGAAGTTATTTTGGGTTCTTGAGCATAGAAGTGAGTGCCTGAGATCCGTTATTACTGGAGCCCAAAAGATGTGATGATGGTTATTCCCACCAGCTCTCTCACCTTTGGTTTAAAACAAATTTTATTGATTGATTTATCTTTAACATACAATAAAATGCACAGATCTCAGGTGTTCTGATTGGTGAATTTCAACAATAATATATGCCTATGTAACACCCAAAACGAGATAGTGAGTCATCACTCCAGAAAATGCCCTCATGCCCTTTTATGTTTATTGTTAATGACCCTGCATCTACCACCACCCACCCCCTGCAACCTCCTGAATTCTATCACCATAGTTTTGTCTGTTCTTGGATTTCACATAAGTGTAATCAAACAGTATACACTTTTTTGTGTCTATATTCATTAGCTTAGTAATGTTTTTGACTAAAGTGAATCTATTTTTTATTACTGAGTAATAGTCCATTGTATGAATATGTCACAATTTGTTTATCCATTCTTCAGTTGTTGTATATTTGGGTGTTTCCAGTTTTGAGGCTATTAGAATAGGGCTGTTCTTGACCAAATCTCTCCGTGAACATGTTTTCATTTCTGAGAAAGCTCATCTTATTTTTTTTAATTGAAGGATTATTGAAATACAGTATCATATTAGTCTCAGGTATACGACATAGTGACTCATTTATATACATTGCAAAATGATCACCATAAGTCCAGCTACCATGCGTCACCAAAGTTAATACAATTCCCCATATTCCCCATGTTGTAAAATACGTCCCCATTACTTATTTATTTTATAATTGGGAGTTTAAACCTCTTGATCCCCTTCACGATACTGCCCACCCTCCTACCCTCCTCTTTTCTGACAACCACCAGTCTGTTCTCTGTATCTCTATGTCCGGTTTTGTTTGTTTTGTTTTTCAGATTCCATATGTAAGTGAAATCATAGGGTATTTGTCTTTTTTTGATTTATTGCACTTAGCATAATACCCTCAAGGTCCATCCTTATTGCTGCAAGCAGCAAGATTTCATTCTGTTTTATGGCTGAGTAATATTCCATTGTATGTATATGTGTATATGTATTATATATGTATATGTATACACACACACACACCCCACATCTTATTTATCCACTCATTTATCAATGGACACTTAGGTTGTTCCATATCTTGGCTATTATAAATAATGCTACAGTGAACATGGGGTGTTTGGTTTTCTTGGAATAAAAACTCAGTGGAACTGCTGGATCATATGGTGGTTCTTTTAAATTTTTAAAGTAACTTCCATACTGTTCTCCATGGTGGCCATACCAATTTACATTCTTTTTTTTTTTTTTTTTTTTTTTGACAGAGAGAGAGATCACAAGTAGGCAGAGAGGCAAGCAGAGAGAGAGGAGAAAGCAGGCTCTCCGCCGAGCAGAGAGCCCGATGTGGGCCTCGATCCCAGGACCCTGAGATCATGACCTGAGCCGAAGGCAGAGGCTTTAACCCGCTGAGCCACCCAGGCGCCCCCAATTTACATTCTACCAAGAGTGAACAAGTGTTTGCTTTTCTCCACATCCTTGTCAACATTTGTTATTTTTTCTTTTCTTTTCTTTTTTAAGATTTTATTTATTTATCTGAGAGAGTAAGAGCACGATCAGGGGGAAGGGCAGAGGCAGAGGGACAAGCAGACTTCACACTGAGCAGGGAGCCCAATGTGGGGCTCGATCCCAGGACCCTGAGATCATGACCTGAGCCAAAGGCAGGCGCTTAACTGACTGAGCCACCCAACACTTGTTATTTCTTGTATTTTTGAAACTAGCCACTCTGTGAAGTGATATCTTATTGTGGCTTTGATGGGCATTTCTGTGATAGTTAGGTGATATTGAGCATCTTTTCATGTGCTTCTTGGCCATTAGTTATGTCTTTGGAAAAATGTCCACAGACACTCTGACCAATTTACTTTTTAATTTTTTTGTCCCGCCCCCCCAATTTTAAATCAGATTTTTTGTTTTTGCTATTTTTAAAAAAAGATTTTATTTATTTATTTGAAAGATAGAGGGAGCACAAGTAGGGGGAGCAGCAGAGGGAGAGAGAGAAGCCGACTCCCTGCTGAGCAGAGAGCCTGACGTGGGGACTCAATCCCAGGACCCCGAGACCACAACCCGAGGGTATGGCAGATGCTCAACCAACAGAGCCACCCAGGTGCCCCTGCTATTCTTTATATTTTTTTAGAAATTAGCCCCTTATCACATATATGATTTGCAAATATTTTCTTCCATTCAGTAATTTGCCTTTTTGTTTTCTTGAGAGCTTGCTTCACTGTGCAAAAAGTTTTTTAGTTTGATATAGTCCCATTTGTTTATTTTTTTTTTTGCTTTTGTTGCCCTTGCCTGTGGAGTCATATTCCAAAAAATATTGGTAAGACTGATGTCCGGGAATTCATTGCTTATGTTTTCTTTGAGGACGTTTATGGCTTCAGGTCTTATATTCAAGTCTTTAATCCATTTTGAGTTGATTTTTGTGTACAGTGTTAAGATAGGGGTTCGGTTTCATTCTTTTGCATATAATTGCACAATTTCCCACCACCGTTTATTGAAGAGATGGTCTTTTCCCTATTGTATATTCTGGCCTTCTCTGTTGTAGTTTAATTGATCATATGTGTGTGGATTTATTTCTCGGTTCTCAAGTCTGTTCCATGGGCCTTTGTATCTGTTTTGTGACAGTACCATTCAGCTTTGTAGTATAGTTTGGAAATCAGGGAGCAGGGAGTGTGGTGCATCTCCACCTCTGTTCTTCTTTCTCAAGATTGCTTTGGCTATTTAGGGTATTTTGTGGTTCCATACAAATTTTAGGATTATTTGTTCTATTTCTGTGAAAGACGTCATTGGTATTTTCATAGGGCTTGCATTGACTTGGTAGATTGCTTTGGCTAATATGAGCATTTTAACAATATTAATTCTTCCAATCCATGAGCAGGGTGTATCTTTCCATTTATTTGTGTCTTCTTCAATTTCATCAATGTATTATAGTTTTCGGAGTACAAGTCTTTTACTTCCTTGGTTAAATTTATTTCTGGGTATTTTATTCTTTTTGATGTAATTGTGAGTGGGATTGTCTTCTTAATTTCTCTTTCTGATAGGTTGTTATTAGCGTTATAAAAACACAACAGCTTTCTGTATATTAAGTGTATATCCTAAAACTTTACTGAATTTATTAGTCATTTATCTTTTTTTTTAAGAGTTTATTTAATGGGGCACCTGGGTGGCTCAGTCATTAAGCATCTGCCTTTGGCTCAGGTCATGATCCCAGGGTCTGGGGATCGATCCCCGCATCGGGCTCCCTGCTCAGCGGGAAGCCTGCTTCTCCCTCTCCCACTCCCCCTGCTTGTGTTCCCTCTTTTGCTATGTCTCTCTCTGTCAAATAAATAAATAAAATCTTTTTTTAAAAATAAAAGATTATTTATTTATTTATTTATTTGAGAGACAGAGAGAACACTAGTGGTGGAGGGGCAGAGATAGAAGAACAAGCAGACTCCCCACTGGGCGCAGAGCCGGACACAGGGCTTGATCCCAAGACTCTGAGTCCACAACCAGAGCCGAAGTCAGAGGCTTAACCGACTGAGCCATCCAGGTGCCCCTATTAGTCATTTATTCTGATAGTTTTTGTTTGTTTTTGTTTAAAGATTTTATTTATTTGACAGAGAGAGAGCACAAGCAGGGGGAGCGGCAGGCAGAGGGAGAGGGAGAAGCAGTCTCCCTGCTGAGCGAGGAGCCCAATGCAGGGCTCCATCCCAGGAGCCTGGGATCATGACCTGAACTGAAGGCAGACGCTTAACCCACTGAGCCATCAAATTCTAATAGTGTTTTGGTAGAGTCTTTAGCGGGGGGTGATGATAGTGGCATTTTTGGAATCTTGCAGCATTAATTCTTATTCAGTCATCCAATATTTATTGAATAGGGATCAGTGGGCTAGTCCTAGCTTTATATCAAAATTTAGACATGATCCTTTCCTCACAGGGCTTAAAAATCCTGTGAGAGTCCATGTATCTACCTCATTCCAAAAGCACAGGGTAGAAAAACCTTAATAGTATGCCAAGCATTTCTAACTATTTTGGGATGTTTCCAAATAACTAAATTTTGGGCAATAAACAGACCATCTGGATTTTTTTACTTTTCATTTAGATGTTTACCCTTAAGAAAAAAAAAACGCACAGCAGAACATCTGCACTTGTCAGAGCAAGTATCTGTCCTCCTTACTCAAAGGCTCTTGTACACTTGGAAGTTTAGGCATTCAGATTCTCTATACTTTATAAACCTTCATTTTCACTGACAGGAGGTTAATGAGGTATAACTACTATTATCCCATGATCGATTTCTGTCTTTGATGGGGCTTAAGACACTTTAATTCCTTGGTGGTGTTATTCACTTAAATTATTAAAAATTATACAGAAGCCCCATAGTTGGTTTTCCACCCTTGTAATATACCATTCATCATATGTTGGTGGCTTTTTTTAAAGATTTATTTATTTTAGAGAGAGAGAGAGCAGGAGGAGAGGGAGAGGGAGGGAGAGAATCTGAAACAGACTACCCGCTGAGCTTGGAGCCCGAGTTTGGGGCTTGACTTCACAACCTTGAGATCACGATCTGAGCTGAAACCAAGAGTTGGATGCTCAGCTGACTGAGCCACCCAGGCGCCCCATCACATATCATTCTTTACTTGAGTTTTCTGTGTTATAAAACAGGCTGGGTCTCTTAGGCCTCTTGTTGCTATAAGTTGCTAGTAGTAAGTTTGGTAGCATAGTCTAATGGTGCATGTAGTGCTGATGAGTGACCAGTAGATCGATGCTCCCATCAGTCCTTTGAATGGTTTTAAGCAGGGGTTGTCATAATCAGAATTGCATTTTAGAAAAATTACTGTGGATGCAATGTGGAAAATGGCTTAGAGACAGAGAGAGCAAGATTAAAGTCGGAGAACAGACAAAGTTTTTGTAGTCATTGAGGGGAAAAATGGGAAATGATGTACTCTGGACTAGGAAAGTGATAGTGGTGATGGAGAGGAGATCACCTCAAGAAATAAAGAGTAGCAGAGTCAGCAGGTCTTGGGATTGGAAGGGGAGGGAAGCAGAGAGCTAAGCCAAGACTTCCAGACTGGGTAACTTGCAGATGGGAGGGCCACTACTGAAATGGAAAACGCTGGAGGAAGAACAGTTTTGGGAGATGATATCCTCACTTCCAAACATGTTAACACTGAAATGTTTGGGGGATGTCCCAGTGGAAATGTCTGTCCAAGAGGTAAGAGCTTCCCAATTGTTGTGCCTCAGGAAGAGGTTACAGATATAACCTACATATTTCCTCAGCCCTCACGGCAGCACAAACTTCCTCAGAAAGACAGCAGTCTTGGTAAGATGTGTTGCCATGAAAATACCATCATTCTTTATGTGTGCCACAATACGGAAAAGGTTGGAAAGTGTTAATGTATAAAGCTGTTGGAGAAGTAATTCTGAAGCTCAGCAGAGAGATCTGGACTAGAGATAAAAGGTTTGTGAGGCATGAGAATATCAGAACATAAGTGGTAACTGGAACCACGGAGTGGGGATCATGTGAGGAAAGAGGGACTGAACAGAACCCTAAGAAACAGCAACAATAGAGGGGGGTCTCTAGAGAAGGAGGAAGACAACTGGCTGAGTGCTGTCACTGGAGCCCAAGGGGCCCAAAAAGAAATAGTTCCCCATATTACTAATGTCAGGTTGGATCAGGACTGAGCCATACCTGCTGACTTTATCCACATCACTGGTGACTTCGGCAAAACCAAATTTTGAAGGGTTGAGAAAGATGTACAAAGTAGGGAATGGAGATAAGAAGTATTTAAAACTTTTTCAAGAATTTTGACTATGCTGTGAGGGAAAAGTTAGGCAGGTGGGCGGGACAACGGGATGAGAATTCTTTGAGAAAGCTATTTTTAGAAAGATACTGCTTAATTTAATTTTAAAACTTATTTAAAATTCATTATTTTTAACAAGCATTATGTGCATATGGTTAACAAATCAAGTAACACAAGAGCAATTGTGTTGCATTTCCCACTTCCAGTAATGAGCCATTTTAACTTTCTAGCTGATTCTTCAATGACTAAACATGCTCATAATGCTATTCTTTGATTTTTCACTTTCAGATGCTTTATTACTTCCTATGTATATATTCTTTTTAAATGGTACAAAAGTGGAATCTTACCGCTCATACTGTTCTGCACCTTACTTCTTGCACTTAAAATATCTTGGAGACCTTTCTATTTTTAACATAGATAGATCTTGTTCTTTTTAACAATTGCATAGTAATCCATTTATGGCTGTACCATATTATTTATTTCCTACTGGTGGGCATTTAGATTGTTGCCAGCTTCTCACTTTTATCAGACAACTGTAGTGGATAACATTGTACATACACCCTTGCATATTTATGTGAGTATATCCACAGGATAAATCCCTAGCAGTGGAATTCCTGGGTATGTGCAGTGTACGTTTTGATAAATATTGACAAATTGCCTTCCATACGGTCATTTTAATTGACCACTCCCACTAACAGAGTGTAGAAATACTCATCTTCCCACATTCTCACCATCACTGTTTAAAAATTTGTGAATATCGTTGTAAGTGCTGAAATATTCTTGCAGTTTTTATTTGCATGTAATTAGTATGATTAAACAAGTTTTCAGATGTTTATCTGCCATTATCATTTTTTGTGAATGTCTTTTTCTAATGGACATTTAAGAGTTGTTTGTGTTTTAATGAAATTCACCCTTTGTCTGTCACATATATTGCAAATTGTTTTCCTAGTTGGTAGCGTGTCTTCTGAATTTATTGGATTTCCTTTTTCCTTTGCTGTAGGTAGTCAAATTTATTGGTCTTTTCCCTGATGGCTTTTAGGCTTTTTATGTTTAGAAAGTACCCTTTTTAAAATCTTTTTTTTTTCTAGTATGTTTATGGGTTTTCTTTTTAAATATTTCATCCAAAATCTACTTAAATGCCAAAGACCACTGTTATTTCTCACTACTGCTCAGGATTTCATCTCGATTACAGACCAGCTGGTTCTATCTGTTATCAACGTACACAATACGCATTCCTTTGTACCTTTGCTGAAAAGGTTCCTTTCTCCAGGCTCACAGGGCATGCTCTGTCCCTCTTGTCCATCACTGCAAAAGCTATATTCCTATCAGGAACAGGTCAAATCCCATATCCTCTAGAAAGTCTCCCATGCCCATTGTAGCCCACAAAGATGTTTCCTTTGCTGAAGCTCACATGATCATGAGCTGCCTTGTTTGAGCCTCTCCTTTTCTCAACTTTAACATATTTGCTGAATGAATCAAATCTAACCTTTGGAAGTCTAGGGTTCTTTCATCTACTTTTTCCTACCCCTCAAAACAGCTAAAAGCACACTGGGTATATGGAAGGAATTTGATAAAATACTTCTTGATCTGCCACAAAACTGTATGCATTGGCCGTATATAGGATGGAACAAAAAAATAATGTAACATATCTCACTAATAATTTATATACTGACTGCATGTTGAAATGATCACTTTTGGAAATACTGGATTACACACACACACACACACATATATACACGTTATATATGTGTGTCCATATACACACATATGTATACATACATATGTTTTTTTTAATTAATGTATATCTTGTCCCTCAAGAAGGTTCATCATGCTTAGTGTTGGCTCCTAAATTATGCTGGTTTGAGGATAAATAAGATGATCTCTTGGAGCCAAAGATATTCTGTCTCCAAAGGCTCTCATAAGCCAGTATGCAATCCATACCTTCATGGTATCAGGGCCTCAAAAACACTATACATCTTATTTGAAACTAACTGCTACAGACTTGAAATACAATGGTTCCATTCAACAGGTCAGGTACTGCTCAGCCAAAAGAAGAGATCAGGTTCAGAAGCTGAAGCATCTCCCAAAGGTTTTAGTGATTGAGGATTCCTCAGTTAACCATGTAGATGGAGCCCTGGCCTACCCCTTTGGTCACTGGGGCTGTTTTCTGCCATCAAGGAGTTATTTGGGACAGGTGCCACTTGGCTTGTAGTCTAGTCTCATTGTAGTCAGAGCCCCCGTATTAGTTTCCTATTCCTGTTGTTAACAAATCATTACAAACTTACTGGTTTAAAACAACACAAATTTATTCTCTTACAGTGCTGGAGGTCGGAAGTCTAAAATTAAGGTGTTGGCAGGGCTGCATTCCTTGCCAAGGAGATGGAAAATCCATTTCCTTGCCTTTTCTAACTGCATTTCTTGACTTACAACCCTTCCTCACATCACTCCAACCTCCTGCTTCTATCATTCTCTCTCTTGCTGTGGTCAAATCTCCCTTTGCCTCCCTCTTATAAGGACACTTGTGATTACATTTAGGGTCCATCCGGATAATCCAGATTAATCTTTCAATTAATTGGAAAACCTGTAATCCTTAATCTATATATCTACACATCTGTACATATCTACAAAGTCCCTTTTGCTATCTAAGGTAGCATTCACAAATTCCACGGATTGGGATGTGAACATCTTAGGGGACCATTATTCAACCTGCCATGGCCTTATATACATTTCTTTGCACTGCCCTGGTGAAGGGAGAGAGCACCAGCAGCAGAGTCACAAGGTTTACAAAGTATCTTTAAAATTTACAGGGAAGTAGGTAAATTCACATCTGTAGCCACCGTGATCACTCTGAGACCATCATAAACTGGCATGATTTCCATTAGCAAAGATCATTCCCTCCCAGTACTGCTTCCTTTAAAATGCTCTGTGGTGCTAAAGCTGAACTCATCATTACTTCCTTATCCTATAAAACAAATTATTAGAGGTAGTAAGATGCATTCTACAGAGATGAGATGTTTTTCTCATAAGCTTTTAGTCTAACAAACATAGTTGTAGTCTGTGGCATGCTTACAGTGTCACGGCACCTTGTTTTGGTTTAATACTTTATATTCTGCAAAATACCCGTATGCCCTCCAGTTCACTTGCACATAGGAAAAGGAAGGTCTTGTGATTTCAGTTGTACCGATGCATAAACAGAGGTTCAGAGAGGTTAAGTGACTTGAACAGGGTGGTTATGCAATGAGTTATCAACAGATCTCGATTCCAAACCTGATATTCTTTCCACTGCACTGTTCCTGGGTCAAACTTGATCTCATGGGGTTGAGAAGGATCTGACTGGTCTCAGGATCTTTTTTTTTTTTTTTAAAGGTTTTATTTATTTATTTGACACAGAGAGAGAGATTACAAGTAGGCAAAGAGGCAGGCAGAGAGAGAGGAGGAAGCAGGCTCCCTGCTGAGCAGAGAGCCCGATGCGGGCCTTGATCCCAGGATGCTGAGATCATGACCTGAGCTGAAAGCAGAGGCTTTAACCCACTGAGCCACCCAGGCGCCCTGGTCTCAGGATCTTAATACATCCTGAAGTTGGCCTTGGAATCCCTACCTCCTAAGCATGAAACAGACTGAAACCCAGTTTTAGGAGGTCCTACTCAGGGATCAAAGTTAGGGGCAGATTGGGAATTTCAGGAATTCAGGGGAAGGTCAGGGTAGCTGGTGAGTCAAAGGTACAGTGAGAAGGTAATTAGAACTGAGGGAGACTTAAGAGTGTCTATGTGTACTCTATGTAGCCGCCAGCTGCTTTTCCAAAACACTCAGCAGGGCCAAGTCTGTTTAAATGGTAGGCAGCAGCAGGGGTGCTACTTGGGTACTCAACCTAGAACTGCTCAACCTAGAATTAGCCCTGCCTTCTCCGAGGGGATTTCTAAGACTATCTGGAATAGCCAAGAGTGGCCTGGCTGGGTCTCCTATTCTCAGGTTTGAACACTTAAGGAAGCACCGTAACTCCAAAGCTCATGCTCTTTTATACTGGCTTTCTGGAGTCTCTTCCCAGTCTTGGATTTCTGTGACATCTCGAGGCATGGTAGCCAAGGTGCAGACTGCCACTGCACTGCCTAGGGTCAAAGCCCAGCTCTGCTTTGGCTTTGTTATGCGGTCTGGCATGTGGTGCTATATTATTATCTCTTTTTTTCCTTTCTCCTGTTTCTAACCAGACCTCTTTTGGTTCTTACATCTCTCCTCCCTGCCCCCGCCCCTCCATTCAATAACTACTGGCAGCCCTCAGACCTAGGATCTGATCCTCTCGTCATATCCATGTATATTTTGGAATTTAAACCTCAGTCACTGTATATGAATGACTTCTAAATTTTTATATCTAGTCTTGCTGTCCTGTACTAAGCCATCAATAGACCAGGCCTTGAAATGGACATTTATTTTTATTTTTTAAAGATTTTATTTAGTTAAGAGACAGACAGAACACGAGTGGGGTGGGCAGAGGGAGAGGGAGAAGCCAACTCCCCACTGCACAGAGAGCCCAACCCGGGGGCTCGATCCCACGACCCTGGGATCATGACCTCAGCCAAAGTCAGATGCTTAACTAACTGAGCCACCCAGGCACCCCGAAATGGACATTTTATTGCAAAGGTATCTTTAGGAAAACATATCTCAAACTTCCATGCCAAAAGCTAAGCTTATCTCTCTCTCTCTCTCTCTCAATTTTCTGATTTCTCCCCATTTCAGTTGCCTGGGCAGTCTTCTGCCCAATCACAGACCTCCCTTTTCTTCTCAGTACCTGAATTCAGGTACATTTCTCATTTGTTCATTCATATATTAATTCAACAAGTACTTCTCAGCTGCCTGCCATGTGTCAGCCATTGTGTTAGGCCTCAACTTATAAAGATAAGTTAGGCTTGAGGAGATCAGTCTTATTGGGGGGGGGGGCAGAACCATATAAATAATTATAATATAATGAGGTAAATACTATAATAGAGGCTTCCATGCAAAATCCCCACTAGAATGCAGTCACAAATGCAAAGTGTACAGGAGTTGGGGGGAAGATTTCTGACAAAATGTAACATCTGAGCCATCTTTTAGTACAAATGGTTCAACCAGGTTGCAAGGTGGCAGAGCTGGGGGAGAAGGAGGGGGAACAGAAGGAGTTTATGCTACGTCTTGGAGGTATGAAAGGACATGGCAAGTCTTACAGGGTGGTAGGTGAGGTCAGTGTGAGTGGTGTGAAGAGGAAAAACATGAAGACCAGTGCTGCTAAATATACTTTTCTGCAATGATGGAAATGGGTCTAAATCTGTGCTAACAAGGTAGCCACTAATCACATATGGCTACTGAACACCTGCAATGTAGCTAGTATGACTGAGGAGCTGCACTTTAAATTTTATTTAATTTTACTTCATTTAAATCTTAAATAGCAGGTGGCTGCTATTTAACAACATTGGTTTAGGCCCTGGATAAAGGACAGGACTCTAGGCACTAGGAAACCACTGAAGGTTTTTAAGCATAATACTAGCATAACTAGATATTTGAGGAAGGAAACACTGGCAGTAGGGATTAGAGGGTAGATGGCTTAACACAGAAATGCCTGGTAGGCACCAGCCCCATGGGATGGAATAAATGGGACTTACATGTTATTGGTAGAATTTACTGGACTTTGGGCGCCTGGGTGGCTCAGTGGGTTAAAGCCTCTGCCTTCGGCTCAGGTCATGATCTCAGGGTCCTGGGATCGAGGCCCGCATCGGGCTCCCTGCTCAGTGGGGAGCCTGCTTTCTCCTCTCACTCTCCATCAAATAAATAAATAAATATTAAAAAAAAAAAAAGAATTTACTGGACTTTGTGACTCTGTCAATGTGGGGAGCATAGTGAGGAGACAACTGAAGTTTGCAGCTTGAGCCATGGGTGGATGGCAACAATAGAGAGGATTAGGTTTGGAATGAGGGTAACGAGTTTGCTTTGGGATATGTTGATTCTGAGATGACTAAGAACTATCTAGGATGATATGACTAAAAAACAGGAAAAATATTAACCTACAACTGTGGAGGTGGGGCCAGCAATGTATTTGGGAGTGATTAGCATATAGGTGGTTGCTAAAGGCAGGGAGTGGAGGAACTCATCCGAGTAGAAGTAGACTGGATGGACCCTAAGGAACCCTGAGCAATCCAAGTGTGGTCTATTTTGGTTTGCCACAGAGTCACCTAGGTTTTTTTTTTTTTAACAAAAAGCTGATTCCTCATTGTGAATGTATTTAATGCCATGGAGTTATACACTTAAAAAGTTAAAACGGTAGGACGCCTGGGTGGCTCAGTGGGTTAAAGCCGCTGCCTTCGGCTCAGGTCATGATCCCAGGGTCCTGGGATCGAGGCCCACATCGGGCTCTCTGCTCAGCAGGGAGCCTGCTTCCTCCTCTCTCCTCTCTCTCTGCCTGCCTCTCTGCCTACTTATAATCTCTCTCTCTGTGTCAAATGAATAAATAAAAATCTTTTAAAAAAAAAAGTTAAAACGGTAAATTTTATGTTATATACATTTTACTACGATAAAAAAAATGCAAAAAAACCAGACCTAATCAAACTGATTCCCAGACCCCATTCCTAACCTGAATCAGTTTCTGGAGATGAATCCAGGACTCTCCAGGTAACTTAAGTTCAATTAAAATTTGAACTGCTTCAAGAGTAGAGAAAAACTAAGAGATAGGAAAAGAAAAAAGGGAAAAGGGCATGGTGAAGAAACCAAGGAAGAGCAGTTCAGAGAAGAAGGTCAGTAGTGAATAGTGCCTTGACCCAGGGAAGACTGAACAAGAGGCCTTAGGATTTGGAAATCTGGGGCGGGGGGGTGGCAGCGGATATGTCACTGATGAATGGGAAATGAGAGAACAGAGGCTGTGGGGTCTATTCTTTCAAGGGCTTTGCTCATGTTTGGTGGTAAAGAGATGGAGGGCGAGAGACTGAATAAACTTGAAGGGAGACTAGACAGAGGAGAAGTTTTGAAGATGAGAGAGAATTGAGCATGTTGGCAGGTGGACAGGAAGGAGTCAATGAGGCCAACGAGACACCAAGGGGATCCTCAAAAAAGCACAGTTTGGGAGAGGCAGTAGAGGTTGGGATCAAGAATTTGGACAGAGGTTATTTGGGTAAAAGCTCACTGTGTAAGTTCAGAAGTGAAAAGGAGGGAAGATGAAGGGGTTTAAGACTGAGGGCAAGAAAAGACTTCCTGACACAGCAAACAAGAATGGCGCTGGTTAGTGGTTAGGTCATCTGCTTAGATTAATGGAGCAGGAATAGAGTCAAGAACCTGCAGAAGTGTAAAAGTCTAGGAGAGTCACTAGGATGAAAGTGATCAGGAACAGGAATATAAAAAGATTGAAAAGTAGTACTGGAGTCTGAGATTGGAAATGGCACCAACCACATAATTATCCTGCACAAAATAGAAAAATTGGTTTTCCTAAATGAAGGTTTTGGTTCCATTCTATCGTTTAAGGACTGCACTAGTTTTTGCTCTCTCATGTATAAAGTTCAAATTCTCTAGCAGGAACTTTTACTAACTTCTCCATCAAGAGGTCCAATGTCTGATTAGTGGTTCAGACTCTCTTATTCCCTACTCCTCCTTCTATAACTTCAGAAAATAATAGGATCTTAAGGATTTTGAAGCTCATCAATCTAGTCTCCCTTCTTAGCTACATTTTGTTTTCTCATCTTCTCTCCACCAAACAAATCTTTCTCCACCTTCCACTTTCCCTTGGACTCAACTCACAAGTGTCAAAACCTGACAGACATAAGTGACACCTATCTCATAGCATTTATGTTGAAGTCATCCAATTGCAGACTGCATTTTATGCCAGCTTCCCTGCACATATTCCCACCCCCATACTAGCATGCTTTGGCAGAGGACACTAACAAAAAAAGTCCTGAATTAACTTACTCTCTGGCATGTTTTCCATTCTGAGCTTGGGTGAGGTTCTTTTTCTTGAGCTGAAACCCTCCCTGGATGGAGTAGTTAAAAGCAGCAGTTTCCTACCAACGCCAGAATCACAGGGCATTCTCAATCATACTAAAGTCACTTTTATTATATATAATTGTACAATTCCACTTCATTAATTTCATTTGGACCAGCTGGATACTGGGTTCATAATTTAAACCTTTTAAACATTTTATAAATGCTAGTCAGTGCATTTTGGCCAGTATCTGTTACCTGCTGTGCTCAGCCTGGGCATGTTGGAGACTTGACCTGCTCGGAAAAGATAAGATGTTTTTCTTACTAACCCTCTTCTTTAGCCAGGCCAGTGACTCTTCTTTCCAGATTATATGCTGAGGTTTTGCCTGAAGGCAGGGTGAGTAAGTCCAAAAAAAGCCTAAAGAAGCCAGATTAGATTCAAACTGCCCATGGAACTGACACATTCTAAGGCAAGCCTGGTCTACATCTCTCTAACCACTAAAAGCAGCCCCTTCCATATACTAGAACCAGGATCACTTTCTCTAGGCCATCTCAGTCTGGTTAGCCCAGCTCATTGCTCCACAGATATATTCTCTTCCAGGAGCAACTCAAACAGTAGGAAATAGATACTGATTCTTTCAATTGCATTTCTTGGACATTTTGCCAAAAGCTTCTGCCATGTTTTGAGGCTGCCTTACGATCATGAATTAAGGAACGTTAACTTAATTCTTAGTATAAGAATACTTTCAATATCTCTTTCCTGGTCTTCCCACCATCCCATCTCATTGTCACCAGATGCTTAATCTATTCCTTTCTTTCCCTTCCTCTGTCAGTAATTCAGGAATTGGATGAGTCTCTGTGGTTTGTTTTGCCCTGAAGAGCAGAAGGCTTCGGCCCCAGCTGGTGTTGCCAAAGCAGCATACTAATTCCATGCCATGGTCCTGGGTCAAGATCTGCACAATTTGACTGGCCATATCACCTCGGATGGTAAGGGAATGGAAGTGGTCAAAATCATGAAGACCCAGCTTCCGGAGACGCCTTGCAGCTGCCCGGTAACACTTCCAGGGCTGTGGCTCCACAAGGAGGTAGCGGCAAAGGGAGGAAAGGTGGGCCAGGAACTCCCACAGGCCATGGTCCCCGTGGTTCAGATGAATCCACATGGTTACTGACATGCAGAAGCCAATGTCAAAAACCGAACGTCCAAACTGGCTTAAGAAAGAGCTCAAGAGAACTTTCCGGGTCCTTTGATTCATAAAGTCCAGGGTGATGAAGGTCAGGGCATCAGGAAAAGGGCATTCTTTTTCAGCTCGCTCCACCAGGACTGGATCTATGTCGCAGCAGAGTAGATGGAATTCTCTTGAGACATCTGAGCAGGTCTCCCCATCACATAGGGAAAGGAAGTGTTTGTATAGAGCCACACTCAGATCCTAGAGAAATCCAAAAGAGCTTTGTCATTGCAGATTTCAACCAGTGAATGGAAGAAAAACCTCTATCTCTTACCATCCCATTGGACTGTTACTTACTCTTGGCTTTTTAGGATGTGACTCTCCTAGACTAAAGAGGTTGCCAAAAAAAGTTTTCCACAGAGCATTCTCAGCACCCTCCAGAGGTCTCAGGCTATAATGTGTCCTCTCTATACTTTCCTGACATTGATGGTACATTGGGTTGTATGGTTCAAAGTTACAGCCAAATGAATGCAGCAAAGGAGCTGAGAGCAGTCTTTTCCAGCTTAAGTAATGTGCTGGTAAACTCACTTTTTCCTCTTCTCTTTTTTTAGGTATCTCAGACTCCAGGGAGGAGGAAAGAGTTCCAAGGGCATAACCAGAGTTCCTTGTCAGGAAGGAGAGGAACACAGCAAGCACCATATTATAAAAATCTGCTTTTCAGACCTGTGGTTGGGTAAGTCTGAATTCCAAAGATTCTTTATTAAGCCTTCACTCTATAGCTTCAGTTTTACTACCTGGCTTATGCTTATGAGATTTACTCTGCTTCTGCATCCATTACTCCCAAAAGTCACTGATGATCTTCCTTCTAGCCAAGTTTAATGATTTGTGACTTTCACCATCTCAGCACCTTCCTGACTCTTAAACAAGTCACCATCTCCTTTCTCTAATGTTGACTTCTATAACCATTATAACCAATTCAAATTTGTGTTGTGCTAATCTACTTTGTCAAGGCATTTTTATGTATCACCTCAGTTTGTTCTGTGCAACAATCCTGTAAGGAAAATACTTATGCCCTTTGTGCAGGTGGAGAAAGTGTGGCTGGAAATCACCTAATGTCTGATAATAGTAGCACGGATAAATAAATGTGGTATGTTCATTCAGATGGAATACTAAATAGCAGTTACAAATGAAGGAATTCAGCTCAGTGCATCAACATAGATGACTCTCACAAATATACAATGCTGAGTAAAAAAAGCAAGACACAAAACAAAATACATGGCAAGCTTCCATTTATATGAAGGCAAAGGGATATACTTATTTATATGAAGTTCAAAAATGGGTAAGATTAAACTACATTGTTTAGGGATACAAAAATACTAAGCTATAAAGAAAAGCAACTGAATACTAATAATAAGTCATGCTAGTTTTTACTTCTGGGTGGAGAGGCGGTTTATGAACGGGATAGTGATATAAGGGGTTCATAGGGTACTGATAATGTTTTATTCTTGATCTGGACAACTGTCATAAAGGTGTCTACATTATAGTAACTCATAAAGTGTAAATTTATGTTTTATGCACTTTTCTGCATGTGTGGCATAGTTCACAAAAAATTCTGTATTTTAAAAATTACGATTCAGAGGCTAGTGACTTGTCCAATGTCACACAGTTAGTACATGGAATGATTTAGGCTACATTAGGTTCTTTTCTCTATACGGTGCTACTCACATTTTAATATCTGTATTAATAATTAATGATATGCATATCACCTATGGATCTTATTAAAATAAAGATGCTGATTTGGTAGATTGTGGAGGGGGGAAACTGAGGTTCTGTATTTCTAGCTTTTTGTTTTTAAGTAGGCTCCATACCTAGCACGCAGCCCAACGTGGGGCTTGAACTCACAATCCTGAGATCAAGACCTGAGCTGAGATCAGGAGTTAGACTCTTAAAGGTCAGAGTCACCCAGGCACCTCGAGTCTGTATTTCTAATAAGTGTTCAAGTCATATTGATGCTATAGATCAAGGACCACATTGAGTGGGAAGGTCCTATACTATGTTGCTTAATTTTCTCCCCATTTCTATACTTATTTCTTTGCTAACTCCCTCTTCCTATCTGATCTTGGGTATGCCAGTTTGAGTGGTCATTTTGTCACATCAGTCCCTCCTCCACATCTCTTCACACTCTGCCTCCTTTATTCCCCAATCCCAGAACACCCTAGAAGCTTAAAAAATAAAATACAGGGACACCTGGGTGGCTTAGTGGGTTAAGCGTCTGCCTTCGGCTCAGGTCGTGATCCCAGGGTCCTGGGATGGAGCCCCACATCAGGCTCCCTGCTTAGCAGGAGCCTGCTTCTCCCTCTCCCTCTGTCGCTTCCCCAGCTTGTGCTCTCTCTCTGTCAAATAAATAAAATCTTAAAAAAAAAAAAAAATCAGACAGACTCAGGGGGTCAATCATCCAAGATCCTGAATCAGTAGGTCTAGAATGGGGCCTGGGAGTTTTAGAAATGTAAATAAAGCACCCTATAAATTATGGTCCATCTATACAATTTTGAAGCTGCTAAAAAAGACTGTAGTGATATAAGTGACCTCCAAATTATAAAGTGAAAAGCAAGGTGAAAAACAGTGTGCTACTATGTATAAAGCTAAAAGAGGTGGGATATGTATACATACATAAATGCTTGTGTACACATAGGATGCATACCCAAGAAATTATAAACAGTGGTTGCCGTTGTGTAGGGGGAAAGAAGAATTTAGGGTCAGGAGTAGAGACTTACTTTTTATTACATGCCTGTGATTTGCAATCATACGGTCAGAATGTCTGCCCCTCTAGGATATGCTAGTAGTTACAGATAGGTGTCAGAGAGACATTTCAATATTCTGGATGTGATTTCACTATAATCATTCTACGCCTAAGAATACTTTGTGGTAAGAAGACGTGGCAATGCCTTCCTCCGCCTGGACGCTGTATTCTCCCTCTCCATTCTCTCCGCTGTAGTCAGTCATCTCATTGCTTTTTAAATAAATACCCACTTCGCTCCAGGGTCCATCCTACACTATATGGCACACGAACCTTAATTCCAGACATGATTCTGTGTCACCCCGGCTCATCTCTCCCAGGAAACCAGTCCCAACCCTATGCTCCTAAAGGTGGGTCCTCGGAAGCCCCCTCTCTGAAGCCAGGTCGCCAGTCACGCTGGACAGGAGGCAAGTGCCAGAAGCCCAAATTCGGTGGCCCTTCCCACACGAAGTTTGGCCGTGAGGGGGCGAACGCACGGGAGGGGTCGCAGGAATTTGGAACGGAGTTAAAAACTGTTCCTCCCCAAGATTCCTAAGGCAGATGGTGGTGGGACCCTGGAGGTCCGCAGCTGCAGCAAGGGGTTAGCCCGGGCGACGCCTTTAAACTTGCTCTGGAAAAGTCGTGATGGGTGTCATGCCCCGCCCAAACCAAAGCCCCAGAGAAAGCGGAGGAAGCCAACCACCCGGCTCCCCGACCTCCGACCCCGCCTCCGTCACTCACCCCGGAGTTACACCCGACGTCGAGCCCCAGGATCGGCCTCGTTTCGGAACTCTGAGGAAAGAGTCGGCGAAGCAGCTCCGGGGGCAGGAGGCGGAGCCGCTGTTCTGGAGGATGGAAGCGGGAATAATGAGGGAAATTTCCAAACGGGGCTGCCCCGGGTTCCAGAATTCGCGGTTCCTCTTCCGTCGCGGCCTCTTCAACGCCCCCGGTGGCCTTTTCCGTGGACGCCGCCATTAGTCAGTCTGGCCTCTGGGTCCCGCCGGAACCGGAAGTCGGGAGCCGGCGAGCGGGCGGCTGGGACGCCAGCGCGCATGCGTTGAATGGCGGAGGCGGGTGGGTATGAACGTTGACGTCCAATTGGAGATCGGTGCCAACCCGGTTTGCCTTGCTTTGTTGAACTCTCACCACAGCCTAGGGGGTGGGTAGTAATATTGTTCCGTTTTACAGGTGAGGAAACGAAGGCAGAAAGGTTAAGTGACTTGCCCAAGCTGACGTAGTTTCAACTTGAGCTACCCAGCACAAGGAGTTTGTTAGGATGTTGGGAATCAATTTTGGCCCAGCCACCTTCTTTACAAGTCCGTTAAGTGAGATCTAGAGGGTGGCTATTACTTACCCAGAGCCACTCAAGGAACCCGTGGTACAGGAACTTGCACCCGGTTCATCCCATGATTCCAGGAAAAGGTAGTCAGAAGCTATGGGTCACTTGAAGTATCGGAAGACCAAGGTGGCCCTGACCGCCAAGAGGGTCAGGTGGATAGGGGCAACTGTAAGGTGTGAGCTCCTTGCGAGGCAAGGACCATTCCATAAGAGACAGCACTTAAGAGTGCTTATCGGGTGCCAGACACCTGTCTAGGATCTCTACATATATTCTTTCAATCCTTATATCAATCCTGTGAGGAAAAGATGGTAGTTATCCCTTTTTTATATGTGAGGACATGGGGGTACAACTAATTGGTAACCTGCTCAAGGTCATGCAGTTAGAAATGATAATATCAGGATTTGAACCCAGGCAGTCTGGTTCCAGAGGATGTGCTTGCAACCATTATGATATTCTCAGCTTTGAATCCCTTATACCTACCATAATCCCTGGCCCAAACATGCGCAATAAATATTTATTGAATGAAAACTCAGTATCAATAAACGGTGCTGGGGAAAACTGGATACTCATATGCAGAATAATGGATGAAGAACTTAAATGTAAGACCCCAAACTGTTTGATAGCTAGAAAAAAAAGGAAGCAGTGATCTTGGCAATGATTTCATGGCTATGACACGAAAAGCAGAGACAACAGAAGCAAAAATAGACAAGTGAGACTACATCAAACTAAGAAACTTAGCACAACGATGAAATCCATTGATAGAGTAAAAAGGCAACTTACAGAATGGGAGAAAATGTTTGCAAACCATAGATCTGATAAGGAATTAATTTCCAAAGTATATAAGGGACTCCTATAACTCAACAGCAGAACTAATAACAACTAAAGAAAAAGTGGGCAAAGGTTTTATTTTTTTAAATATTTATTTATTTGACAGAGAAACAGCAAGAGAGGGAACACAAGCAGGGGGAGTGGGAGAGGGAGAAACAGGCTTCCCACTGAGCAGGGAGTCCGATGAGGGGCTCGATCCCAGGACCCTGGGATCATGACCTGAGCCAAAGGCAGCCGCTTAACAACTGAGCCACCCATCCACCCCTGGGCAAAGGATTTAAATAGACATTTCTCCAAAGGAAAGCATACAAATGACCAACAGGTATATAAAAAGACACTCAATGTTACTAATCATCAAGGAAATACAAATCAAAACCACAATCAGATATCGCCTCACATGTTAGGAGAGCTATTATAGAAGAACAAAAGCAAGGCAAATGTTTTGGCAAACGTGGAGAAAGTGGAACCCTTGTACACTGTTGGTGGGAATGTTAGATGGTGCAGCTTCTATGAAAATCCTTCCAAAAATTAAAAATAGAACTACCATATGACCCAGCAATCCCATATTTGGGTATTTATCCAAAAGAATTTAAATCAAGTTCTCGAAGAGATAATAGCACTCCCATGTTCGTTGTGACTCTATTCACCTGAATCAAGATGTGGAAACAAATGTCCACTGAACAGATCAATAGATGAAAGAAATGTGGTATTATATATAATGGATTATTATTCATCCTAAGAAAGAAGGAAATCCTGCCATATGTGACAACATGGATGAAACTTGAGGACATTTTGCTAAGTGAAATAAGGCAGTCGTGGTAGGCCAAATACTGCATGATCGCACTTCGGTAAGGTATCTAAAATGGTCAAATTAATAGAAACAAGGAATGTAATGGTAGCTGCAAGGGACTGGGGGGAGAGTGATAGGGAGAGTCGCTAATCAATGGCTGTAAAGTTTCAGTTATGCAAGATGAATAAGGCCTGGAGATCTACAATATTGTGCCTGTAGATAACAATATCGTTCTGTACACTTAAAAATCTGTTAGGAGGGTAGATCCCATATTAAGAGTACTTACCACATGAAATAAAATTTAGGAAAACAAAACGAACTCAATAAAAGCTGCAAGTACATGCCCAAAGCCAGGTTTGTTTTGGGAAAATTACAATGGAAGGAAGAAAGGAGCTGAACTGAAACAAAGTGGAATGGAGCAGGCAAAATCTGGACTGAGCCAGAGGTAGGAAAAAAACAGCTGGTAAAGAGAGAAACGGAGGGGTTAGCCCAGGGAGCAGTTTCCAGTTAGAAGACAGGATGGCCCAGAATATCCAACAGGTTCAGCCAGGGGTCAGCAGAGTTGTGTTGACCTCTGCCCCCCGCTGGCCTGCCATCTTAAAGGGCCCCCTGCTACATGAAGCCAGTGGCTTGCTGAACTTCTAAAGGACTGAAGTATGACCCCTACAGACAGTGTATCAGAGGTTAAAATGGGCCCTGTCTCTTGCCCTCCCAGTTTGTACTTCATACTTCCATCTCTGCCTGATCTATTTGGGGACATAAGTTAAAGACCAAAAGTCATAGTGGAATTGAGTAAACCACAGTACTCTGAACAACTTCCAGAAAAGGGTGCTGCAGTTGGGCAGCAGCACTGGTACCATTTCTCTCCCCAGTGTCTTGACAGATTTTGGTGAGCCAAACTTACCTCTTTTTGTCACTAGATGGTGCTAGCACAAACCCTTGAGCACCCTTAATTTTCAAGGAGCTGGAATCACCTTGCTTTTGTAAACACCTTTTTGTTTGCTTTTTTAAGCACAGTATATATTATTGCCAGTAAAGTGTTTGATTTCATTAAAGCCATGGGCATGTTTCTGAGTTTTTTTTTTAATGTAACTGTTTTTTTTTTAAAGATTTTATTTATTCATTTGACACAGAGAGAGAGATTACAAGTAGGCAGAGAGAGAGGAGAGAGGAGGAAGCAGGCTCCCCGCTGAGCAGAGAGCCCGACGTGGGCCTCGATCCCAGGACCCTGGGATCATGACCTGAGCCGAAGGCAGCGGCTTTAACCCACTGAGCCACCCAGGCGCCCTGTTTCTGAGTTTTTAAAACACTGTTCACCAGGGGGGAGAAAAAGTCACCAGGCCTAGATAGAGAATGGCAAGCTCCTCCTAATCCAGGGATCCTTGAGAAGCAAAGATAGAGGTGGGTCTGGTAATGTTACTGGGGACTTAAAATATCTCAGAGATGAGCCCATAAAGAGGCACTTTAGTTTGATCCACTCTGGTGACTTTTTGAACCCGTGTCCATTTTTCATTTTTGATTGGCCCAGATGACCTGACTATACTCAGCTCCTGCGCTTAGGGCCTGAGTCACCAGCCCCAACACATCAAATAGCTATAGCAGGACCTGAGAGCATGCTCTACACTGCAGTTGGCCAGGTTTTGTGGAGCCCGATGCTTATACAATTGGGGGGGGTGTGCTTGGTGGGTGGGGGATGGCGAGATGGGCAATGGGGACAAAGGAGCGCACTTGTGACCAGTGCTGTGTGTCATATGTAAGTGATGAATCACTGAATTCTACTCGAGAAACCACTATTGCATGGTATGTTACTAACCAGAATTTAAATTAAAAAAATTTTTTTTAAAGATTACAAATACAGAGACATGTAGAAGTGAGTATTTATTTACAATGAGAAACTAAATCACAACAAATTACACATTTTTAAAAGCTCTGGGATTTTAGCTCATAGATGAAAGAAACCTGATCGAGTTTTTCCCCAGTTTGCTGACAAATTAAATTTACACGACATTGCCAATAGCAAATTGTGAACCTGAAAGAGACTATTCCAAACGATCAAATAATAAAAGTGGACTTGCCTGGATAGTGCAGCTGGTTAAGCATCTGACTCTTGGTTTCAGCTCGGGTCATGAGCTCAGGGTCGTGGGATTGAGCCCTGTGTCAGGCTCCACGCTCAGTGTAGAGTTGGCTTGGGTTTCTCTCTCCTTTTCCCTCTCTCCCACCTACCAAATAAACAAATCTTTAAAAAAAAAAAAGGGCAAATTTAATCTGCCATGCTAATAAAAGACTGAATTATCTCTCTCTTTTTTTTTAAAAGATTTTATTTATTTATTTGACAGAGAGATCAGATCACAAGTAGGCAGAGAGGCAGGCAGAGAGAGAGGAGGAAGCAGGCTCCCCGCTGAGCAGAGAGCACGATGTGGGCCTCGATCCCAGGACCCCGGGATCATGACCTGAGCCGAAGGCAGCGGCTTTAACCCACTGAGCCACCCAGGCGCCCGAAAGACTGAATTATCTCTTTTGTCCTCTCTAAAAATTGCCATATGAAGAAGCAACCGAAGAATGTATAGCTAAAAATGTAAGAAAAAAGTAACATTCAAGTGTGACTGGCATTTAATTCATCAAATTATAATGGGAGGGTTTTTTTGTGATATTTGTCAGCTTTTAAATTTTTCCCTGTGCAAAGACTAATCTTAGATATATTCTTCAAATTGACTGCATTTACTACCCAATTTGCCTTTGAAAACCTCATTATGATTGGTGTATTATGAGTTATTTTATTAACTGCTTTGATATTGGTAATGTGTGTAATCAAAAAATATAAACATAGGAATTCTGAGAAATTGTATTTTGTACAGTTCCCATCAAAGGAGAAAAGAATGTATGGTACATTTATAATGATATACTGTGTTATCAAGTGTACTGCCAAAAAGAAAAAACTTACTTTGACTAGATGTCAATATGGACAGAATCCTCTGCTCATATTTTTGCACCGCTGACAATTGGAAGAATTTTCTTCAGACTAGCTTCTGGCTTTGTACATCTTCTAAGCTTTACTTTCCTCCACTCCTGCCCACTTCTGGTACCAGGTACTAAATGTAGAACACGTTTAGATCTTGATTTGAACTCTGGCCTTGCACCCTCTAGGTCATAACATGAGGTAAGTCAGCACGTGGGTGGATCAGAGACTTCTAGAATTATTCCTTCAGCAGGTAAAAGTTCAGCTATGCATGGAAGTAATTTAAAACCATGTGAATAGATCCTACATGGAGTGTATCTCCAACTAAACTTCCCCTTAGCTGGATTCCAAAAATGCCTGTAGCCATTCCAGTGCCATTTAACACAAGGGCAAATGTGAAGGAAGGGACGTCAAAGAGGAAATCGAAGTATTACCCACCTGCAGTTAACATATCTTATTTTTTCAAAAATTACAAAAACAAATGACCTTGTAGACACATTTCTAGGGCCTTAGGAGTGTTCTGTGTGTGAATGAGGACGCTGAAGCTTGAGCTTCATTAGCTCCATGGAAAATTCACCTCTGCCCTGCACAGAACCTATACCTAAGAACAGTTAAAATGCAGAGGTGTGTATATAGAGAATTGGAAATATCCAAGTCGGGAATGATTGACATGTATAATGGATTCTATGGCTTCCTAGGGAACCTTGTGCAGCTGATGTCCTGGCCCACGGTCTAGTCCATCTTACCCTCCCTTCTTTCCCTTTCAATTGCCCTGGAGCCTCTGCTCAGTCCCTGCTCTTCCACGTCACTCACTGCCTCCATTTGGGGATCAGAGGGCTTCAGAACTGAGGGTTAAGCAGAAGTCTGTGTATATTTTGGAATATCAAATCTATTTTCTCACAGAAACAATGTTCCAACGAGGGAGTCCTGCCTGGACTTTTGGAACCCAACCCATCTGTAAATGGAGAACTTACTCCTTATAGTTGAGAAATTCTATAATTAGTCCTTGCAGAGTTTTAGACCACTTGGAAACAATAACCATGCAATCTATAAATGGAGTGTTATAGCTGAAACACAACCAAGAGAACCCCTAGTTTGAATCCCCCCTCATTTTCTGATGGGGAAACTGAGATCCAGGAGGTAAAGGCAGTTTCTCCAAAGATGGAGTCACATCAGTCAGGGCAGGCAAATAACCCCCAAATCTCAGTGCCTTACCATAATAAAGGTTTATTTCTCCCTCATTGTCACAGTCCATTGTGGGTCAGCGGGGGAGAGAGGAAGGGGTCTAAAAAAACTAAAAATATTACATCATACACTTTAAATAGGTGAGCTCTATGTTGTGTAAATTATATCTTACTACATCTGTTTAAAAAAGAAAAAAATTGAACAAACACCATATGACCCAAGCCATCACACTCCTGGCCATTTATACTAGAGAAATGAAAATTTATATCCACACAAAACCTTTACGTGAATGTTCATAGGGCTTTATTTGTGGGTTTTTTTTTTAAGGTCATGTTTATTTGAGAGAGAGAGAGAGAGAGCATGAACGGGGGGAGGGGCAGAGGGAGAGGGAGAAGCAGACTCCCCGCTGAGCAGGGAACCCATGCAGGGCTTGATCCCAGGACCTTGAGATCATGACCTGAGCTGAAGGCAGACACCCAACCGCCTGAGCCACCCAGGCGCCCCAGAAGTTTATTTGTAATAGCTAACAATTGGAAACAACCAAAATGTCCCTCAATAGGTGAATGGTTAAGTGAACTGTGGCACAACTTACTCAGCCATAAAAAGGAACAAACTATGGATACAAGCAGCTCAAATGGATGGCAAAAGCATTAGGCTGTAGGAAACCGCCCCCCAGGATAAAAACTGTATGATTCCATGTAACATTTGCAAGATGTAAAAAATTATAGAAGATGGAAAACAGATTCGTTAGGGATGGTAGGGTGGATGTGACCATAAAGAGATAGCTCAAAGGGCGCCTGGGTGGCTCAGTGGGTTAAAGCCTCTGCCTTTAGCTCAGGTCATGATCTCAGGGTCCTGGGATCGAGGCCCACATCGGGATCTCTGCTCGGCGGAGAGCCTGCTTCCTCCTCTCTCCTCTCTCTCTGCCTGCCTCTCTGCCTACTTGTGATCTCTCTCTCTCTGTCAAATAAGTAAATAAAATCTTAAAAAAAAAAAAAGAGATAGCTCGTGAAGGGATAGATGTTTGTGGTGATGGAATGGTTCTGTGTCTTGATTGCAGTGGTAGTTACGTGAATCTACACATGTGATAAAATGTCACAGAACTGTGTACACACATGCCAATGGCGATATCCCAGTTTGGGTAGTGTGCTATAATCACAGATGATGTAATCATTGAGAGAAACTGGTGAAGGGTGTATGGGACCTCGCTGCCCATATAATTATTTCAAAATAGAAAGTTTTTTATTTTTTTATTTTTATTTTTATTTTTAAAAATATTTTATTTATTTATTTGACAGAGAGAGATACAGCGAGAGAGGGAACACCAGCAGGGCGAGTGGGAGAGGGAGAAGCAGGCTTCCTGCAGAGCAGGGAGACCGATGCCGGGCTTGATCCCAGGACCCTGGGATCATGACCTGAGCTGAAGGCAGACGCTTAATGACTGAGCCACCCAGGTGCCCCTAAAAAGTTTTTTAAAGATATTATTTATTTATTTTACAGAGAAACTCTGAAGGAAAGTTATTTCCAACCTTTCATTTGATACACAGCCAAATGATGAAATATGAAAACAAAATGAAGACACTTCTAGACATGCAAGAGGCCAAAAGTATTATTTCCCATCAACTCTTTCTCAGTATTTATTGGGAAAGGTTTTCCACCAAAATGAGTAGAAACCCGAGAAGGGGAAGTTCATGGAATCTAGAGTGCAGGTTTCTAGAGCGTGGGGAAGGGGGTTCCCCAGGATGAAGAGGAGGAGAGCAGCCAGAAGACCACCTGCATGACCATCAGGGCAGCCTGGAGGAGTCCGCAGATGTGGGAAGACGGTGTGGTGTCAACAAGATGAAACTGATAGAACACCTAATATATCTGAACATATTGGGACAATATTTACCCACTTAAGGTGGTGAAGAAAAAGAATTAATAAAAGAAACGAAATCTTGCCATTTGCAACGACGTGGAAGGAACTGGAGGGTATTATGCTGAGCGAAATAAGTCAATCAGAGAAAGACAATTATCACATGATCTCTCTGATATGAGGAACTTGAGGGTCAGGGCCGGGGGTCGTGGGGGGTAGGGAGGGAAAAATAATGAAACAAGATGGGATGGGGAAGGAGACAAACCGTAGGAGACTCCTAATCTCACAAAACAAACTGAGGGTTACTGGGGTGTGGGAGGGCAGGGATAGGGTGGGTGGGTTATGGACATTGGGGAGGGTTTGTGCTTTGGTGAGTGCTATGAAAGGTGTAAGCCTGATGATTCACAGACCTGTACCCCTGGGGCAAAGAATAAATAAATAAATAAATAAATAAATAAATAAATGTCATATTTATGGAGAGTAAAAAAAAAGAAAAAGAATTAATAAGGACATAGGAAAGTAAATGTACAAACAATTGACGACAATAACTGATTAATCTCCAGAAAAGCAAAGTGTTGTGCAAGAAAGGAAGAGTAATCACCATATCTACATAGTCCTGTGGTTGACAGTGTTTGCAGTCTTAGTATGTAAATATTCAATTTCGATCAATTCATAATTATTGATGTAACCAAATCAGAAGGACCCAGGGAGTGGGTTGAAGAGAAAGAGTGTGTGTGTGTGTGTGTGTGTGTGTGTGTGTGTGTGTGTTTGCATGCTCTGATTTCCATCTCTCTCCTCCAGTTTGTTTTGAATACTTCCTGTTTTTCCCTCTGACTGCCCTTTTATTTTCTTCTTCAAACTAATGTATTTCCCATGCTTTCAATAATGCACATGTATTAGTTTTTATAGTCAGGGAAAAAACCCCAACACAGCTTATTACAAAGAAAAGGTCAGAAATGACGTCGCCAAGCATCCTCAGCTCCTCTTCTCAATTCACTATGGACTTAGCATCTGTAAATTTTTCTAAATGGTATTTGAACCTATGTACGTTTTCAGCATGTACCACAGCTTGGGCATAAGGAGTTTCATAAGGTCACCATGCTGTGCAAAGCATTCTTCCATAGAATCAGAGAGTCCTACCTTTTCGTTTGCCATCTTTCAAATCCAAGGGGCTCCCGACAGTCAAGGGTCTTGTAAGGTGTGTTTAGGACAACGGGGCTGAGGCAAGGTCTGTGAAGAGAACAGAGGGGGGAGGCCTGGGCTGCTTTGACATTAGTGGAGGAGAGGAGCTGGTGAGAAACTAGGAAGAGAAGATGGAGAGCCACCAACTCTCCCCTACTGAGGACATGAAGGGAAGACAAACCTGACTGGCAGGCTCCCTGGTGCCTACAGAACGAAATCCAAAGTCCTTATCTAAGGCTTCTGAAACCCGGATATGCAAATGATTCACCAAACTTTCCACCACGCAACAAGGATCTTTGTTCCGCCAGGTTCCAAGTACATTTTCCTCAACTTTCCTTTGAACTTCCACCTGAAGTCTCCTTGAAGCCCTTCCAGCCTGCCCTAACGGCCTCACTGATGCCTGTCAGGCATCTCCTGTCACCTGGGAGACCAAAGCAAGGCCAGATGTTTTAAGTTGGTTATGGCGGTGTCTCACTTCCGGGGGCCAAATTCTGTTCCAGTTTTCTGTTGCTGCAAAGGAAACCACTTCAAACTTAGTGACCTAAAACAGCAACGATTTTATTATGCTCGTGGGATATGTGGGTTAGGAATCTGGACAAGGATGGTTTGTCCATGCTCCATGATATCTTGGGCCTGAACTGAGAAAACTCAAATGGCCGGGGGCTGGAATAGCTACAGTTAGGGAATCTACTTCCAAAATGGCCTCTTCCCTCCCATGCCTGCCTCTTGATGGGCGTGGCTGGAAGACTGGGTCTCTTGGCTGGAGCACATGGCCTCCTTAGCATAGAGAGAAAGGAGCTAACAAAGGGACATAGAGCTACTGAGGGACAGGATAGGGTTCACTTCTTTTGGCAAGGTTTTCCCAGGAAGGAAAGCAGAGACTTTGGAGAGAGTTTGGGGATAGTAGGCTGGGAAGAAAGGATCTCAGCTCTGTGTGTTTGTGTGTTTGTGTGTGTTTGTATGTGTATGTGTCTATAATCAGCAAGACGGCAAACACCGGTTTGCTGGGACTAGCCGGACTTGAGTGAAAGCAGATGGCATATTTATGAGCTGGATTAAGTCGGCTCAGCTGTGTAATTTCTCCAACCTAACTTAGGGGCCTGGGAATGTGAATGAAGAGCCTTGCTGTGAGGACCCTCCAGGCGTGGGGGTGGGGGGACGTGGTTGGAGGCCACCGCCAGAAGGGAATGGATGGGACAGTGGGTTGTATAGTGATGTCCAAAGAGAGAGGTCTAAGTCCCAACACCCTGGTACCTGTGAGCATGACCTTTTTCAGAAATGGGGTCTTAAGGAGAGACCTTGAGACCTTGAGGAGAGATCATCATCCTGGATTTAGGGTGGGCCCTAAATCCATGACAGGTAGCCTTACAAAACAAAGGAGAGGGAGATTCAAGACACAGAGGGGGAAAGACCCTGTGAAGACAGAGGTGGAGTTTGGAGGACAGCCCCAAGCCAGGGAACAGCAAGGCTGGCCAGCCATCCCCAGAAGCTGGAAGAGAGGCAAGGCATGGCTTCTCCCTCAGGGCCTCCAAAAGAAGCCAACCCCATTAACCCCTTGATTTCAGGCTTCTAGCCTCCACAACGTGTGAGAATCACTTATTTCTGCTGTCTTAAGCCACTAGTCTGTGGAAATTTGTGACCACAGCCCTAGGAAACTAATGAAGAGTGGGCCAAAGGCAGACAGAAGGGCTGGCTGGACGCAGGAGGAGGCGAGGAGCCCAGTGTTGCCAACCCCGCCGCCACCTCCTTCAGGGACACCTTCCCTCCCCTTCCACCAGCGTCCGCTGCTCAGCCTCTCATGGGCTTCAGACCCTGATTCAGAGGCCCCCCACCGCCTCGCCACTGTGGCACATCTCCTCAGTACTTGCTTCCCCGCCGGGCCTGCTTTCAAGGACGTTTACTTGAGCTAAGCGATCTGCGGGAGCTGTCATCTGTGTTTTCTTTCCCGCAACACCGTCGTCTTCTCCCTCTCCTATCGTTCTTGTCTGTGGAAGTACTTCGTGGGCGCCTAGTAAAGGTTACTTATTGTCTCTTCAGAATCCCCCAAATATTGCCCTGCTGCTTCCCCTGCTGCAGCCGGATTTACACCAAAACCTTGTCACAGGCGAGGATAACGTCCCCCACTGCGTCAGTGTGGTGAGCCCCCCTCCCACGGGGCACCCTGGGCCCCAAGCTCCTTGAAGGAACCTGGCGATGTAATCATCACCCCCTGTGTCTTCTAATCCCACTCTCGGGACTAACTTGTCTATAAACTCGAACAAGTCATGGCACCTCCGCTCCGCAGTTTCCCCTTAAGTAAAACAAAAGGGAATGGATCAGGTTCGTTCATCCCTCCATTTATCCCCAAACCACCTACTGAGATTATTTGCCGTAAGTCCCGTGAATTCAAGGGTGAGGAACAAGACTTCAAGGAGCTCAAGGAAGACTCTTCTAACAGAAGGAGAAGGAAGGCCCCCTCTCGGGAGGCACCTCCAGCCGGGCGGTGACAGGGGCAAGCACCCGAAGAGCCTCTGCAGAGGGTAGACATCAACCGGGGGACCAGGGTTCCTTTCTTTCATTTTCTGTTCGTCTGAGAGGGAGAGGGAGCCTGAGCGCGGGGAGGAGCAGAGGGAGCGGGGGAAGCAGGCTCCCCGCCGAGCAGGGAGCCCCAGGCGGGCCTCGATCCCCGGACCCTGGGATCACCACCTGAGCCGAAGGCAGCCGCTTAACCGATTGAGCCAGCCAGGCGCCCCCACTGCTGCTTCTCCCACATCAAGACAAGCGTGGAGACTTAATTCGCACTTCGCTCGGCCGGGAGCAACAGCTCTGGTGTGAACCTCCCGCGTCGAATCTGAGCGAGACCTCACGCGGACTCCGCAGCCGTCTGAGGTGACGAGCCAAAGGCAGGCGCAGGAGGCCGCTCGGGAGTCACCATTTTATTCTCATCTCCTGTCAGTCAGGGACTGGGAAGGCGGGCCGGGGAAGGGAACAGGTGCGGGCCCCTGGGCGGCTCGCAGGAGCCGAGGCCGGAAGGACGGCGCGCGGCGGCCGGAGTCGGCGCTCAGTCACCGGCGGGGACGCTCTGGGGCCGGGCGGCACGGGGCGGTTTCCCGCAGACGGGCGAACAGCGTCGCCGAGGTGTGACAGCGGTGGGGCCGAGGGGGACACTCGGGGGCTGGCGAGTCTGAGGAGAGAGGACTGGGGGGCTCTGAGCAGGGCGGTGGACGGATCCCGTCTGAGAGCCGCAGGCCGCACACCCTTCGGCTTCTCGCCCGCAGAGCCCGGCCCCGCTCTCCCTCCGGCAGCCGCCGGGGGGCAGCAAAGCGCCCGCGCGACCCCCAGCCCGCGGGGAGCACGGCGAGTCCCCGCAGGGCTGGGGAGGGAGAGGCAGAGCCTTTTGAAATAAGGGTATCAGTTGGTTCCTGACCGCCCTGGGAGGAAGAACCAAGATTCCCGGGGCTCCTCCGGCAGCACAGAAGCCACGCACGCGCCTGGGGTGTGGGGCGGGAGTCCGGGGGACTCCCCGTGCCTCCCGGGCCCGGCCGCAGGCCCAGGAGCGGCCTCTCGATCTGTCTTCCCCCTGGCAGGAACCCTCGGACCTCACACGGCAGCCGGTCGGGTCCCGGCGGCCTCGGGCTCTGTGAAATCCCTTCCAGCCCTTCCTGGGCCCCGCCCCGCCCCCGCCCCAAATGTGAGGGCCCGCAGGTTCTCGCTCTCCTCTGCAAGTTGCGGCACCGGCTTAGCTTCGGTTTCTCAGTTTCTCCTAATCCTGCATTCCTGTTCCTCCGCCCTTCCTGCTCCCAAGGCCCCCGCCAGGTGTCCTGGGCTCCCCTGGGCCTCAGTGCGGGGCCGGGGAGAGGACGCAGGGCCCCCCAGCTCCGGCTCAGCGTGTCCCGGATCCCTCACCGGCCCCCCTTAGGAGACCCTGCGGCATACCCTCCCTGTCTCGGTGCTTGTTGCTGCGGGCCTGCCTCCTGCCCCCAGGCTTTCGGAGCTCAGCCCCGATCAGCTTCTCAAGCCTATTTCTGCATAAACTGTCCTAGGGAGAGGAAGACTTGGACAAGAGGATTCTGGGAAGCGTGACCCAGGCCCGGGCTGAGTGACCCCTTTGGAACTGGGACCAGAGATTAGGAGAGGAAGTGAAGGGACCTTGGAGGAAAGGTGGCAACTGGATCGGAAGTCAGGGGAAATAAGTGTCCTGGTCCCTCTCCCTGCACTGCCCAGGCTGCGGTCTTCCATCTCGCTGATCTGGAAACTGCTCACAACGTAATACACTGCCCGTCGGCAGTGAGGCTAGGAATCAGACACCAGAATCCTGCTTCCCAGCTTGTGTCTAGAAGGTGGAAACGACAAAGTACAAAATTCGGTGGTGGTAGTTGGGTCGGGTGGGGCAGCACATAAGACAACAAATCTCCAGAGACATCCGATGTCTGGCCTGACCACCGGGTCTCATGCCAGCCCAGTCTAGTAGGTTAGCTGTATGACCTTGGTCTTGCTACCGACCCTCTCGACCACCTCAGCTTTTCCCTCTGCGGTCGGCATGCGCAGACAACTCCCTTTACAGGTTTGTTTTAATGGACTAATTTAGACCAGCACACAGTAGGCATCCAGCCACACTCCCAGTTTGCCTTTGTCTCATACACAAACACCACCATCTGCTCTTGCTTCCCTCTTTCCTCAAATGCCCAAGGTGGAACAAAATTTCAAATGCTTCTGCAATATTTCTGAAAACAGGAAGGGTTGAGAAGGAAGAGAATCAACACAGATTGATAACATACCTAGTCACTGTCTCCAAGGGCAAAAGAGCCCCCAGCACAGGGAAGAGAGGTGAGCCCTGGAGGGAGAGGCCAAGGGAAGGTCCAGGTACCTGAACCTCCCTGACCCCACCCAGTAACTTTCCACTGGCCCGAGCCAGCTGCAAGGTGCCGGCTGCACACTTCCCCCTGGTGTGGCCCCCTCGTCCCCTCCCCAGCAGGTCCTCAGGAGGCTGGGGGGTTGACGCACACCCTGCATGAGTCTCAGCTCTCAGCAGCCTGGAGGCCGATAAGGAAACCCAACTTCATCACATGGGACCAGCTGGAGGGACCGGCTCTGGCTGTTAGCATCAGCTGAACAGCTTCCAAAGTGGAGAGATAAGGAGATAAGGAATGTGGGGGGGGGCTTAGGATTCGGGGCTGAGTGGCCAGAGAAGCCAGGGGGAGGGACATGGGCACTCCCAACTGAGGCCTCAGGAGGCCTGGCTTGGGGATCAGCCAACACATGGCAGCAGCGGATGGGGGAGAGTTTAGGAACGAAGTGCGGAAAGGCCTCAGGGCTGGGCAGGATTCCCTCCAGTTCAGCAGCTAGTATAACCCTCCCTCTCTTGGAGCATCCAGTCCTCTAGGGCCCAAGCCGCCACTCAGCCTCAGGCCGAAGTTGGGGGACAACCCAGGGGGTCCAGGGAAGAAGGTGAGAGAAGGTCAGTCCTGCCAACCTCAAGCGCCCCCCCCCCAGGGAGATGCAGGACAGGGTGATTGGTGTTGCTACAGAGCCCATGCCTCCCAGAGGGCCGCCTGCCCCCACCTCCCTTACGGCCCCTAGTCAGGTCCCCACTTAGGAGCAGGGCCCCCTGTCCCCACCTCCTGCCCCAACAGAGCTCTGTCATGACCCAGGAGGGTAAACCAAAGTAAGTGCAGAAGGTTCCGGCTTCCTGCCCCTCTCCCAGGGCCCCAGGGCTCAAGTGCCTAGAACACGCCGCTAGTCTCGGAGCTGCCAGGATGGGCAGTCTGGGACAGCCATTGGATCCACCCACGTCCCCCCGTCTGCAGAACAGCCTCACTTTCTCTCCCAGCTTCTTCCCACCCCCTTGTAAGTGTCAATGCCTGATCTAGAAGGAGAGAACGGAGGGGTGGATTGGACAGAGGACAGTGTACCCCAAGGTCACACAGCTGTGGGAGCCTTAGGAGGAAGCTCAGTGGGGTGCAGGCCTCAGCTAAGTTCCTGTGGTCTCTCTCCCACATCTGGAATCCTGCTGGGCTCCTCCCACTAGTCCCTTGGGTCCTCAAACCCAGGGAAGCCTCCAGCCTTGACTGTCTACTCTGTAGATGTAAGTGGGGGGAAGGGGCAGCACAGAGGGGGAGGGTGTGACCTCGGTTCCGTGGGGCCCCTAATGCTGGGGTGCAAGCGGCAGAGGGTGAGGATAAGCATCGGGCTGAGGGAGGCCAAAGGATGGGCTGGCAGCTAGTTTTACATCTGGGCTTGCAGGAATACAGGGAACATCAGAGGACCAGCAAGGGGGACACTCTTGGGAGGAAGGAAGGAAGGGCTCCTCATTCCCGGTTGGTGCCAAAAAGCTGCAGGAAGAAGGTGAAGATGTAGATGATGTCTAGGTAAATGTTGAGGGCTCCAAAAATATACTCCTCTGGGCTCAGTGAGTGGCGTCGGTTACCCATCAGCAACTGGGTGTCGAATGCCAGGAACTGAGGGAAGACGGAAGAGAGAGAAGTCAGAAGGTCCAGCCACTGTGACACTGACCAAGGGGGCCCAGTGTCCCCCCCCAGCGCCCCCCCTGCCCCCACCAATTATGCGACCATAATCTACTGCTTGGCTGCTCAGTGACCCTCCTAGAACGGTCCAGAATCTGGGACTTTCCCAACACCTTCCCTCCCTAATTAACACCTATTTCCCCAAGCACCTACTATGTGCCAAGCACAGGGAAATAGTCAGGGACAAGACAGACAGGGGTACCTGGCAGGCTTAGTCATTCAGTGTCTGCCTTTAGCTCAGGTCATGATCCCAGGGTCCTGGGATCGAGCCCCACATCGGGTTCCCTGCTCAGGGGGAAGCCTGCTTCTCCCTCTCCCACTCCCCCTGCTTGTGCTCCCTCTCTCGCTGTGTCTCTCTCTGTCAAATAAATAAATAAAATCTTTAAAAGAAAAAAAAAGAACAAGATAGACAAGATCCCGGCCTTAGAGTCTAGAGTGGAAGTAATCATTAATACGAGTGAAACCAAGGAGAAATGGAAAGTGTCCCAGGAGAGTGGCTAATGATAAGGAACTTGACCTATGTGAGTGTGGCAGGGAACTCGGGAAGGCTTCCTGGAGGAAGGGACCTTCAAGCTGAGGCCTAGTCTCCTCGCCATTGCCTCAGGGCCCTGCTCTTAGAAGATGAACAAGTGCTTCATTTAACAGTGAACAGAGAACAGGCACTTATTCTGTGTTTTGTAGACATTAACCCACTTAGTCCTAATAACATCCCTCAAGTAGGGATTATTGCTAGAGGAAACCATGGCCCAGAGATGTTAAGTTCTTGCCTGAGGTCACAGAACCGGGAAGCGGCAAAGCTAGGATTTGAACCTGAGCAGCCTGGCTCCAGAGGCCCCACGCTTAGCCGTTCTGTTCCACTGTTTGTGAACAGCAGCAGGGGTAAATGTGTCTCCTGCCAGGAAACACTTCCCCCCCAGGGCAGCTTCTTGGCCTAACAGACTGTGAACGGTGATTCCCTTGGAGTCAGCTCTTCTCCGCCCCGCTGCTGCCTCCCACCTGGCCTTCCTACCGTCTACACTGACTCCCGCTCCTCCCACTCAGCTACTCTCCGGGGTCCAAGCACAGGAAGCAGAACCCCCTAGAAATAGCAAATGATGCTTCACAGGCGTAGTGTAGTTTTCGGGGAGAAGGAAGTCCAGAAGTTCCACCAGTGTCTCAAAGGTTATGAACCAGTGGCCCACCTGGGATTGGAATTCTTTAAATCCATCCACATTCTTGCTAACTGGACTGTGCCCAGCTCTTCCGTCATTCGTGTGTGGAAGACCTGTGTACCTTGGGTCCTCTGGGACGTTCATTATGCAATAAATAGGTATGGGGCAAGAGTTGGTGCCAGCCACTTGCTGGCAGAGACCCCACCATGCCGTGCCTGCCTTCCGGGGCTCACCGCTTCGTGGGGTGACTACAATAAAACTCAGTAAGTGCCATCATTAGGGCTGATTGAGCAGGAGGAAGGTGGGCCAGGAGTGGTAAAGTTTTACCTGGGGCTTGAAGGACGAGTAAGAGTTTGCTGGTCTGAGAAGGCCTAGCAAGGTGCAGGCTATGGTGTGAAAAGGGAAGAATTCAGCATGGCAGGGCCAGGAGGGAGAGGGACTAGAGCCCAGGGGCCAGAGGCTCCTACAGGGGGCACGTCCCCCATCCGGGACATCAAAGCATGACACCCTGGAAGGTGGGGAGGTGGGGGTGATTATGAGCATGGGCTTGAAAGTCAGCCCTAACTGAACTGCAGCCTCAACTCCACTCCTCACTAGTACTGGGCCCCTGGGCAAGGTGGCCTCCCTGAGCCCGAGCACACACATCTGGAAAAGGGAGACGAGTGGGCTTGCCTCCTGAGGTTGCGAGGAGGAGGACGCACGCAAACTGCCTGGGCTGGTCCCTGGCACGTGGCAAGAACTTAATGAATGCGTGCTCCTAATGAGGGTTTGTAGTTATTATCTGCAGAAGCAGGGGTGCCCCCTTGAGCACATATCATAGGCTGCTGCCGAGACCCAGGTGTCTCTGGCAACCCACCAAGGAGGCGGAAACGTTACTAGGGGATGCTGTGTAGGCTTAACAGAAGGAATGGGGAGAGCCACCGCGGGGGCCGAGGGGGGCCTTGTGGGGTGCAGATCAGGCTCCCTGAGCTCAGCAGCGTTGAGGGGAGGGTGCAGGAGAACCCAGGACTGGAGTCAGAACACTTGCATTTGAGCTCTGGTTCCATCCCTCCGTAGCCGTCACCCACCTGACCTTAGTGTCCTCATCTACAAAATGGGACAGCAATAATGACCACATTGTCGTGCAGTGTTGGAGGTAAACGTATGACAGTGTTTGTGGCCTCAACCATTCTTATTCTGCTCTGCTCCTTCTGATTTGGATTTGGATTCCCACGGAAGTTTGCCGTCTCCAGAGAGAACGAGCAAGGAGAGGGAGCAACTCGAATGCTGCAGGCTACTTAGCGGTCATGCCGCCAGCAGAAGTTAATAAATTGCTGATCTGGCTTATCAATCAGTGGCTTGCTTCGTTGATTTCTCAGAGCCCGGTCACCCCTGGGTGAGCTAATGAAATTGAATCTCTCGACCTATAAGGGTTGGACCTGACCAGGTTCGGGGGGTGTGGGGCGCTCCTCCAAGGAACCCCCACCCAGGAGGCCTCCTAGAGCAGCCAGCAGGCTTTGCTCTTGCAGAAAAGAGGAATGAAATGACTTCTGCCCCTGCCCTTGGCCTGTGGCCATGGATGCTTATCGACATGGGATAACCTGCCCCAGATTTCAATTGCACTGCCTGGTACCACCCAGCAAGGCAGCCTCAAGCCTGTGAGTCAGCTGACGGCTGTTCACTTATTTAGGCCCCACAATATTTATTGAGCACCTACTATGTTCCAGGGAGCTTGCCTTCAGACAACTGACGGTCTAATGAAAGCAAATGACCAGAGATTCCATTAGGAGCACGCACTCATTGCAGGGGAAAGGAACCTGATGACCTTGGGTGATGGTGAGCAGTGTTGACTAACCTCTTGGTTGAGAGCAGCTATGTTGGCTATAGTTAACATCTTGGTGGCTAAGACCTGAGTTGAGCGCTAACAGCCGGGTTGACGGCTGTCCCAGCAGAGCATGAGGAGGAGGGGCATGGCTCAGGGGCAAGAGGCAGAGGGGGACTAGGAGGCTACTAATTTACCCCCGAGTTGCCCTCTCACACACTAATCCTTTATCTCAGCTCACCTATAGGAGGTGGGTATTATTATCGCTATTTTACATACGAGGTAAGGCGTCTCTGAGAAAGTGAGTGGCTTGCTGACAGTCATTTCCCTAGTGCTGGGTCTAGACCATCTGTCTACCATTTTGATAGAGAAGCAGGTGGGGGCCGCTGGCTCATGATGGGGCCGGGCACAGAGGGCAGAGGAGCCAAAGGCCAACCTGCCTCGTCCACGATGTCGGCCAGGCTGGGCCTCGTCCGTGCCCCCTGGCCACACACCTGGCCTGAGCCTGCTGTGTCCAGAACCCAGACTTACGTTTGCTAGAGGTGAGGCTGAGAGCCATGCCATGGAGAGGCCCACTCAGAGTCATCAACAAACAGGCACTGAATACAAAAAGCTGGGGTTACCATATGTTGAATCAGCAGGAAAAAATAACACGTGGACCACGTCCATCCTACAGAAATGCCGGCGTGAGTGTGCAAAGCAGCACACGCCCCAGGCCACAGCGCAGCACTGCTGGTTCTAACAGTGAAGGACTAGAAACCCCCAGCGCGCAACCAGGGGTTGGTTAAATGAACTGTGGGCAACAGTACTGAGGCAGAAACATCTCTGGAATAGGCTTTCATGAGAAAAGAACAAGCTGCAGAAAAATCTACATCATAAAATCCCCTTTCTGTAATGACAACAAAAAAAAATGTGCACAAAACTGTGTCATAGACACCGAGCTAGCAGATCCCTATAAAATGCATATAGAAAGGTCTGGAAGGAGAGACGTTGACCATAGCGCTTACCACTGAGGCAGGTAGCAAAGGCCGTGCAAGTGACATTTGCTTTATCGATATTATGTGAGATTTAAAAAACTGAAATATATGAATGACTGTATTCATATATAATTTAACTAGAAATTCTGAAAAGGATTAAAGTAACACACAAAAAGGAGTTGGTGAATGTTTACACTGAATCCTCATACAAGCCTCTAGGATGGGTGTTCTGTTACCGAGTCTATCGTAAAGCTAAGGAGCCTGGGGCACAGAGGGGGTAAGTGATTTGCCCGCTTCACACAGCCAAGAGGACAGATCGCCAAATACCGTTCTCCTTCCACCATGTGACACTGCTTTGGGGCACGCGTATGCACACGTGTGTGTGTGTGCGCACGTGTGTGCAGAAGGCTGGAAGAGGTGGGAAGAGAAGCACAAACAGAGTACAAGGCCAAGGGCACTACAGGCGTCCTGGGGGGGCTGCAGAGAGGGCTGGGCCCAACTGGCCCTGCCCCCACTTTCTGGGCTGGAGGGTGAGCCTGGGTGTGGGGGATTCTATAGGAAGAGGCTGCCAGCCTTAACCCTGTGCCCTTGACCGGGATGCGAGACCAGGTGAGGGAGTAGGGGAGTGGAGGAGAGGCAGTGAGTGGAGACCTGGGGTACCTTGCGGCCTGGTGCCAATAGAAGGTACTCGTCCTCACTGGCCTGAGTGTCAAACGTTTCAATGGCACAGACAACATCTGCCTGCAGGCCTGGGTCCTGGGGAGCACATCCAGGTGGCCACTGAGGGAACAGGGTCTGACAGGCACGTGGGCCGGAAAGCCCGCCCCAGGATAAAGGGGATGTAAGTGCGTAGGAAAGTGTGTGAAAGAGCCCATGTGTGGTCCTCTGAGGAGGGGCATGAGAGTAATGCAGTGCTTAAGAACACGGCCTGGAGAGTCCTGCAGACCTGGGCTTAAATCCTGCAACCGACTCTTGCTAACGGGTGATATTATTGATTAATGATGCACCAGGTGCTTTCCACATGCTTTGCATATATTAATTCACTTGCAAGTCTCAACAACCTACGAGGTGGGTACTATTATTATCTGCATTTTAGAGATAAGGGAACGGAAGCACAGGGAGGTGATACGATTTTATCAGTCCGCACAGCTAGAATGTGGCGGAGAAGGGATCTGAACCCCAGGTACTCCGCTCCAAAATTTAGTGCTCTGAGTTATAAGGTTAACATTTACGATAAGGGTAAAAGCTATCGTGGTAGTTGAAAAAGTACCGAGTTCCATGTGCTAGGCTGTTTCCATTTTTTCCTTTCACAGAGTATCTTATTTAATTATTACCACAGCTTTGTGGACAAAATGGACATATTAGCCCATTTTGCAGATGAAGCAACTGAGGCACAGAGAAGTCAAGGAACTTGCCCAAGGTCACGGTGGTAAGAGGATGAGCTAGATCTTGAAAATTGTTTGGGTAGAGTAGAGCGCATGCGGCACCCAGAGAGCTTCCCGGTTCTTCTGATAGCACCTCTTCCCAGCTCTGCTCTGGATAAGAGAGCAGTGACTTGTGCCTTCCCTGCCCCAGCATGCCAGGTGGACACTCCTCGACCCTGCTTCCTACAGGAACTCTGAACCACCCTCTACCTCAGTCCCCCATCCCTGGGGGCTGGGAGGGGGGGCTTCTTTTGCCTTCTCTGGATCAAGGTGTCGGTTTCAAGGGCTTGGCTTGAGCAGGGCGTTGGTTGCTGAGGATTAGCGCCTCAGGAAGTGAAACTGAGGAGAGTCCTGGGAGGGGGACACCAAGTGCACTTTCCCCCTGAAGGAGCAATTACCCAGCATTCCACCCTCCCACCTGTAGCCCTCAGAGGAAAACACTCAAAGAAGTTGAGTGTTTTCAGAGGAAAACACTCACAGAAGGCTCAGATGAGGCCTCAGCTGAGGTGTTAGGGCTGTTTTAGTGGCCGGAGGGTAGGTGGCAGAATAGAGAAGGTTCTCACTAGATCTTTCAGGCTCATGTAAAAAACTGACACAAAAGAACCTCTAAGCTCTGAATGAAATAAAGACTAAAACAAACAAACAAAAAATCATAGCCTGCCTTGGGTTTGTAGCCCTTTTTGCTTTTTAAAGTGTTTCTCTAATCGTGAAGAAGATAAGACATATATGGTGGCCCTGACTAGAAAAGCAGGGAGGGGGGTGGGGTGTGTGGGGGGAGGTAAGCAGGAATCTCTTTCTAGAATCTTCCAGACACGGTGGGGCTGGCCTAGGCCAGTCATAGGAACACAGGGGACACAGATTCTCTGTTGGGGCTGGATGGAAGTAACTGCTAAAAGCCTGGTCTCAGAGGTTGAGAAAGCCTCTCTGGGTCCTTCTGCTGTGGATGGAGTCAGTCAGGAGGCCTCTGTTTTCCCTGTGAAATGGACAGGGAGGTAGGAGGTAGAGTTGAAAGAATACTGGGCTGAGAGTCAGGAAAATGGGGCTTTCATCCAGCCTTGGCAGCTAACACTGTGTGCCTGTGTGTGTGTGTGTGTGTGTGTGTGTGTGTGTGTGTGTGTATACATACATGGTGTGTGGTACGTGTGTGGTGTGTGTGGTGCTTGGTGTATGTGTGGTACATGTGTGATGTGTGTGGTACATGAGGGGGTTGTGTGGTGTGTGCGTTATGTGGGGGGGGTTGTGTGGTGCGTGTGGTACATGGGGGGGGGTTGTGTGGTGCGTGTGGTATGTGGGAGTACATGTGGGGTGGGGAGCAGGCTCTCTCCAGGCCTCAGCACAAACAGGTCCATGCCAGCTCTGAGGACTCAGCCCCTGCCCTCCTTTCTTCCAGGGGCTGAGGACAGATGGCTGTGTGCATCTTCCCCACAGTCAGGGGCCAACACCCAGTGTGGGAGACCCAGCACCTGCATAAACAAATCATCTTCCTACCTAAGCTTCACTCGTCCAAACACCATTGGGTCCTGAAGCACCCAGTTCTGACCAACACACGTTCTTTCTGCCACCCTGTCCCTGACTCTGGGGCTCTGCTGTGGCCTGTTGTCTGGTCTTTCTGCCTCTGGCCTATCCACACAGCTTCTTGATAATCTTCCTTAAAACACAGAGACTGTGATGTCTTCTCAGGTTCCCAGACTGGCCAGGCTGGGCTGGGGAGAGTTCTGTTCCTACTGGGCTTGTCACCTAATTTCTAAAGTCCTATGCCTAGTTTCTTCCCTAAGTCTCCTGGCTTGGCTTCCCAATTCAGGTGGCTGAGGGACCTTAGCTTCCCCAAAGAAGGCCCAGCTCTGAGGTGGAGCCATATAAGCACAGAGGCTCAGCCACAGTGGGAAACCTGCTGGCCAAGCCTTTGGCCCCACCTGCGAGCTCTCTCTCCCTGCCCCAACCCTCCTGCTCTGTCCCAGCCCCTCCACCTTGCCCCATCCCACCAGCCAAGCCCTCATGCTCCCCTGCCTGACCTTCCATGAGCTTCTACATGAAAGCACTACATGAAAGAAGAGGGAATGTAAAGGGTGAGGAGGAGGAGGTCACCCTCAGGTACCTGTGGACTGACTCACCCACTTCTATGGGCATTTGGCTCTGATGCCCAGTGGGGGGTATGAGATAGGGGTGAGGCAGAAAACCCAAAGCCTCTTGAGAATGCACCAAGGCTACACAGGTGAGGCCTTGGAGGGGCCTCTTCCTCAAGGCTGGCCCTCGGCTCTGAGAGGCCTAGGCTCCCCACCCCCAAGCTCAGCTTCCTCCAGCTTGGTGGTTCACAGATGACAGAGACTGTCAGGGAGGGCCCGAGGGCTCTAGGAGGGGAAACCCTTTGATTCTAGCAGCCCTTCCAAGGCCCCAGCTCCGAGGATTGGGGGTCTGGACCCTCCTCTGACTCCTCTCTCTTTTTTCACACACCCTCCTCTCGGCAGCTGGGCAGGGAGGCTCTGAGTGCTGGCAAGCTGAGGTGTTGGGAGGGCCCCTCGTGGTGCTGAGAATTCTCCACAGGCTGGGGTGGGAGATGCCAGGGCGAGCAGATGAAGAGACTAGGGACCACAGTTTCCTCAGGACAGAGTGGACCCAAGAAGCAGGGTCAGACTGAGGCCGAGGACCTTCTGAGTGGGGGTTTCTGGAAAGGCCCCAAGATAGTTCTTGTGGGGCTGGGCCTCTGAAGGGCCGTGTCCCCCTGAAACTGAGGGGAGGCAGGAGAACGAATCCGGGGCCCCTCCTCAGCTCTTTCCGACCCCGGGGGATCCAGGGATACCTGTGGCCCGTCTCCCCTCCTGGGGACCCAGGGGAACGAGGGGCAGGGGTTGGAGCTGCTGGGGGTGTCGCACCTCACGCTCCTAACCATCGTTGATAGAATCTGCAGGAGGAGCTCGGCCGGGCCTTTCGGTGTGTTGCTCTCCTAATGAGACATTAACTTGTAATTAGGTGCTGTGGTTTCTCCTCCCCTGTGACTCACTGTGCCGCTGAGGCACTGTGCCTGCTCTGACCAGCACCGCAGCCTGCCCCGGCCCCTCGGCCAGCCGGGGCTCTCAGGCATCCATTTACCCCACAAACACCAAGGGGGTGCCTCCGGTGGGCCAGGCACTATTCGAGGCACCAGGGATGCGGGCGAAGAACAAACCAGACAGAAGTCCCTGCCCCCAGGGAACTTCAGTTCTGTTCCAGGAGACAACCAACCAACAAACCAGAAAAATCGAAGTGCATGTCAGAGGATGAGAAGTGCTGGTGAGAGACAGAGCAGGGAAGAGGAGGAGGGAGGTGTGTGCGTGCCTGTGGGCGTGTGTGCGGGCTCGGTCACACACGATCGTCAACGAAGTGAACACTCGAAGGCGGGGACACGGAGAGGTGTGAGTGGATCCGAGGGGACAGACGGAGGCAGCTGCAGGGGCAGAGGTGCTGGGCTGGGCATGAGCCGGCCATGGTCAGGGGCAGCAAGGACAGAGTAGGGGGAGGGGGCACAGGAGGAGGTGAGGCCAGCAGGGGAAACCTGGGAAGCGATCCCTGAAGGCCAAGCAGAGGAATGATTTGACCTCATTCACGGTTAGCAGGATCACTCTAGCTGCTTGCCATTGAGCACAGACACTGTGGGGGCCCCACCAGAGGGAGCAATTCGGGACATGGACCAGGGAGGAGCCGCGTAGGTGGAGACAAGTGGTCAGATTCTGGCTAGAAGGTGGAGCCAACAGAATTTGCTGTGGGGCCAGATACGGGGTGTGAAGAGAGCGGAGGAGTGGAGGACGTCAGCAGGGCGTGTGGCCTGAGTGACCGGAAGGACGGAGTTGCCACTAACAGAGACGGGAGATCTGGGGGAGAAACAGGGGTTCAGAGAGAGAGCAGGTGCTCCGTTTTCTGCATGATAGGTTTGGGGTGCCTGGTAGATTTCCGGATGGGATACTAAGTAAGCGACTGGAAATTCTAGTCTGGAATTCTGGGCTGGAGATCAGTTTTAGGGCCATCAGCATTCAAAGATGGTATTCGAAGTCTTGAGACGGTCTGAGATCCCGTAGGGAGTGAGGGTAGAGAGAGAAGAGCCGATAGCCAAGGGCGCTCAGAGAGAGCAGGGAGGCTAGAGAGAAACAGGACAGCTGGCGGCCAAGATGCCCGGCGCCGAAGGTGCTTCTGGGTGGAGGAATGAACAACTGTATCAGAGGCTGAGTGTGGGAGACGACCTCTGGATTTAGCAACAGGGAGGCCGTTGCTGAGCCTGGCGGGAGCATTAAGAGGGCTAAGAGAACTGGAGAAGGATTGGGAGGAGAGAAGGGAGGAGAAGAATTGGAAATACAGGCACCCCCGCTTGCCGAAAATTCAAGTTATGCCATTTCATTTTTACAAAAGACCTGCAGTAGTACCTGATTTTGCTAACCAAAAGAAATCCAAAGAGGATTTTCACTTTTATAAAAAAAAAAAAAAGCCACCATAGCATCCAGCATCTGCTTGGCAGAGAGCTGTTACGTAGATAGCATGCACCCCGAGCAGCGAGCGGCGCCCCCAGGCTCCTTGCCTGGGAACCGTACCCAGCATCCGGCACCGAGCGGCTGCAGCTTTGAGCCATGAGCTGTGAGCTCCTGTGTTTTATCTCTATTGTGTGCGTGAGGTCAGCAAGATGTGTCCTAAGGTAGCAGAAAAACCTAAGAGAGGTCATTTTTGGGGTCTGGGACACTCAAAATCTCTTCCATAGAAATTAATGGTAATTGCTTCTTCACTTTTCGCTGTGCTGATTACGAAAGGTTTCAGAGGAATGCTCTGCTTCCAAGGGGGGAGGCCTGTAGGCAGTGTAGATTCCTTATTAGAGCTTCTCGCTCTAAATGGGGGTGCTAGCAGGGGATGTGGGTCAGGAGTGGGGTGTGTGTGTGTGTGTGTATGTGTCTCCAGATGGGAGAAATTCTAGCCTGTCTCCACGCTGATGGGAATAATCCAGGAAAGAGGACAATGCCCGTGGGGGCGGGGAGCAGGGGGGTTGCTGGAGTGAACTCTGCAACTTCTCCCCAACTCCGAGCGAAAAGAAGTTGTGTTTTTTGAGGGGGACCACAGGGGGCCTGGAAATGACACCAGGCTGGGCACAGGACACCTGGGTCATGTCCTAAATCTGCCCCTTACCAGCCGTGGGGCTCTGTGCCAGTCTGTAACACCCAGGACTTCAGATGTGGAAAGCAGGTCTTTCAAACGTCAGCCGCTGCCTCCCTCGCCGGGTTGTGGTGGACATCGAATGAGGCAACAGGTGTGAAAGTGTTTTGTAAAATGTAAAGGGTGGAACAGATGGCTGGGATTATGTTTATTATTCTAATAACACGGGGGATTATTAAACAAATTTAAGAGATTACTATTCATCCAGCCCTACTTGTATGTGCACCTTCCCACTTAGCAGACACACTAGCTACGACCCGAGCCGCATGAAGCCACGTAAACTCCCAACCTCACACCGAGCCTCACCCGCCTCTCACTCTGCCCGGCAATACTGACCCCTCTTCTTCCATTTGTCCCTGGCAAATGCTGCCCCCCGAAGCCCCCCAGGCTCGCTCCCCGCCGTGTGACCCTGCCTCTTTCTTTCCTCCTGGCCCTCTTCGCTACCCCATCGTCCTCCCTGAAATGTATTTTAAGGAGGTGCCCCCTGGAGGAGAGAGCTTTGGGGCAGGAGCCAAGAGCAGTTAGCACTGTGTGGCGACCGACCTTCCCGTTTGCCTAGGATTTAGGGGTTCCCTCAAGAAGTGGGATTTTCAGTGCTCAAACTGGGGGAGTTCTGGGTAAACTGGGATGAATGGATCAACCTAAACCAACAACCAACAACTCAGTCAGGACCAAGGCCACAGTTAGTTAATATGCCCTTATCTTGCCAGGAAACGAGACCAGTCATTTAACTTCTGTGTGGTCCAGTTTTCTCCTCTATAAAAGGGAGGGCTTGGAGGTTCACTAGATTCCTTTTCAGTCCCTTCCAGCCTCAGGTTCCAAGCCTGAAGGTCATTTCCTCATTCCACAAATATTTCCTGAACTCTACTATGTGCCACGCACTGTGCCCCTCCTGTACCCACTGTACCCACTGTACCCCTCGGCATCCTGGGTACAGAGCACAGCATCTCATACACAGTAGCTGCTCAGTAAAGACCTGTGGAGATGAATGAATGAATCTACCACACCCCGTTCCTTGTCTACACCCCTCAAAACCCCTGCTCCTGGTTCTGACCCTCCATTTTCCCCAGCGTGTCACCCACAAGCCTGTGGACCCTGTGAACAAGCCTAGAACTCTTGCCAGACTGAGTTGGGCTGAACGTTCCAATGAGGGAGGGACAGGCTCGGGTCACTGCTGGTGCTGGCAGTGGGTTTTCACCTTGCGCGCTCCCCGAGCAGATGTCACCAAGATGGGCTTGCCCACCTGGGGCGGGGGGGATCCCGGAGCACCATCCCATTCAGGTGCTTGGAGCCCACCTGAGCAAAGGGCCTGGGGTGGGCTGCTCTAGGCGACTGTCTGCCCCTGGCGACCTCCTGTCTCCTGGGCCTCTGCTTCTAGCCAGCCCAGGCCCCTTCCCCATGTGGCCTTGTACCCAGAGTGGGCTCTGAAACCAGACCATCCAGGTTCACAATCTGGCCCTCCCCTTCCTCGGACGCGGTGTAAACTTGGGCAAGTCATTTAGTCTCTGAGCTTCAAGTTCCTCATCTGAATTGATAACAATAGATCCTAATTTATAGAGTTACGATGAGGGTTAAATGCACAAGGAGGGCTCACTGGTGGGGGGACGTGCTCAATCAATATTAGCTATTACTGTTATCGTCATCGTCATTGTCGTTGACACTCTCAGTTCAGTGAGAACAGCCAGGAACGAGCTTGAACTAAGTGCCTCTCTTACACTTGGATCTCCCTGGCTCCAAGAAGCCTTCCCAGATTACCCCTAGGAGAGCATTGACTTAATCCCGGTGGCCGGGGCACCCTCTTTCCCACCCCCACAAGCAGCACTGGCCTCCCTAGGGCCTAGGGGGTGCCTCTTCCCAGCTCTGCCCGAAGCTCTAATCCTTATTACAACCTCCCTCCCTACCCCCCTCGGCCCAGCTAAGCTGGTGTGTCCTGGGGACCAGAGAGAGTCCCCTGAATGGGGCGGCGGAGCTCTGACCTGCCCACAGGAGCACCACACAAGGTGTTGGGGAAGAGGACTGTGAGGAAGCCAGGGTCAGTGGAGGGACCTGGGGAGGTGCTCAGAGGCTGAGAAGGCGGGGCCCCGCCTGGGAGCCACACTCACCAACGTAAACACGCCTGCGCCCAGCACGGCATACACTGCGTGGAGCCAGGGCACCTGCGGAGCAGACGCGGAGCGGGTTTAGGGAGGAGGGCTTAGTCCGGAGACTAGAAGACACAGCACAGTCCTCCCGAGTGGATTCCATCTCTCACAGCACCCCCCAACCTGTCCCCAAGAAGCCCCAGAACAGAGAGGGGTCCCGGATTCTCTGGGGGGTCCAGATGGGTCTGGGGGACCCCAGGATAGCAGTGAGGGACCGCAGGGCCGTTCCCAGGTGACCTGCACGCACAGCCCCAGACTCAGGCTGGATGACGGAGACTCATCCTGGGGGACCCCTGTCGTCTTCCCGTCTGGGCGAACTCATCCCTGTCCTGCGTGGGGTCTGTCTGTTCCTCTGCCGGGGCACTCTCTAGCTTTGCCTGAAGGGGTGAGGGGCTCGGGGGGGGGGAGGGTCCCCGGGAACTCCTGCCAGCTGTGCATGATGGGACTGCTTGCAGAGACTGGAACAGCGCCCCTGCCCAAACTTGGCCCCCCAGGTCTCCGGGGCGTCCAGATGGGTATGGAAACCCTGCAGGTTTCTGTCCTGCCCCCTCCATCGGGCCCTCCCCCAGAAAATTCTTGGAAACACAAGCATCCCATTGGCCCGCCCCGAGTTAATAAAGGGTTCTTTGTAGCTCGGAGGCCCCTTCCTGTAACCGCGCCCCCATCCTAGATACACAGAGGGCCCCCAGACCAGCTCCGGTCCCTCCCTTCGTCAACAGGATCCTGGGAAGTGCCAAGGAAATGCTAGAACCAATCCTGATGTCCTGGACTTGGAGCCAATACCCCGGGGGCAGGGGCTGGGCAGGACGGGTGGGGGAAGGGGAGAGCGAGAGACGCTGCCCCTAGGCTGGCAGAAGAGGGGCAGCGGGCGGGGAGAGGGGGGTCGTGCACCAAAGGTGGCTCAGAGGAGCCTTGGGTGGAGGCTGGGGGGTAGAAGTGCTGAGCCCTTAGCAGGGGTCTAATAGCCTCGTCCCCTGGGTTCCTAGGATTCGACCCTGTGATGCCCTCAGTCTGCCGCCCTCTCCATCGGCAGCAGCCTGACCGCCTCAGTCACCGCTGGGCCCTGTGCAGTCCTAGCTGGATTTCCCAGGGCCGACTGCACGGCTGCGATGCGGCTGGCCCCACTGACCCTCTAATGGGGCGGGGGGTATGCTCAGAGCCCCGCTGCCCACCCCTCAACCCCCCCGCCTGCCTGGCCAGCCAGATTCTGTCTCTCTGGACTTGGCTGACCCCTCGAGAGCTCCGGGGCCCTTCCTCGGGGCCCTTCTGGGCCTGGCGGCCCTGTGGATCTCCTGAGCTCCCTTCTCTGCCCAGGGTTTAAATGTGCCATGCTCCCCGCCTCGGCCTCACCTCCCCGCAGAGGGGAGGATGAGAAGGTGAAGCCGGATGTGGCTCACGGTGCGAGCAGGTGCCCGGGCCTGCCAAGAAAAGCCTCCTTGTTTGTTGGCTTCTGCCGAGCAGCCCGGGGCGGGGGCCAGGAGGGCTGGACAGGATGGGAGGCCCGAGGCCTTCGGAGGCCGGGGGAGGACACAGCAGCCTCTGGCAAGTGGGCCCTCCCTCGCTCCCCAGAGCCCAGTGGGCGGCGCGGGGACTCACGTATCGGAAGGGCAGCAGGATGGCCAGGACGAGTCCGCCGAAGAACAGAGTCATGAGCAGCACGAAGATGACGCCTTGGCAGGACGTGAAGTCAAACTACAGGGACGGGACCGGCTGCAGCTGTGGGGTCTGCCCGGGTTGGCTCCGCATTCCCGGGGGCCCCAGCGGGGCGATGTGTTGGCCAGAAGGCGGAGGCCTACACGGCAGGCCACTGCCTCATGCTCCCCCCCGCCCCAGAAGCTGGCATTCGTCCTCCAGGAGGCCTCCCCAGGCCCTGCTCACCCCTTTCACCTCTCCCTAGCCAGGGACCCACGCTCGCAGCCCACCCCCACTCCCATCCCAGAGGCCTTGCCGCGCCCCTAGCCGGGAGCTGACCTTAGTCTGGAAGCTGAAGACGGTGACGGAGAGGCAGACGAGAGCCGTGATGCCCAGGCACAGCAGCACAGACGTGGTGTTGTAGTAGCTGCCGGACACAAGGCCGGGCGCTCAGCTTCCGGTGGGCCTTCTGGTCTCCCCGGCCCTCCTCCCAGGCCCCCCTGATCCCTCGACCTCGGGTCTCCACCCTCCTCCCTTCCCAGGGTCCTCCCTCTCCCTGCTTTCCCAGCCTCTTCCCTGGGAGCCTGCTTAGACTCAGACTCCTCTTAGAAGGATCTTGAAGAGGTGGGAGTGGAGGGTGGGGAGGGCGTGGTGGGGAGATCGGTCGGTGTGGGGTCCTTCAGCTGCAGCTCGAGAGAGGTCACCTTGTCCCCTCCATTCCCCACCTCCACCCCGCTGACCCGGCCAGGTCCCGCTGCCACTGTTGAGCAGAGCGTGCGAGAAGAGGGCTCCAGACCAGTGTTTCCTGCCTGCCTGAACCCCCTCCCATCTGAATGCTCTCTGAAGGGATGTGTTCGGGAGCAGCTCCCCTCAGAGTGTGGCCCATCCCCTTCCACGTGTCCCCTTTACCTGGACAACATCCCAGTGAGGTAGGCCATGGACAGGGTCTGGAAGGAGAAGCGGGATGAGGGAATGCTCCAGAACTTAGCCTTTGGGGGCCCAGACACCTCCAAGGCCCAGCCTGGGTCTCCACCCCTGGCGCACACCCCTCAACTCTGCATCTGCCTCGTCCCCACACACATTCACTTCCACAACTCAGGCCTGGTGAAGAGGGTCCCGACAGGCCGGCGCTAGCTGTCCCCTTCTTTCTTTGCCAGCCCTGCTTCTACCTCCTCCCCACCATTCTACGACCTACTCTTCATTATCCATAGCTCCTAGAATGCCTCAGTCAAACCTCTTAAAAACAATATCACAAAGAAAAGAGACAGTGGATAGAGTCGGGGGGACTCTATCCCACCTGGAAAGAGAGGGTCTTTGTGGCAGAACTGGGGTGAAAATGCTCTTGCTTCCGCCAGCGACCTCACACTGGACATCCCCAGCCCAGATTCCTGGCCCTCAAAGCCCACCCTCCTTCCCTCCCCCTACCATGCCCACTCAGCATCTGTCCCCAGCCACCCCTAGATCACTTACGAAGATGGTCAGAAGAATCAGGTTCCAGGGGAAATGCCTCCTGCAAGGCAAGCCACCGAGTTCAGAGGAGAAGCGGGTTGGGGGAGGTACCAACGGCCACAGGCCGGGTCACTGCCACGCGGTGGGGGTCTTGGCCTCACCCCCTCCCCACTCCTCGGAGCCCCTTCCTTCGGCCACATCCCCAGGTACCCCCATCAGGGGGTCCACATCACCCTGTTGCGACCTCAGAGGCCCCAAGTAAAGGAGGGAGGGGCTGGCTTGATGGAGCCCAGAGGATAGAGCCCTCTCAGATGCAGAGCATCCTGGGGGCGGACAGGACGAGGGCCAGAACTTTCCAAGACCCTGCTCGTGTTCCCACAAGTTGCTCCTCGAACCATCACATACCTAGGTCCAGAACAGCAGGCCAGGGTCAGATAGGTTGCAAAGAATACAGCGCTGTGAGAGACAGAGAGGTGGGCCCGTCAGCCCGTGACCCCCAAGGCCCCTCCGCCCAGTGCCCTGCTCATTCTCCGCTCCGCCACCCCTGCCCACAGGTGCCAGGCAGTAGGATCCGGCCAGGGGAAGGGGGCTGAAGACTACAGTCATCCTAGAACCTGGCAACGGGCAGGCGGGTGGTCCAATCCCAAAAGACAGGCATGGCATTGGATGAGCTTCGGGAAATACTGAGTCAAGGGTGCCACGGGGCAGCTGACCACCTGGTCCAAAGTGGCTCCCCATACACTCAGCACGTCACGGGAAGTTTGTATATGGCATTTCCTATGTGCCAGGCAGAGCGCTAAGTGCTTCAGGACTACTAATTGATGTAATCCTCACGCCTTCTTGCCCCAGAGGCCTATCCTGTAACCACTGCCCCACGCTGCCTCAGTCAGCCCCCTTCCATCCTTCTCCCTGCTTGTAATCACCTTGTTGCTTGATTGTGGGTCCCCCGACTCGACTGCAAGCGAATCGAGGGAAGGGCCCTCACCGGTCCGGCAGCACCTGGCCCAGGCAGGAAGTAGCTGTGGCGTGAATTTCTGGATGAGGGGACCACGTCCCCAGGATGGCCCGCTGGGAGATCAGGCGCCACCCAGAAACAGGGGCTGAGGATTGAGGACTTTCTAGAGAGCAGCGGAGGTGAAGACCAGTCCAGGAGGTGGAAGACGAGGGGCTGAGGAGCCCAGGGGTGTGTTCGTGGTTACCGAGATCGGGAAGCCTCCAGTAGCCCCTCAGCAGGGTGCCTCCATCCCTGCCCCTCTCCCTCCGGTTCCTCATCTGCGCCCCCAGCAGCAGCTCCAAGCATCTTCCCCCGCCCTCCCCTCCGCACCTCCCGGGCTGCCTCACTCCTGCATAGTCTGGCCCGACGTGGCCCAGAAAGATTCGAGGTGATGCAGGGCTCCCTTGGTTCCCCTCCTGCCACCTGCCCGTGTGTGTCCTTTTCCCTGTCCTTCCGCCCCAGGCCCAGCCCCCCAGCCTGGGCTCCAGCCCCAGCAGCTCCGCTGCCCCGCCGTCTCTGTCTCCAAGACCTCAACCTTCCTACCGGTGCTGCCTCTCCTCCAGCACAACCCGCCTCTGCTCTTTTCCATCCTCAGCCAATGTCTTCCCCAGTTGCGGCTGCGGCTACTTCATCCACCCCCCAGAGAAGCTTCTTGAAACAGATGTCCCCACTTCACGGTCTCCTTCTCCAACCCCACATTACTCCCCAACCCCACAAACCCAAACCCAGCCCCACTTAATGAGAGCCGGCTTTGCCACAGCCCTGTGACCTTGTTGAGTCCCAGCGACACTTGTCAGTCCCTGTGTTAAGCTGACTTTTCAACATCTGATCACTCCCATTGTTGCTCTGGCTCCACAATGACACACTGCTGGGTCCCCTCCTTCCTCCCTGGCCACTCCTTCCCAGTCTCCCTCAGAGAATCTAGAGTCCCCGTTCCTTTGATACAGAGCCCCATCGGCCGCCTCCCCTCATGCTCTGCCTGGGGGCTCGCTCCCCTGCAGGACTCGCTCTAGCCGGCAAATGCTCACAGCTCCCACACCCTCGTTTCTCATCCAGATGCGCCTCCTCAACCCCAGACCCGAACAGGCGACTGCCAGCCGGGCACACGCGGCCCTCCAGAAATGTGCCAAACCCACCAGGCCAGGAGAGAACCCGCCCTCCCCCCTGCCCCTGCCGCTGCGTCTCCTCTTGCTGAGGACGCCAGACACATCCAAGCCGCCGAACCGGAGAACTCAGCATCCCCGACTCTCAGCCAGCCTCGCCCGATTAGTCACGGGGACCTGCCGATCCTCCTACCCGGGCAGCGTTCAGATTTGTCACCTTCTCTCCCGGCCCAATACCACCCTTTTAGGTGGGGCCACCTCTCTCTAGCTGGTCCTGCTGCCTCCAGTCCTACCTTCCACTCTCCAGCCCCAGACAGATCCGACCACGGGACTCCCTTGTTTAAAATTCCCAAAGGCCTGGCAAGGCCCTGCTCGGTCGGCCCCGCCTGCCTCCCCCCTGCCCGCTGCTCATAACGTGCCCGCCACCCTCTGCTCCTGCTGGAAAGGACCGGCCGGCGGGGATGCCCGAGGCCTGGGTCAGAGGGGCCCCCTCCGTGCACCACGGGCATTCCTCAGCCGAGGCCCACGCCCCACACCCTATGGGCCTGTTCATCTGAACCCCCACCCAGATGTAGCATCTGGCTGACCTACTCATTTTGCATTCCTCCAATTAATCCGGGGCCTGGCAATGGTTAGGTGACCTTTAAACACATCTGGATGAAATCCAAAAGCACGTGGGATGGAAGGGCGCAGAAAAGCCTATCGGATTTAGCAAATAGGACCCCTCCATCGCCACCTTCTCCAATACTTCAGCGGCTCTCAAACGATGTGGGACAGTTGCCGCAGTGACTGAGGGGTTCTTAGAGCCAGGGACCAGAGAGGGACAGTAGAATCATCCTGCCCCAGTTGAGAAACACCCCAGGATCTGCTCTCTTCTGGTCTCACCTTGAGTCACAGGTCGGTCACACTGGCAGTATCGATAATTATAATACCCTTATCTGTGTGCATCCTCGGGGCGAGTCCCGTCTCCCTGCGGGACTGGGGGCTTCTGAAGGGCAAGAGCCCAGCCTCTTCCTCCCTGGCCCACAGCTCCTCAGCCCTCAAGACCAGCAGTCAGAGGAAGGGCAGAGGGGCATCGCACCCCCGCACTCCGGGGTTACGGTGCTGCTTTGGAGCCCGACACCCGTATTCTTAGCCCAGCTCTGCCACCGTGACCTTGAACAAGCTACTTAATTGCAGAGCCCCCTCATTTCCTCCTTCAGGAGACAGAAATACTAGTACCAATTCACAGGGCTGTAGCAGGATTGATGGAGAGCGCGCACCGAACACTTAGCACAGGGCCTGGCACAGGGGAAGTAAGGACTTGAGAGTGGGAGTTGTCATTACAGTTAGACTGACAACCACCAAGAGAGGCTCTGACCCACCTCTCCTGGGTCTGGTCTCACCGTGTCCTCCTCTGCCTGCCCCCGCACCCCCTTCCCACCCCC
>LNAC01000053.1:1867468-1908095 GCA_002007465.1 Ailurus styani
CAGCTCTCTGATTGATTAATGGGCCACACCCTTGGCCCAGCCTCAGCCCTTTTTCCTGCCTGGCACCCGGGGCTGTGTTCTGGGCAGGAATGTGAGGCTGCAGCTACCCTTCTTCCCGGCACAGGAGTCAGAGCCTGTTTCTCGGGTCATAGGGATGAGTTTCCAGCTTCAAAATTAAGTCGGTGGACCAAATCCCAAGACTGACCATCCAGATCCATGCTGTCTGGTATCGTAAACCACTTACTGTGAGCACTTACTATGTGAACAGTCCAAACAGAGATGTACCATAAGTGTAACTACACACTAAATTTCCAAGAGAGTATGAAAAGCTAACAACGTAAACTGTCTTCTTCATAATTTTTTTATGTTGACTATTGAAGTGGTAATATTTTGGGTATATTGGGTTCAATAAAATATATTAAAATTAACTCCCCTTGTTCTTTTTGGTTTTTTTTTATGTGGGTAGGAGAGCAATTTAAATTACAGACATGACTCGCACTTATGTCTCACCTATTTCTTTCTATTGAACTCTGCTGATCTAGACCGAACATTTCTATCCTCCTGGTCTTCCAAGGGAAAGCCCGCGGGGAGGTGTGGCGGGGGGAGCCTCGCAGAGGGACTGTGACCCATCCAGAGAGGCCGCATGCAGGTGGCAAGCCCGCGGGGGCTTCCGGGGAGAAGGGAGTGTGGAGCAGCTATTCTGTCTGTCAGCCTCCTAGTTCTCCGTTTCTGGGTCTCCCTCCCTAGCAGACTGCAAGCTTCCCGGGAGAAAGAAAACCTTGTTTGATTCACCCTTGCATCCTCAGTGCCGGGCACCACGTCTGCCATAGAGTAAGCCCTCGAAAGCAGGCGCTGAATGAATGAAGGAGGGGAGGGAGAGGACAGGGAGAGGGTTCAAATAGCAGAGAACTGTGCCGAGACGGGGCCGGCCTGCTGCACGGCCACGGCACTCAGAATATCTGGAGATTTTGATCCTCCAGTCCTTTCGATTGTTGTCTCCAGAGAGCCGGGAGGCTCCCAAGACAACTGGGAGCCGGCAGCGAGAACCCCACTGTGCCATCCTGTCCAGCCCCCGGCCTCGTCCCCCCAGGGGAAGAGTCTCCCACTTCTGCCGTCGGCCTGCTGGCTCGGGCCTGGTCCTCCGCACAGGCACGCACAGCTGGGCGAGGGCTCCTCGGGCCTCCCCGCACTCAGACCAGCGTGGGAGAGGCTGCAGTTGCGCCCCTGGGCAGGAGGAAACGTTCAGCCGCTCCCGCCCGGCGCGGCTCTGCCCCCACCTCACGCCAGCACTCTGCCCTTGCCCGATGCACGGGCTGGAGAGTCTCAGGATCGCTCTTCTCACACACCTCCGCCCTCGAGGTGGGGTCCCCCTGGCAGGTTCCCACATCCCCGCCTCCTTCCGCCTGGCAGCAGGCAAGCCAGGGAGGCAGGAGGGTCAGGGAGCGCCTGCGAATTTGGAAAGCGGCTCTGAGGGACGCGTGGTTAGGACTGTGTTGAACGCCGGGGCTCCAGAGCAGGAATGCCGAGCTCCGCGGATCTCACGTTCTCCACTTGCCGCATGTGACCCGAACAAGGGAACTACACTCTTCAGACCTCAGCGCCCTCACCTCTAAAATGGGCACAATACAGGTTTCCTGCGCTTACAGTGGTTCCGACTATCAACGACTAAGAACCAATTGAGGGCCTAGCTCTGTGCCTGGGACATGGCAGACACTCAGTGTTACAAACACTCCAGCTCTCTCCCTCCACGGCCAGGGTCGTGAAGCCCCGAGAGGAATAATAACTAGACTCTGTTATAAAGACAAAATTATTTTATATCATTTGGGTGTTCTTTCTTGTAGTTTTTATTAAGGAAGATTTCAACCATATAAAAATGGAAAGAATAATAGAGTGAACGCCTATGTACTCATTACCCCACTTCAATGATCATCAACGCTTGGCCCGCTGAGTTTCACCTACGGCCCTGCCCAACCCCTGGGTTCCTCTAGAGCAAATCTCAGCTATCACATCATTTCATCTATAAATATTTCAGTATGAATTTCTAAGAGATAAGGACTTAAAAATAGTTCTATCGTCATTCCTACACCTAAAAAATTTAACGACACAGTGTCAATGTCCTCAAATATCTCATAGTTCAAATTCTCCAATTGTCTCAGTTCAGAACGAATCTGCTTGAATTGGGATTCCAAATACAGTCTATAGAATGCATGCGATTGATGTCACTTCAGTCTTTTTTAAACGACAGGTACCCCTTCTTCTCTTTTCCCCCCCCTCGCACTCTATTCGTTGAAGAGACTGGGTCACTTGTCTGGTAGAGTTTCCCACAGTCCGGAGTTTGGTTGTGCCTCTCTCTCTAGAAACTCGATGCATTTCAGGTTCAACATCTGGGACGATTACTCCACAGGTGGTGGGGTGTTTTTCCATCACGAGGTACACATTGTAAGCAGCTGTTGATAATCAGCGCTCAGCTCCGTGATTTCATTAGGGGTTGCAAAACAGTGATAGTCTGTCGTCCCTCCTGCGCCTGCTCCCGAGAGAAAGCGAACCCCCCCACCTCAACTAACTTCGTTAACCTGAATTAAGTTTTGTAAACTACACAGGAAAAGCAGATCAGGGCTTGATTCTTTCCCCTTTCTTTACGGTTTTCAAAATAATGAGTTACTTTCTTAGCATCTCCGAAAGTGATCCATTTTTTAAAAATCAAAACCGCATGGATTTAAATATATTTGGAGTGCTTCAACTCATAGCATGTATTTTTAAATTGCTTTCTGGCTTAAGTTTATTGAATGAAGGCAAGATAAATAAGGGGCAACGTGGGAAAATCAAGAGAATTCTGACTTTGGAGACAAACAGCCTGGGGGCGAATCTTGGCTCCAACACTTTTAAGTTTGGAGACTTCGGTTAAGTTACTTAATTAATTTCTCTTTTCTTCTATCTCTTCATCCCCCAAACGGAGGGGTGGGTAATAGTAACTAACATTTGAGTGAGTGCTTGCCATCCTCCAAGCATCGTGTGAAGTCCTTTGAAGAGGTAGGAGCTATTCTTATTCCCATCTCAGAGAGATGGAAGAAACTGAAGCAGAGTGGTTGAGAAGTTTGTCGAGGTTACATACTTAAGACGGGGGCCTGGGGGGCTCGATCAGTTAGGCATCTGCCTTCTGCTCAGGTCATGATCCCAGGGCCCAGGGATCGACCCCCACATCGGGCTCCCCGCTTGGTGGGGAGCCTGCTTCTCCGTCTCCTGCCCCCCCTGCTTGTGCTCTCTCTCTCTCACTCTCTCACTCTTCTCTCTCTCTCTCAAATAAATAAAAAAATTCTTAAAAAAAAAAAAGTTTACACACCTAGAAAGTGGTAGAGTAGGGACTTGAACCCAGGGCAGCCTGGTTCCAAAGGACGCTGTCATGCAGTGGTTATTGTGCAGGTTCGAGATGATGGTGGTGATCATTCATCATAGGCCTACTGCATGCCGGGCAACATGTCAGATACTCAGCCTGACTCCACCAAAGCCCAGGCTCTTAGCTGGTACCCTATTTTGACAGTGCTGGCCTGTAGTTGCATCATTAGTGAGATTTATCAGTGGTGGTAGAAGTAACCCCCATTAGAGTGAGGGACCGGGCAAGGAACTAACCAGGAAAAGGCAGGCCCGGACAGGTAGAAGGGCAGGGTCCAGAGCTCGAGCAGGGCTGTTCTTGGCTCTTGGCCCTTCCCCTCAAAAACGGAGGACAGTCACACGGGGAGGGTGCAAATCTTTGCAGCTGTGGTCTCTCCCTCCCCAGGCTGCCCTCACCTGCTGAGACGGAGATCTCCTCTCCGAGAATGCAACTGTCCTTGGCCAGCGCTATTTCCACTGCCATTCTGGCGCTCATCCTAATTGCCTCCTGAAGCGGTAAGGGCTTTCCCAAAGCCTTCCCTCGGGGAGTCTTTGAGGACAGGCCCGGGCCTCCCAGGCTGGTGGGGAGCACCGAGATCCTGGGTGCAGCTGGGAATCAGGAGGTATCAAGAAGCACACTCCGAGCGCAGTATTAGATGTCATTTCCCAAGTACCTGCCGTGTGCCAGGCGGGGTCAGGCCCCGTGTTATCTCAGTTCATCCCCACAGTGCCCCGAAGGGGTGGGTCCTGTTATTATCTCTATTTTGCAGATGAGCAAAGTGAAGCCAAGCGAGGTTAAGGAACTTTGCCCGAGGTGACCTGGCGGAGGTGGGGGAGTGCGGGTGGCAGAGCCCGGAGTCTAACCCAGACTGCCTAACTCCACCTCGGGTATAGGGAGATAAGGAAGCAGGTGATGCAAAGGGAGGGGGGCTATTCCCAGCAGGAAGAACGGTCTGTGCAAAGGTGTGGAGGCGTGAAAGGGTATGGCCTGTTCAAGGCGGTGACTAACTTCAGCCAGAGTGAAGGGTGTGTAGGGAGGAGTGGCAGCACATGGATTTGGGGTTTAGGAGGAGCTGGGTAGAAGAACCTCAGCTTTCAGGATGGCAACTTTGTTCTTAGAGGGTTGGGGGGCCCTGGGTGGCATTGAGCAAGAGGGCTGATGCATGATAACTGGGGTTTGAATGATCATCTGTGGTTTGCAAGGAACTTCCAGAGGTACACTGTCATGTGGAAGCCTCGAGTGGATCCTGGAAGTTAGCCCATTTTACAGATTAGCAAACAGACTTGGAATGGTTATGGGACATGCTCAGGCCACAAAGCAATTAATGACTGGCCCCAAGTCCAGTGCTCCAGACACCATAGGTCTTGCTCCCAAAATCAGGGCATAATGAAGAAAAGAGGGAGAGGCATCCTTCAGGTCCTGATCGCTCCAGCCCTGCTCCTGCTCACCTTGTTGGGGAGGGCGAAGAAGATCAGCTGGGTTGATGTCTAGGTTCCAGGCATCACTGCTTCCAAAGACCATGACAGTAAGTAATAAAAACCAACTCACTGAATTCCAACTATGTGCTCGGTTAGCCGGGTTAGGAGAAAGTTAGACAGAGATCAATGTCACCAGACACTGTTAACTAATATTCTGATCTGAGGGTCCCCACACTGGATTAGGAGGTGTCCAGATGGGCCTGAAGAGTTAGAAAGGGCCCCAGTGGGAGACAATTGCCAGAATGATTGTTTGGGCCCTAACTATGCCCTTCGGGGGGCCTGCCTTGCTAAGTGAGGGGATGGTGGCCAAGAATGGACTTTTATATCAGAAACCTTAGCAAGCATCTCAAGCTCACTCAGAACGCCCAGGGAAAGGACTCTGTTTGGGGTATTTTATTTTGTTTTTGTTTTTTTTAAGATTTTATTTATTTGTTTGTTTATTAGACAGAGAGAGCATAAGCAGGGGGGGCAGTGGGCAGGCAGAGGGAGAGGGAGAAGCAGGCTCCTCGAAGAGCAAGGAGCCCGATGCGGGGCTCAATCCCAGGACACAACCTGAGTCGAAGGCAGACGCTTAACTGCCTGAGCCACCCCGGTGTCCCTGATTGGGTACTTTGATGAGCTCCATGGGAAACTCCAAAATAGAAATAACTATATTATCAGGGTCCTTCCAAATCCAGTTCAAGTTCAACTCCCACTATCCCAGGTGCTATTTATTCCTTAGGTTGGGGATACATTAGTCAACAAAACAACAAGATAAATAAGTAAAATGTCTGGGAAGGAAGAAAGGAGTGCCAGGCGAGAGTGATGAGGAGTGTGAGCCTGGAGAGGAGTTACAGCATTTGGCAGTGTGGGCAAGGGCCTGGCCCACTGAGAAGCTGACTTGAAGGAGACCAGGAGTAGCTCGTGGACTTTTGGGGCAAGGGCCTTCTGAAGACTCAACAGCCAGTGCAAAGGCCCTCACACGGGAACATGCGTGCCAGGGAGCCAGCGTGACTGGAGCCGGTGGGCAAGAGTTGGGGCTGCACTGGGGAACGGCACAGCCACGGAGCGCCGCTCCGACAAGCTAAGACATTCAGCCCTACCCAAGCATTTTGACTCTGATCTTGATCTTGAGCCCATTCCTGCCCTAACTCCTCTGCCACTGAACTTTAATTTTAGGGACCCACCCGTACCCTAATTGCCAGAACTGCTAACTCGAGCATAATGTTATGTGCCTAGGTATGCTTTTGGTATTTTACCTCTTTAATCCTGAGTGTCTCCAACCTGTCCGAGCCTTCTGTCCCACCCAGGTATCTGCCCTTCCTTTCTGACTCCTCTGTGGCCGGAAGGTCAGGGAGCAGAGCAGCTGCAGAGCAGTGGCCAGAGTCACCTCATTGCCCCAGGGAAGCAGTGGCTTAGGGTATAACATCCTGGAAAGAGAGGACCCCTGCGAGTAACTTTCCCGGGAATATACATTTACTAAGCACCTCCTCTGAGCTCCGGACTGGGAAAAGCTCAAGGGGAATAAGACTGTCCCTGCCTGGGGCGGGGTGTGAGGGGTGAAGCTGGGGAGGGAAGGAGACAGACAGACAAAAAATTCTAATTCATATACAGTGGATTGCTTAGGCTTCTCCGGAGCCGGCACCGCGAGAAGGAGGAAAGGTAGGTGACACCCAGGATTGCAGAGTTCAAAAAAAATGATTTGTTTGTCTGAAATCCCCAGCCATTACCTGCAACTGCAGGACCTGTGCAAATCCCTTACCCTCTCCTCCCAGGCCTCGAGAAGTGCTGAGCTCTAGTCATGTTTTTAAACGAATACACTGCATTTTCCTCACATGTAAATGGAAGTAATAATACTGTGGACCGAGGCTTCCCAGAGCTGCCCTCCACCCACTTCCGAGCTCACTCTCCTGTCGTCGGCCTCTGACCGTCCCTGGAGCAATGCCTGCACTTCCTCCCCAGAGGTGTCCAGTGCGCCACCAGCTCACATCTGCTGAAAGGAGGATCATACCAGCTGGCGGATGTGACCTTGGCTGCAAAGGGCAGCACACAGCTGATCCAATAGTCATTAACGTGTCCTACAGGGGAGCCTGGGGGGGCTCAGTCCTTAAGCGTCTGCCTTCTGCTTAGGCTCAGGTCATGATCTCAAGGTTCTGGGATCGAGCCCCGCGTGGGGATCCCTGCTTGGTGGGAAGCCCACTTCTGCCTCTCCCACTCCCCATTCTATGTTCCCTCTCTCGCTGCCTCTCTTTCTCAAATAAATAAATAAAATCTGTAAAAAATAAAGTGTCCTACACATGTAAGCTGTGATGGCCCCAATGGCCGTCATCATGATGGCCGATCAATGGCTAGGGTTGCCAGCTTTAGCAAATAAAAATCCAGGACACACACAAAAAAATTTAAAAAAATAAGAAATTAAAGCAAATGGATAATATAAGAAAAAAATCCAAGACACCCCATTAAATTTGAATTTCAGATAGACAGCTTTTTTTTCTTTAGCATAAGTGTGTCCCACACAGTATTTGGGATGGCGGAATTCTACTTCTTGCCTCATAGGGGTGTTTGGCCAGGCCTGAGAATGAGATTGACATAAGACAGGTGAATGGGAACAAAGCACACACATGGGGGGCCCCTGGGTGGCTCAGTCGTTAAGTATCTGCCTTCAGCTCAGGTCGTGATCCCAGAGTCCTGGGATGGAGCCCCACGTCGGGCTTCCTGCTCTGCTGGAAGCCTGCTTCTCCCTCTCTCACTGCCCCTGCTTGTGTGTCCCTCTCTCGCTATGTTTCTCTCTGTCAAATAAATAAATAAAATCTTAAAAAAAAAAAAAGCACACACATGTACGATAAGTTTTCCAGGACATGGGAAACCTCGTAAGGAAGGTAAGACCCCACATAACATGGCAGAAACCACATGCTTTGATACTGGGTCGAAGGGAGAGAGGCAAATGGGGGAAAGTAACTGAACCAAAATACAGGAAGCGAAGGAAGTTATCTTATTTTAGCAAAGTCTCTTGGCTTTGACTCACTTTTGAAGAATGTTTCTTGTTTTCCTGGTACAGGGAGGGCATCTTTCACACGGGAAGAAAAGGGAGGCGAGGCTGCTCTTCTCGCTCCTTCTGTTTTTCAAGGGCCTTTAGCTCAAAAGAGTCTTCACGTCAGAGTGGCATCTTGGGGACTGGCATGCTCTGCCACTCTTCAGGACATATTTATACAAAAATATGATTTGTTTGGGGCGCCTGGGTGGCTCAGTCAGTTGAGCATCTGCCTTTGGCTCAGGTCATGATCCTGGGGTCCTGGGTTCGAGCCCCACATTGGGCTCCCTACTCAGCAGGAAGCCTGCTTCTCCCTCTCCCACTCCCCCTGCTTCTGTTCCCTCTCTCGCTGTGTCTCTCTCTGTCAAATAAATAAATAAAATCCTCAAAAAAAAATTAAAATGTGAGTTTCTTTCTAAAAAAAAATGATTTGTTTGTCTGAAATTCAAATGTAACCGTGCATCCTGGATTTTATCTAGAAACTGTTTTGATGACAGTTTATTGGCTGGCTGNCTCAAAAAAAAATTAAAATGTGAGTTTCTTTCTAAAAAAAAAATGATTTGTTTGTCTGAAATTCAAGTGTAACCGTGCATCCTGGATTTTATCTAGAAACTGTTTTGATGACAGTTTATTGGCTGGCTGGGCATGACAGGGATGTGGGGCCAGGAAACGGCTTGGCAAAAGCTGTGTAGGCCTGAATCGAATGTGAGGATGAGTTGCCAACACGTCCGCCGGGGCCGTGGCACGATTGTCTTAGGCCCTTATCCGGTAGCGAATCCCTCACACTCAGGCCTGCTGGGGGTTCCCAGCCAACCCCTCTCCCCTGCAGGTCTGGACGCCCCGTCCTGCTACCACCCACCAGGACACTGCCCTGAGTGAGCTCCCAGGCTCACTGATGAGGTGTTGAATGGTGACATTAACTCCTCTCGGCGCATGCTCACAGAGGGCCAGGCGCCATACTGGGTGCTCTAGGGATGTGAGCTAACAAAGCCCAGCCCTCTCTTCAGGGCACCACGCTGTGGTCTGTTTGAAGACTCGAGCGCCCAGGTTGGTGAAGGAAGGAGCAGGAGTGGACGCGGAGTATCCTGAAGTGGCCTCCCACTCTGTTCCGGGCACTGCGAGAATTCATTGAGTTGTCACAAAAATCTTGTGAGATTCATTCTCTAGGACACTCTGGGAATTAAGTATCTTGCCCAAGGTTACAGAGATTAAGTGATGGGGCAGGGGTTTGAACCGAGGTCTGTCCCACCTCAACGCCTAAGTAATTATGCTCTCCTTTGCGTGTGTGCGTGATCACTTCTAAGCTTCAGAGTAGGGCTTTCCAGGCCTCTACAGGACTTCCTCTCTTGGGTTGGATTTAGGGCCTTGGAGACCGGCACACTCCAGCGATGCTCTCCCTGGGCTGCTTTTCTCAGGGACTTGTGCCATCTGCCCACTGACGCTCAGTCAGCACCTTCTCTTGGGTCTTGCCTTCCATGCCAGTGTCTCTAGGGATGGCAGGCAGGTGGTTCCCAGGCCCTGGGGCCTTGGGCAGAGGAGATGGGGGCGTGGATGGTGGCACTGGAGAGACTGAGGCACACCACGGATGCCTCCCTCTCCAGTCCTTGCTCACGCTCTCAGGCACACGTGCTCTCGGTAATGCCTGGAATCAAACAGTATTAAAGCTGGGAGGGACCTTAGGAACTATCTATCTGGTCTTACTTCCTCATTTTATATGTTCTGCCACAAGGGAGAAATAGATTACTAAGATCCCTCCTCCAGCTAACGGTACGGAGATTTGGGACCAGGTTGTCTACCTCCCAGTCCAGGGATCCCATCCACACTTGTCTCTTCCAATGGATACATTGGCATCCATCCCAACCTATTAAGACCAAAAGGAACTTTAAATTGGGAAAAGGGCTGGGAATGCTAGTGAAAGGTCTAAGCATTTCCACTTCAATCGACAGAGAACAGAGAATATCCAATAAATGGTGTTGGAGTACCTGAATTATTTTTGGGGGTGGTAATAAAGATGGGCCAAAACAAGTTCTATTCCGATCAAAGATTTAAGTGTAATAAACAAAACCATAGCAGTTCCACAGCAAAGTGTGGGTAAATTGATTTATAATTTCTAACACTGTGAGACAAGTGCTATTATTATCTCCACCTTTCTTTTTTAAGATTTTATGTCTTTATTTGAGAAAGAGAGAGAGAAAGCTCTAGCGGGAGGAGGGGCAGAGGCAAAGGGAGAAGCAGACTCCTCGCTGAGCGGGAAGCCCAATGTGGGGCTCAATCTCAGGACCCCGGGATCATGACCTGAGCTAAAGGCAGACGCTTAACTGACTGAGCCACCCAGGGGCCCTGTTATCTCCACTTTATAGATGAGGACCCAAGAGCAGTTTAAAAAGATAGTCAAAGAATATAGACAAGTAGTTTCCAGAAAAAGAACTATCAAAAATCAATAAAAACATCGATATATTTACTTAATATAAATAAAGCCAATAAACACTGTGAAGGATGCTTGATTTGACTCATAATTGAAGAAACACAAAATCCAACTCGAATTTAGACATCACTTTTGCACCATTTGTCTGTACTCAAGCTCTGATGGCTTGGGGAAACACCCTGTTCTGTAACTGTTTCTCTGTTCAGAGTTCTATGTTGGTATAGTTCATGTCGGCAGAAGACTGTACAATTGAACCACATCAGCTTAGCTGACCATATGCAAAGGTGCCTTCAGCCCAGTTCCAGTTTAACGTTATACTCTCAATATCCATTGATGTTTGGTGGAAGAAATGACCATATAAAAATCATTGCATTGTTTCTGTCCTGGAAAAACTACCCCTAAAGGCATTATCTACTCTGGTAGTCTATATTATTTCTAAACGGAAGGAACTGCACAGCAAATTATCTTTATTATTTACTACCAGAAAAAAACGATCTCTCCTGAAAACCTGATATGTTTTATTTTACCAGATAATGGTAATTATATGACCCTGTCTGTTTCTTTCTTCACTTTGGCTACCAGGAAGCTCAGAGTCATATTTTATGGCCCATTACAACAATAACATAACTAGGGAGGTTGACATCTGACTTCTTAACCCAATCTGACCTCATTTTAGCTCTGTTTTTCCCTCTCTCCTTCAATTTGTTTCTCTCCTTCCACCTGCTTTTCAATTTCCTAATTTTAGGAAATTCCTAGTTTAACAAAGTTATTGTAAATGTGTAATTAGTTGGAAGCGATCTCAAAATCTTTTGGAAGCAGGTGGATGTAAGTAACAGTCAAATCCCCTCATTTTATAAATGAGAAACCAAGTGATTTACTCCAATCACTCTGTTACTTAGCCCTGACCTCTGTGTACAGGTGACCCTGACACTATTGTAAGCTCTTTAGAATTGTATTTTTTTTTTTTTGAGACCCTGATGGCCAACTCTAAGCCAGGTATATGGTAGATGCTCAATAGATGTTATCTTAGTTGAAAGCAACGTAAGCACTATGAGGAGAGACCACTTTTGCATGGAGCAAGGTCTGACAGGTAATAAGTGCCCATGAGAACTGAATTAGCAACAGGGCATGGCCGCAGCCTCTGACCCCTGCCTGCCACACCCTAGGGCCCCCATCACTCAGGCCTCTTTGGGCTGGGATGCGGAACTGTCAGTCTGCCTCATACCCCAACTCTGCCTTTATCTCCACCCTTGTCCCTCAGCCCTTTTGCCTCGTCCAATCAGTTTTTTGAGTTTCACTTGGGGTGGAGACTGGCGTATCTGACCTCCTGGTCTCCTGACCCCGAGATGCCTGAGGGGTAGGAAATGGCACCACCTTTGAACCTTGCGTGGCACCCAGTAGAGGTAACTGGTGATGAGGAGGAGGAAGAGGAGAAGGAAGAGGAGGACCCAAAGTCATGGCTTTCCCTGTCCTTACACACTCAGTAACTTATTAACTGATATGTGTTGAGCAGAGGGGACAAAAGAGGTTAACAATGTCACTCTTCTGCCATTTCCTATCCTTCCTTCCGGGCTGGGAGGCAAAAATGTGAGACAAAACAAGGAGGTCAAGCTGGATCATGAAGATGAGGTCAAGGGGACACGGCTTCCTCTGCCATGCCATTTCCTGTGGTGCAAGACGCTGAGCCAGTTTCCCACTGGGTGCCCCCCAGCCAGCGTCCTCTCTCCCTGGCTCCCCACCTGGCCCTTTTCCTGAGCAGCCTCTGTGGAGATGTGTAGAAAGAGAGCTAAGGTCTGGGCAAGGCCTTCTGACCCAGATTTCCTGAACTGACAGGAAACCCGTGTTGAGAAACTGTGTCCGGGTGAGCTTGGGTAGCCACACCTGGCAAGCCACAGGGAGCCCCTAGCCTGGAGCTCCCCTAGCTAGTCACGGCCAGAGGCCCAGCCCCACACAAGGATACTATTGTGCTCGAGGGAGTTGCTCGGCCTTCATTCTCATTCTGGACTTCATCCTTACAGCCCACATGCGAGCGCTGGGGGGCGGGAGGGGCGTCCCAGCTGGTCCCCCCGCCCCCCCCGTCCCGGTCTCTGCATGTATAAAGCGTTTGCCTTACGTGGCATGCTCCAAGAGGCTCCCTGTGTCTGGATGGACACGCTGCTCAGGCAATTCCAGGACGATGGAAAAGGCAGTGGGCACCGTGATTCCAGCTGACATGTGGATTCCATGCCTTCTTCTCTTTTGTTGGTAGCAGAACTACCAGTTTGAGTGAGAAGAGGCTGATTGGGGCTGGGAGGGGTGGCGTCTGAACATCCTGAAAATTCCTGCCAACTCCTATAAGAAACGATGACCCGGCGCACAGTACCAGGCCCACTATTAACTTTTGCAGGCCCCAGGCAAGATTCTCCGACCATGTGTTTAAATATTGAAAAGCTATCCTTCAAGCCGACAAAGTGTCAAAGTGTTAAATAAAAGATATTCTAGGGGCGCCTGGGTGGCTCAGTGGGTCAAAGCCTCTGCCTTCGGCCCAGGACATGGTCTCAGGGACCTGGGATCGAGGCCCGCATCGGGCTCTCTGCTCAGCAGGGAGCCTGCTTCCTCCTCTCCCTGTCTCTCTGCCTGCCTCTCTGCCTCCTTGTGATCTCTCTTTCTGTGTCAAATAAATAAATAAAATCTTAAAAAAATAAAATAAAATAAAAGATATTCTATCAGCCTACCTTGATGATAGACTTTCATAATGACAAAAAATTTTTAAATATGTAAAGCTATGGTTATTATACAGTTGAAAATTGACAGAACATTGGAAGCCTAAATATAATTATTATTGTGCTTGTCTGAGAATGTTGTTGATGGGCTGGTAATGTTTGGTTGAGTAATAAATGTATACGTAATTATGCAGAATTCACAAGTGATGACACGTTTGTTCAATAACATTTGTTTTTCTTGCCTTTGTCATAGGAAAATCATCAATTATATGGTTATAATTGAGATTTTCACATAATTTGTGTTCTGTTGGCAGTCATGCCAAATTAGACAACCTTCCCTGAGTCATTATAGTTCTTAGTTTTTTATTAACTTCAATTTGGAGAAACTTCACTCTGTTGAGGCTGGAAATTATCAATATAATTCTCAAAGCAATACTTGGATTCAGAACTCAGCCACAAATTTTCTGTATCATGTACAAACAAAACAATGGGATAGCATATGATACATTATCACTGTCATAAAAAATTACAAATTTTTTTTCATTATGTAAACTGCTATTCCTTATATGGTGAAGATTTCTAAAAGTAATATCTAGATCTATAGAATAGCAGTTTTAATTTTTAAAAATTTTTAAATAAAGATTTTATTTATTGACTGACTTGACAGGGAGAGAGAGTGCAAGCGGGGGGAGCAAGCCCGACTCCACACTGAGCACGGAGCCCAACACATCCCTTGACCCCGAGATCATGACCCAAGTGGAAATCAAGAGTCAGACTCCCAACTGACTGAGGCACCCAGGCGCCCCCCCAATCATTTTTATGTCAGAACTCCTTTACACTCTTAAAAATTATTGAGGATTCCAAAAAACTTTTTTGCGTGTAAGTTATAACTATCAGTATTTATCATGTTATAAATTAAAACTTTTATTTATTATTATTATTATTATTTTATTTTTAAGTAGGCTCCACGCCCAGCGAAACCAAGACCCTGAGGTCAAGACCTGAGCTGAGATCAAGAATCTGATGCTTAACCAACTGAGCCACCCAGATGCCCCCAAACCGATAACTTTTAAAACACACAAGCACACATTCCATTGCCATCGGAACAGAGATGACATCACGCACCAAGCAGCCTCTGGGAATCACTGTACGCACAAAGAGAGTTGGTGTGAAAAGGGCAAATAAGGTCTTAGCGTTATTATGAAAATAGTCTTGATCTCACGGACCCTCTGGAAGGGCTCAGGGACCCCAGGAGTCCTTTGACCACACTTTGAGAACGGCTGCTGCCGAACAATGTAAAGAATTGGAATCGTGCTCCCTCCATGTTATTGCCTAGACCTATACATATACAAATAAAAGAGTTGTAGGAACTAGTCTCACTGGGGTGCCTGGATGGCTCGGTCAGTTATGCAACTGATTTAGGCTCAGGTTATGATCTCAGGGTCCTGGGATAGAGCCCTACGGGGGGCTCCACGCTTAGCGTGGAGTCTGCTTCAGGATTCTCTCTCTCCCTCTGCCCTTCCCCCCACCTTCAGGCTCCCTCTCTCTCAAATAAATAAATAAATCTAAAAAAAAAAGAGGAATAGCCTCATAAAACATTCTCCAACCACCATGTGCAACATTTGTAAATATCCCACTAATTCATGAATACAGGCAAAATCAGGAATAAGAGCATGAAGAGAAGCAAGAAAATGGTTTTTATGTGCTTTGTCATGTGTCAAATTTGGAAATGCCTCTCAGCCTCTCAGAGCTTCGTTTTTCTCTTTTGTGGAATGAGGATGGTATCCATCTCTGCTTCCCACCGAGTTCCACGGATTGCCTGACGGCAGGTCCTGCCCTGGTCTCCAATCTGTCCCCAGTACCCAGGCAGCGCCTGGCCCAGAGTAGGAGCTCACTAAACTTTGTCAAGGTGAGCACATGCCTCATGGCTGACGACGAAGCCTGCCCTTATGTGTACCCTGGAGTCAGGCAGGTTAGTAGGCGGAAGGCCCACCACTTCCAAACCTAGAAACCTGGGGAAGCTGCTAACTTCTCAAGAGTTCAGTTTCATCATCTATAAAAGGGAGTGATAATAGTAACAATTACCTCGTTTTGTTGTTGAGAGGAGCAAATGGGGTGATCTATATAAAGCACTTGGCACATGACACTTAGAAATCAAACTATTTACTCTACTAGGTAGCCAATTTCAATCAGATAGATTTATTATAAACCAACCCCTACCTTGGCAAGAGCCAGCACCATTTCTCAAGTCCAAGTGAACTCCAGAACTGAGCTCCCAGGCCTAACCCATAGCAGCTGCTCACCAAACAGGTGGATGAATGAATGAACAAATGAATGGATGAATGGATGAAAGTTCTTGCTTGTGCTAAAGTGGTTTTTTTTTTTATTTCTTTGTTTAGATTTTACTTATTTACTTGCCAGAGAGAGCGCAAGCCAGGGGAGCGGCAGGCAGAGGGAGAAGCAGACTTCCCACGGAGCAAGGAGACCAATGCGGGACCATGACCCGAGCCAAAGGCAGGGGCTTAACTGACTGAGCCAGCCAGGAGCCTCTCTTATGCTAAAGTGTTATACCTTCTGCCTACCGGCAGTGTGGGTCTTCTTTTAGCTTCTTTAGCTCCCAAATATTGAGAATTGCGTTCTTGCCTTGCTCCTCTGAACTCCCGGCTCTGCCCTGCTGCTGAAAGTAAAAAGCAAATTGGTTTTGATTTATTAGGTGACCTGTTGATATTGCCTCCCGTTGCCCCTGGATTCACTGGACTCTCCCGTGAGTAACCAAAAAATTGGCAAAATGGGATTTTTTTTCGTCTACCATTTTATCTAAGCTAATGTTTATCTTTATGGTTTTAATTAATACATGTTCATCATAGAACATTTTTAAACAGAAAACACAAGACAAAGAAAGTCAAGCTAACTCCACCTAGCAGAGAACTATCAGTAACATTTTAGCTTATCTATCTCCGCTCATATATAAAGATGGGGGTTATAAATAACTTTTTTTTTATTTTTTTTTAATTTTTTTTATTTATTTATTTTTTTTTTTTTTAAAAGATTTTTATTTATTTATTTGACACACAGAGAGAGATTACAAGTAGGCAGAGAGGCAGGCAGAGAGACAGGGAGAGGAGGAAGCAGGCTCCCCGCTGAGCAGAGAGCCCGATGCGGGCCTCGATCCCAGGACGCTGAGATCATGACCTGAGCCGAAAGCAGAGGCTTTAACCCACTGAGCCACCCAGGCGCCCTAACTTTTTTTTTTTAAATCAGGTTCTTGGGATGTCTGCGTGGCTCAGTTGGTTAAGCAGCTGGCTTCGGCTCAGGTCATGGTCCCAGGGTCCTGGGATCGAGTCCCGAATCTGGCTCCTTGCTCAGCAGGGAGCCTGCTTCTCCCTCTGCCTGCCTCTCTGCCTACTTGTGCTTTCTCTCTCTTTCTGACAAATAAATAAATAAAAATCTTTAAAAAAATCAAGTTCTTATTGTGCTGCTTTTTTCCCTTAATGTATCTTGAACATCTTTTCATGTGACATTCTCTCCTCCAACTGCAGAGATATTATTGTCGGACACCAGTGCGGTTTCCATTTTCTATCGTGAATAATGCTGCCACCCTCATTCATTGTTTACTGTGCATACACACGATGAACACTCGCTGGTTTACAGTAAGAACATATTTTCAGTATTCAGTGGGATGGTGACCCTCCCACTGGAGCCTACTTCTTGCCTAGATTCTTGCTTGACTTCCTAACTGGGGCCATCTTGGTCTCTCCAGAACTCTTCATGGCTCCTCCTTGTCCCACATGTAATCTAAGCTGGCAGTCAGGCCCCCCAAAGGTCTGTGCCAGTCATCCCCGACTACACTCACCCCATCTTTTCCCGCCTCCTTTGCTGATGTGTCCTCTAGCCCGTGACATCATCCAGGTGAGAACGTGGGAGGTGCTTTTTCTTCTTTTAAAAAATAATTTGTTTCCAAACTTACTATGATAAGCATGTTGGCGAAGGTCCTCAAAAAGATGTGACCACCAGTTGACCCATGATCTGGACCCAGGTGATCGGAAGCTCCTTCCCTCCTCCCCTGTCCTTGGAATGTGGTTCTGCTTATCTTTCCCACTTTCAGAAGCAGCTCCAAGGACATTGAGATAGTGATGTGGTGTTGCAAACACCCACATGATATATGTGACTGAATCCAGTTAAGGCCTCTTTAAAAACTTCAGAGATTTGGTGGTCAGGGGCAGGGATCCATTTGTCTTGCTGTCGCCCAAAACAAGCCTTATATGTAAGTTCCCTTTGCTTATTAAAACCATCATCTTCCAACCTAGAGTGGCCTGCCGGCGGGGCGGGGGTGGAGGGGCGGTGCTGCTTCAGATTTCACCCAGGAAACTCCTAGGAAGGTTATGAACCAACAAGATCTTTTTTAATTTTTTTTAAGATATTATTTATTTATTTGTCAGAGAAAGAGAGAGCACAAGCAGGCAGAGTGGCAGGCGGAGGCAGAATGAGAAGCAGGCTCCCCGCTGAGCAAGGAGCCCAACGCAGGACTCCATCCTAGGACCCTGGGACCATGACCTGAGCTGAAGGCAGCCGCTTAACCAAGTGAGCCACCCAGGCATCCCACGATCTTTTTTTATTGATAGACAATTCACATAACATAAAATTCACCCTTTTAAAGTGCACAATTCAGTGGTTTTTAGTATATTCACAAGGTTGTACCACCATAACCACCCTCTAATTCCAGAACATTGTCAGCACCCCAAAAACAAGCCCTGTACCCGTTAGCAGTCACTCCCCATCCTCCCTCTCCCTGGTTCCCCGGCAACCACCGATCTGCTTCCTAGCTCTGTGGATTTGCTTACTGGGATATTTCATATAAATGGAATCATCAAATAGGTGGCTTTTTGTGTCTGGCTTCTCTCACTAGCCTGATATCTTCGCGGTCCATCCATGTTGCAGCAGGTGTCAGGGTTTCTTCCTTTTTAAGGCTGAATAATATTTCATCGTATAGATATATCATTGTCCTTATCTATGAAGCCGGTGAGGGACACTTGGGTGGTTTCCACTCCGGACTATTGTGAATAATGCTGCTGTGAATATTGGCACATTAGGATCTGTTCGAGTCCTGGTTTTCCACTCTTTTAGGAATGCAAAAGATCATATAGTCTATATTTAATCAATTTAATTAATTAATAAGCCACCACACTGTTTTCTATTGTGGCTGCACCATTTTATATTCCCACCAGCAATTTATGAAGGTTCCAATTTCTTCACAGGTTGTTAACACTTGTTATTGTCTGTTGTTGTTTTTTATCAAGCCATCCTAGTGAGTGTGAAGTGGTATCCTATTGTGGTTTTGATTTGCATTTTCCTAATGACTAATGACCTTGAGTACCTTTTCCAGTACTTATTGGCCCTTTTCTATATATTTATAGAGAAATACCTATTTTTCCCTCTTTCTATATATAAATATTTTTAGAAAAATATCTATTCAAATCTTTTCCCTGTTTTTAAATTAGGTTATTTGTCTTTTTATTTTGGGGTTGTAAATGTTCTTTACAGATTTGGGATACTAGACTCATCATTTGGGATACTAGAATAATCAGATAGATGATTTCAAATACTGTCTCCCATTCCATCAGTTTTCTTTTCTCGTTTTCTTGGTGGTGTTCTTTGAAGCACAAAACTTTTTAATTTTTTTTAAGATTTTATTTATTTATTTGATAGAAAGATCATGAGTTGGGGGGAGGAGCAGAGGGAGAAGCAGGCTCCCCGCTGAGCAGGCTTCATCCCAGGAGCCTGGGATCATGACCAGAGCCAAAGGCAGATGCTCAACCCACTGAGCCACCCAGCACCCCAGAAGTTTTTAATTTCGATGATATCCGATATAATTGATTGATTGTTTGTGCTTTAGCTGTAGTATCTAAGAAAGCACCCACTCCAAGGTCAAAGAAACTAACCTGTATGTTTTCTTCTGACAGTTTTATCATCTCTTACATTAGGTCTTTGATCATTTTGACTTAATTTTAGTCAAGGGGTCTAAATTCATTCTTTTGCATGTTAGACATCCAGTTGTCCCAGCAACATTTGTTGAAAGATTATTTTCCTCATTGAATTGTCCTGACACCTTCGCTGAAAATCACTTACCCATAAATATATGGGCTTATTTCTGGACTGTCAAGTCCATTCCACTGATGGAAACACACAGCCTTGACATAGAATGCCACTGCATCTTTGTAGTAAGTTCAAATCAGGAAGTGTGACTCCTCCAACTGTTCTTTTCCAAGATTGTTCCGGCCATGCTGAAGCATGAATTACTTTTGTAGAAAGAAAAAAAAATAATAACATTTTTAAAAATCCTACATATTTAACTCATTCCAACCCCATCTTGTACTCTCGTGAGGTTTTTGGGATCACCAGTCTCACCTAAAGACAAGCTCACTGAGGGCGAGGATGGTGTCTTATTTACTTGAAAATATTTCCCATGGTCCCTGCCTTGGAGCCTAGGACTGTGGTGGGGTTGAGAATAGGCTGTGTGCATCAGTGAATGAGTGCACCAATAAATGGACGCTGTTGAGTCACTCATATAGTTCATATTCTGATCAGAACCTGGACAAACACCCTTTACAAAAGACTTAGGAAATGCATTCATTAAATTCACGGTTACACCTCTATTGAGAAGTGTAGTCATGCGTTGTTTCACCTGAGGTTTCCATAGTTTATTACAGTCATTACAATGCTTGTCAATAAGAGAAAAATGTGCCCAAATTACTGGAGGAATCATGTGTGAATTGCATACTCAGACATTCCACAGCCAGGGCCTGGCTTCAATCAATACTGTAACAATGACAGGTCTTATCAAAACATCAGAACTTGCTTAGACTAAAAGATTATTAGCCTTTGAATTAGCACTCCAAACAGGGCTCTTAATTAATCTGCTAATGATTTTCTTTGTTTAGAGGGATTAGCCCTGATCAATCCTCATATATGCTCCCAGAGCATTTGTCCCTTAAATGGTCCTTTGTAGAGTTGGGGTGAGAGTCCCTGCCCTAGGGAGCACAGGACCGAGGACTAGAGCTGGCACACACACTCCTCTCCGGAGTCAGGGGGCCGAGGGCTGACTCACTTGGGGGCCCAGGGCAGGAGGGCAGGAGTGATTCTGGCTGGGAGGCAGGGAGGTGTCAGACCACATCGGGCCTTTGAACTGATCCTGGCCGTCTGCCTAGGATGCTGTCAGGTGGCGAGCAGGCCGGGAGGGCTGCCGGCAGGCCGGACAAGGTGTTCTAGGCAGATGGAACGGCTGGAGCACAGGCATGTTCGTGGGTACATGCAAGGACGCACACACACTCTTGCGCTCAAACATATCCTTCTCCCAAGACCTGGGCAAGTCAGAAACCGTCTGAAAGACGTCATTATGTCCACCTGCGTCAGCGCACAGCTCCAAGTCCCACCAGGCTCCGGATTCCAGCTGTCCCCTCCTCAAGACGGCTTTCAACGTCTGCCCTCCCCTGCCTGCCTTCCCATCGACGCCTCTCTGTCACCGGTCGGACGTTCTCCTCGGAGTCCTTACTCCCTGCAAACGCTGGCACTATCCCGGGAGGCCTGGTGGGACCTGGGCCAGAGGTTACTGGTCCTGATGAAGCTTGGGTGTTGCAAGATGCAGACTTTTCCATCTGCCGCTGCGGGGGCCTTTGGCCGCCCGGCCAAGCTGTGGGGGCAGGGAGAGCCTCCATCCCACTCCGGACCCCTGGTGGGCATGGGAGTGTGTGGCTCGGTCCAATATTTAAAGCGTTGGTTGGTTAGAAAGAGTCCCGAGGTGCTATCTTCCATCCATCAATGACAAGTATTCATTGATCACATGCCTTTCAAAGTTTTTAATTGCCATATTACAAACATACATTAAGATGCACGCATCGTTAGTATACAGCCTGATGCATTTTCACCAGCTGAACACACCTGTGTAACCAGAATCCGGATCAAGACACAGAACGTGACCAGCGCCACAGCGTTCCCTCCCCAGCACCAACTACCCCGTGCATAACCATTGTCCCGGCTGGTGACCGCGTAGATCAATTTTGTCCAATTTTGTACCTTATGTAGATGGAATCATATAATATGAATTCTCTTGGCACTTACCCTTTTTTTTTCAATTGAGATGTAGTTGACCTGTAACATTCTATTAGTTCCAGGCGTACAACTTAATGGTTTGATATATACATATATTGCAAAATAATTGCAAGTGTAATTACCGTCTGTCACCATGCCAACTTATAATTTTTTTGTCTTATAGTGGGAACTTTAAAAATTAACTCTCTTAGCAACTTTCAAATACACAATACAATATTATCCATTATAGTTACCATGATGTACCCCTGACTAAATTTATTCTATAACTGAAAGTTGGTACTACTTGGCCCCCTTCACCCATTTCACCTGACCCCCCAACTCACCCTGGCAACAACCAATCCATTCTCTCTATCTATGAGTTTTGTTTGGTTTTGCTTGTTTGTTGGGTTTTTTAGATTCCATGTGAGTGAAATCATATGGTATCTGTCTTTCTCTGACTTATTTTACTGAGCATAATATTCTCAAGTTCATCTATGGTACTGACTTTCTCGACACTCTTTTTCATTTATTGAGGCATAATTGACATATAACATTACATTAGTTTCAGGTGTACAACAAAAAGCTTCGCTATTTGTATACACTGTGAAATGATCACCGCAACAAGCCTGGTTAACCATCCGTCACCAAACCGAAACTTCTTTCTTGTGGTGAGAACTTTTAAGACTTACTATTTTAGCAACATTTAAATATGCAATACAACAGGGGGGCCCGGGGGGCTCAGTGGGTTAAGCGTGGACTCTTGGTTTTGGCTCGACTTGGGTCACGATCTCGGGGTCGTGGCGTCCGGCTTCTTGCTCAGCAGGGAGTCTGCTGGGGATTCCCTCTCCCCCCTCCCTCTGCCCAACTCTCTGCTTGCGCAGCTCTCTCTCTCTCAAGTAAGTAAATAAATCTTTAAAAAAAATAATAAATAAGCGATACAATACAATCGACTAGGGGCACCGTGCTTGAATAAATAGGTCAAAGACTCTGAAGAGATGTTTGAAAGACTGATTCTCATAAGGAATAGGGACCCACAAATGTCAAATTGATCTGATCATGTGTATGGGGGCGTTGTGTCTATGCTTCCTGGGAGGAGGTAGAGGTCAGGTGGCCCGGTGGAAAGTGCTCTGGTCTAGGAGTTGGAAACTTGAATTTGAATTTGATATTTATCGGCTGTGCCACCGTGGGAGATTTCTTTCCCTCTCTGGACCTCAGTTGCCCCCTCTGCAGGACTGGAGTGGATAATAAGCTCCTATCTTTTCACCACCAAAGACACCGTCTCTTACCTATTCCTACCCCCCACTGGTGCCATGGACGTCCTGCTTTGAAAAACATTTCCAACCCAGCAGACCACATGTAAGTAATGATTAATTTGTTTCCTCATTTTTTGTTGGTGGGAGATGTATGGAGAAGACACAGATCTGTAGCAGCTAGAAAGCGGTGCTACCCCAACTTGATGGAATTCCAGGAAAAAGCAGAGGCTCTTTATGGCTGAGTTACTTGATGGCAGCTTTGTGTCAGGGAAAGGTTCAAAGCCGGTGCACCTGATGAATTACAGTGACTAGCTTGAGAACCATCATTCCAGCCTTCATCCAGCCTTGGGCCCAGGAACCACTGATGAGACGGGCCATCCCCGGCTTTCCTTCTGGCTCTCAGGGGCCAAGGGACTGGGCGCTGCCCAGTGCTGTCTGGAATTGATTGCAGAGTTGTGGAGTGGGGACCCGCTCCCCTGAGGAGGGCCTCCTTCCCAGGGCGACCTCAACCCCCAACCCCGCTCTGTGTCCACAGCTGGACAATTCCTCAGGGGCTGGGGCTCACGTTGCTCCAGGGGACTGTTTGGAAGGTGCCGAGGGAACGGGGATCCCTGGAGCACTGTGGTAATTGCCCTCTCAGCTTCAGGCAGCCCCCACCCATCTGGGGAGAGAATTCCAGTGTCCTCTTCAGGAATGTGACCTGCTTCCTCCTCCAGTCCTGGCTGCTCAGAGCTCAGGCTCTGGGACCTTGCTCTGTCTGGGCACCTCTTAGAGCTCTCTACTTTCCAGGCCTGCCCCCATTTCTGTGTCTGACCCACGGATGGGATGAAGCCTGCTTGAGGACAGACCTTGTGCTCGCTGGTGGCGTATGGCACCACATCCACAAGAAATCAGAATCTGTCCAGAGCTGGGGGCAGGGAGGGAGTTGGGAGGGGTGGAATTTGGTTTAAGAGAGCTTCTTGGCAAAGACGTGACTGTGGAAGGGGGGGGGACAGAGATAGATGGAACGAGGTGTTGTGGGGGGTCACTTGGCTCTCCATGCAGGATTCTGGGCAGGATGAGGGTGGAGGGGGCACCAGGGAGTCAGCCCTACAGGAATGAAGCAACCAGACATTCTCTAGGGGACAGTGGCAGTGGTGGTCATGGTGAGGACAACATGACGTGGAGGCGAAGGGCGGCGGATTCAGAGCTCAGCACACCTTGATCTGAACCCCAGGGATGGTTGTTATCACCTCAAAGATGGCCCAGAACTCAGCCTGGAACAAGGAGCTTCTGGAGAGGCCGGGAGGTGTGAAGCATCACCCAGGGAGCGTTCTCAGGGTGCGGGTACCACCCCTCCCCATTCTCCCCAGACGTAATTCAGACAATACCACCTCCAGGAAGGCTGACAATGGTATGGTGAAAAAGCCATCCAGGTAATTCTGATCCATCCCTGACACTCTGTCTCTCTCCCCCGGAACAACTGTTCAGGAAGCCTTTTGGAAAAGGACCAAGAGACACTCTTCCTTTGAATTAATTAGACCACCAGGAGCTCAGCCCAGTCCAATTCAACCAACTAGTACATTCATTCAAGACATTTTTACTGGGCTTCTACGCTGGGCCGGACCCTAGGCCCGGTGTTAGAGACCTGACACCCAGCTCTCGTACATTCCACGGTGGGGAAGGCAGGCCAGAGCAGAGACATCGCAGTGTTGCGACAGCTCTGTGATAGGGAAAGCCCAGAACACTCTAAGAACACCTAGATGGGGTGGTCTTGGATCATTAGGGAAGGCTTCTCGGCGGAACAAAAGGATGAGGCCAGGAGCCAGCCGGGAGGGTGGAGAAGGCCTTTCAGGAAGCAGCTGCCGTGCGCGGCCTGGAGGCGAGGACAGAGACTGTTCAGGGCAGTACAAGTAGTGCCGGGCTCAGCCTGTGTGGTCAGAGGATCCTGGGGAGGGGAGAGGGGAAGGGGTGGAGTTTATCCTGAGCAGGGAGGGGGTGCAGACAGGGAAGGGCTCTGAGGGAGTAGGCCTGGAGAGAGAGTCTGGGGTCAGGGAGTAGATATAGTGGGTGTTTGGGGGATCAGAGCAGAAGATGCTGAGGGCCTGAATGAAGAGAGAGTCCACGGGCCAGAGAAGAGGGTCTGGTTTCCTCAGAAACACAACTCTGCCTGTGGCTGACCTCCCCCCCCCCCCCAGAGGCCTGCCCCCCCCCCACAGGGGGTTGTTCTGGAAGTCTTGTATCCAGCCTTCACCATCCGAGCTACGTCCATGTGGCCATCCAGCTTTTCCCTGCTTTTTCCTCTCTCTGCTTCCCTCCCCTCTGTCCCTCCCCAGCCTTCCTATCTCCTCAGCTCTGCCCTTAAACCTCCTTCCACCTGCTGGAAGCCCAGCTCTGTGTGGGGAAGGTCCACCTCCGTTCTGTCCACTGACCTCCTCAAACCCAAAGGCCTCCCCATCCCCACGTTAGTCAGTCCCTCCCGTAGCCACAGCGCGGAGCGCGTCGTCCCTAAAATGCCCAGCCTGGGGGCTGGGTCCCAGCTCTTCCCTCCCCACTGGGCACGGAGCACCATGTATCCCCCCCCTCACCTTTCTCTCCACCTGCGCATTCTTCCCCAGCCCCTCCCATGAGCCCTGAAACCCACTCAGGCCTCCCCTTCTGTCTCCCCTCCTGTTCGCTCCTATCCTCTGCAAGTGCCCAGAACCTTCCTTGAGCATCCCTGAAGCATCTCAACGCCTGAACCCATCTCCTCATTTCTCTCCCAACCTGCTCCCCTTCCAGGACTCCCATCTTGGTAAAGGGCAGCAGGGCCCAACTACACGCCTCGAGTCACTCTGTCCTTGTCCCCCCCTTGACCCCACATCTCAGCACTCACAAAGGCCCCTGGAGGCTCCTCTCCAATGTGCCCAGAACCCGTCTTTAGGCTGTGTTATGTGCCCAGCACTCACCTGCAAGTTCTTGGTTTATTCTTCCATGCATTCGTTCAACAGCCATTTCTTGGAAAGCCCATCCTGGACAGCACTGATCGACTCTCGTTCACGAGTCCAACTCAGATGCCCCACTTGCTGCCTGACTTCTCTCATCCTCATACCAGTGATTGACCTGAACTCCATCCTTATTGACCAACGCTGTCTTACCTCCCAAGCTGCCCGGGACTTTAGCTGTTCCTCCTCGTTGCCATGTCTGGTTTCTGCTGGCCTCGTCCTGACTGTCCATGGCGATTGGATGAGTTGTGGTGGCTGTGAAGGCTCAATGGTGGCAGTGATGGGGAAACCATCTGAGCTGGAGCTGCTGGCGGGAATGACTCCATTAGAATTCCCTTAGGGATGTTTACTAACATATGCACTCAATAAACATTTATTAAGTACCTATGATGTGCCAGGCACTGAGGTAAGCCCTAGGGATACATCAGGAAGTCAACCACACATAGGTTCCCCTTTCTCTTCAGAAGCTTACAGCTTAGTGAGGGAGACATTCATCATATAAATGACATAATTATGACCAAGAGAAGTGTTCCATCGGAGTGGTCCATGGTGGCCAAGCATGTCATAGGGGGCTTGATCCTCTCTGTGGAAGTCATGGTTACACTGAGATCTGAAGGATGAACTGAAAGAAGACAGGAGGGATAAGCATCCCAGGTAGTAATACCAGCATGTGCAAAGGCCCTGGGGTGGGGAGGGGAAGAAGAAGTAGAAGCGATACATGGGACAAGAAGTCCCACACAGCACACCCTTTTGTGTTTTAACTGTAAAATAACATAACACAAAACTCACCATTTCAACCATCTCAAAGTGTGCCACTCAGTAGCATGGGGTAAATTCACAGTGTTGTGCAACTACCACTGCTCTCCAGTTTCAGAATATTTCATTAACCCCACCAGGAAACCCTATACTCATCAAACAGTCACTCCCCCGCCCCCGCAGCCCCTGGCAGCCACTCCTTTTCTGTGCGTCTCTACGGATTTGCCTTTCTGGACATTTCACATGGGGGGACTCACCAGCTTGGGGCCTTTTGTGTCTGGTTTCTTTCCATCGGTAGTAATCTAAAACGTTCAACCACGTCATAGCATGTGTTGGGTCACCTGGGAACTCTGTTGGACTTTTGGAGGAACAGCACACGCTGATCATTGCGCTCATGTGACACGGCTTCGATTCAAGCTGCGGCAGTAAGGTGGGGCCTACGATGACATCTGAGAGGAGACGCTGTGATTTTCCAATATTTTCAGTTTCTTTTCGTGACCTGTCATTCACGCTCTTTAACGTGGAGGAGGGGGCGCCTGGGTGGCTCAGTCGTTAAGTGTCTGCCTTCGGCTCAGGTCATGATCTCAGGGTCCTGGGTTCGAGCCCCACATCAGGCTCCCTGCTCAGTGTGGAGTCTGCTTGTCCTTCTCCCTCTGTCCCCCCCTCTCACTCTCTCTCAAAGAAATAAATAAAGGACTGGGAAAGGCCATCTAATAAACCACCCCTGGGACTGAGAAACCAGCCCATAGAGTCGGCCCTGGCAGGGGATCTTTGCCAGTTTTGTTCCCTGAAGTCTCTCAAGCCTAAAACAGTGGTTGGCACGTGGCTAGTGCTCAATAACTATTGGTTGCATGAATAAATAAATACAATGGACTGTTTCAAGTGCCCTAAAATCCCAAGAAAAGGGACATTTGTCAGCTAGAACCAGAGAGAATGGGCCAACATTGCAGCCAGAAGGTGGGTGGTTAGATAAGGGGAGGACTTCCCAGAGCCGTGGGGCCTCAGCCCCCAGGGACGTGAACACTCACCACGATCTGGCACTTGGACATTTGTACACCTGAACGCTGGGAGAGCCTGGGCGGCTTTGGATCCCATAGTCAGACAGCCTAGGAGGTGGAACCGGAATCCACCCCCAGGCCTCTGGACGCCCAGGCCTCGCTCGCTTGGTGGGAACAGCAGTCTCTTCCTCCCAAGGTCAAGGCTCAGCTCTCAGCTGAGCATGCCTGGGGGTGTGGTCAGCCCGAGGGACTTCCAGGGGGCCCTTAGAGGCACTGCAGGGAGACCTCGGATCTCCCTTCCCCCAGCAGAGGCTGGAGGGAGGAGGGTAGGATGGCAGCAGAGCGTGAAAATTGGAGGCTAATATTGAATTGCAGCAAAATGAACAGAGGATTAGGTGCCCCACCTGGACCCACCCCCGGAGAATACCAAGGCCTGGGCTGGCTCTCGTGAGAAGCTGGCAGGCCCAGTACCAGGCGGAAATCTGGCTGGATGGTCAGGGGTCACGAGGAGGTGGCTGAGGCCACAGGCAGGAAACACAGTTGTTTTGGCTGAGGTCTTCCCTTCCAGGGCCCCCCACCCGGGCCTGGGCATCCCACATTCACTGAGCTCCTCTTGGGTTCTGGGAGCAGAGCTGGGGGGATCAGAACCAGGCTGGGGTGCCGTCCCAGGACTCTGCCTTCAGGGACTGTGGGGGAGAATGGGGATAGGAACACACCAAACACCCAGGATTCTGGGGAGGGGGGTGGAGGAGGCTACCTTGATTAAGTCAAGGAAGGCTTCCTGGAGGAGGGTGAAGGGTGTGGGGCTGGTTGGGATTCAGGAAAATCTGAGTTCGAATCACGACTTAGCTACTTCCTAGCTATTTTGGCCTTAGGTAAACAATTCATTCTACAAACACTCTTTTGAGCGTCTGCTCTACGCCAGTCACATGGTAAGCAGTGTGACTACACAGGTGGATCTGACACAGTTCCTGTCCTCAGAGCTTAGCCACTCAGCCTGGCAGCGTGATCTGTGCCGTCAGGGAGGTGAGGCAAGGGCTCTGGACTGGGGGCCTAGGCGGTGGCCCCGCCAAGATGGTGAAGCCAGCTTCATGTCCTTGAGCCTCCCTTACCCTAATCCTTAAAACGGGTTGGTACCCACTTCACACAGTTGATAAGACGGGTTGAGAGGGGTGTGAGCCCAGCACTTCGCACAGTGCACGTGCAGGGCAGGTCTCAGGGAGAGGTGTGAGGCCGGCAGAGGCTGAGGCCTGGGAAGGACGTGAAGGGGTGAGGCGCCAGGGGGGAAGAAGGTGGGCACGAGGGCACGGTGGGGAGGAGAGGGACCCGGCCCAGAGTGTGAACCGGGTCCTGCGAGTTTCCCAGTCTCGGGAGCCCGCAGCGCCCTCACCGGAGGCAGGACCCAGGAGCCAGGGCGGCTTAGCTGTGGCTGTTCTGAGTGGGGAGTTAAACAGGTTTGGGTGACCTTTGCGAGCAAGGCGGTGGGGCGCTGCCCGTAACCCTTCCAGCTCGTTACCACCCCTTCCCTGGTAATGACCCCGGCGTGCCCTGCCATTCGCAGCCCCTCTCCCTCCCTGCAGGGCAGAGACAGAGCTCTCCCGGTCTGCTGGCAAATACCGTCCCACTCTGCCCTCGAGCCCTGTGGGAGGAGCCCCCCAGGGTGGGTGGAAACCCAGGGAACCCTGAAAACCCAGGGTAGAGATGTCAGTTAAGCGTCTGCCTCTGGCTCTGGTCATGATCCCAGGGTCCTGGGATCGAGCCCCACGTTGAGCTCCCTGCTCAGTGGGGAGTCTGCTTCTCCCTCTGCCTCTGTACCTCCGTGCCCCACTCTTACTCTCTCTCTCAAATAAAAAATAAAATCTTAAAAAAAAAAAAAGGCATCCTTGGCTCTTTGGAGCCTCCAACCTGGCCTCCTGCCCTCGACGTCATAGGGGAAGAAGCCGGGGACGAGGAGGAATTCAGTCAAGGAAGGAGCAGTATGCCTTCCGGCAGCCCCCATACCCCAGCCGGTCCCCCTGCTGCTAACACCCACAATGGCTCCCAGCTGCCCCCTGTAAGGAGGCTTCATTAGCCTGCGACTGGGCTTCTCCATGCTGCAAGGGTAGTTGTACTGGTTCCTATGAGACAGTTCGTCCAACCCTCCCCCTCATGCAGCTACTCTTGCTGCCACAGCTTCCCCAGTGTTTGCTCGGCTTCTGTGGGACTCCCTACTTCACCAGGAGGGGTTATTAAAAGGTCTCCCTGCCCCCAGCCCCTTACTCACACCCGATCCTTTTCAAACGAGAACTAACTTGTTCTTGACCCTTCCTTACCCCACCAGAGCACAAATGCACACTCCCCTTTTCCACCTGAGCTCTGAGTTCTCTCCTAAATCAGGTCCTTAAAGAATGCCCTGTGGCTCCAACATAGAGGGAGTGGGACAGGTGGGAGGGGAGGGCTTGAGGGACAAGAGCTGATGTTTTTGCTCATTTATTCACTCGATGAGCACTTATCGAGTACCTATAATATGCCAGGCCTTTTGCTAGGTCCTGGGGTTTTACGGAGAGCAAACCCAGATGGGGTCTCCCTGCGTTCTGGGAGTTCACAATCCGGGGGGGAGTCAGACATGAGCAGATCATTATAAGCCTCTGAGCGATACGAGAGGGCAAGGCACACCATGGGGTGGGTGGTCTTAGGAGCGCACGTTACTGGGGCTATGGGAAGCCTTCCCCAATGAGAAAGTGATTTTTGAGCCAGGATCAAAAGCAGTATTTTTCAAACTGTGAGCGGCAGCCCATTAGTGGGTCATGAAATCAATTTAGTAGTTGTGACCTAAATTGCTTTTTTAGTGAAATAGAATAGGAGTTTAATGCCTCAAGAGTGAGGAACTATTGTTTGGGAAATGTAAGTTTTAGTTATCTATAGTCCTGTCCACGTCTATATTATCCATCTACCTGCTGAGACCTTGTCTAGGGGTTAGGGTGTCAGGTGTGTTCCTGCAGGCCTCCATCGGAAAGGCTGGCGAGTCCCTGGCCTGGCGTTCGAGGAAGAGTTAGCCATGAGAAAGTGCTGGTGACGCTGTCCCAGGCAAGGCACAACACTTATCAGGACCCAAAGATGAAGGGCTTGGAAGGAGGATGTGCCAAGTTCAGGATCCTGCCTTGTCCCGTGGGCAGTGGGGAGATCTGAGAGGCTAGGTGAGATCCCTGGAGAAGGAGACAGAGGGCAGGAAGCTGTCTTTGAGCTTCTCCGGGAGCTGGAGATGCCATTGTCCCTGCCTCGACCAGGCCCCGTGGCCCTCAGGACTACCCACCCTTTGAGGTGGGGCTTGGAGGACAAAGGCAGCCAGCCAGTCAATGGAAGTAAAGCCTGAATTTCTTTTTTTTTTTCACTTTTTAAAAAAATTTAAATTCAATTAATTAATATATAATGTAGTATCCATTTCAGAAGTAGAGGTCAATGATTCATCAGTCTTATATAACACCCCCTGCTCATTACGTCATTTGACCTCCTTAATGCCCATCACCCAGTTCCCCGATCTCCCACCGCCCTCCCCTCCAGCAACCTTCAGTTTGTTTCCAATGATTAAGAGTCATTTAGGGTTGGTCTCTCTCTCTGGTTTCATCTTGTTTTATTTTTTCCTCTTTTCCCCTATGATCCCCTGTTCTGTTTCTTAAATTCCACACAAGTGAGATCATATGACAATTGTCTTTCTCTGGTTGACTTATTTCACTTAGCATAATACCCTCTAGTTCCACGCACATTGTTGCAAATGGCAAGATTTCATTTTTTGATGGCTGAGTAGTATTCCATTGTATATATCTACCATGTCGTCTTTATCCACTCATCCGTCGATGGACATCTGGGCATTTTCCATAGTTGGGCTATTATGGACATTGCCGCTATAAACATTCGGGTGCATGTGCCCCTTTGGATCACTACATTTGTATCTTTAAGGTAAACACCCAGTAGTCGATTGCTGGGTCGCAGGGTAGCTCTATGTTCAACTTTTTGAGGAACCTCCATACTGTTTTCCAGAGTGGCTGCACCAAGTTACATTCCCACCAACAGTGTAGGAGGATTCTCCTTTCTCTGCAACTTCGCCAACACCTGTCATTTCCTGACTGGTTAATTTTAGCCATTCTGACTGGTGTGAGGTGGTATCTCACTGTGGTTTTGATTTGTATTTCCCTGATGCCGTGATGTTGAGCACTTTTTCACGTGTCTGTTGGCCATTTGGATGTCTTCTTTGGAGAAATGTCCGTTCCTGTCTTCTGCCCATTTCTTGATTGGATTACTTGTTCTTTGGGTGTTGGGTTCAATAAGTTCTTTATAGATTTTGGATACTAGCCCTTTATCTGGTAAGACATTTGCAAATGCCTTCTCCCATTCTGTCGGTTGTCTTTGGTTTTGTCAACAATTTCCTTTGCTGTGCTAAAGCTTTTTATCTACTATCCCAATAGTTCATTTTTGCCTTTGTTTCTCTTGCCTTTGGAGATATGTCTTGAAAGAAGTTGCTGTGGCTGAAGTCACAGAGGTTGCTGCCTGTGTTGTCCTCTAGGATTTTGATGGATTCCTGTCTCACATTTAAGTCTTTCATCCATTTGGAGTCTATTTTTGTGTATAGTGTAAGGAAATGGTCCAGTTTCATTCTTCTGCATGTGGCTGTCCAATTTTCCCAATACCATTTATTGAAGAGACTGTCTTTTTTCCACTGGATATTCTTTCCTGCTTTGTCAATGATTCATTGACCATAGGGTTGAGGGTCCATTTCTGAGCTCTCTATCCTGTTCCAACGATCTGTGTCTGTTTTCATGCTAGTACCATACTGTCTTGATGATTACAACTTTGTAGTAGAGCTTGAAGTCCAGAACTGTGATGCCTCCAGCTTTGGTTTTCTTTTTCAACATTTCTTTAAGCCTGGCTTCTGTATCAGACAGACCTGTATCCATAGCTCGTTTCTTCCACTTAACCAGCTTGGTGATCTCAGGCAACTTTTACAACCTCTTTGTGCCTCAGTTTCCTCCTGTATAAAATGGAGCTAGTGAGACTCAACCCCAAATTTCTTGTAAGGACTTAGTCTGAAACCCAGATGTCCCCAGGCCTTCAGTCCTCTGGGTTCCCCCTTTGCTTTCAAATAGAATAGGGTTGCCAGACTTAACAAATAAAAATGCAGGACAAGCAGTTAAATTTCAGTTATAGATAACAGATAACTTTTCACTAGGAGTATGTCCTAAATATTGCTTAGAAGATACTTATGCTAAAATTGTATTTGTTATTTATCTGAAATTCAAACATATTCAGGCATTGTATATTTTATCCGTAACCCTACATCGAAATCCGGTCGCTCACACTTTGTCCCCTACCTGCATGGACATGACCCTCTACTGTACATCTCAGGCCCCTGAGGGACAGAGCCCCAGGCTCCCACCCCTCCCGCCACCGCTGCCAGGAGCCGCTCTCCTCGCTCTGTCCCACTTGGCCTGACCATGGATCGGCCCCGTCCTTTCCCTTCAGTCCCTGAAGCCCCAGCCTCACGGGCTGTGGAGTGTGACCCACTTTTACCGACCTCGTGAACAGAATGGAGGGCATTTGCAGCTCAGCTCAGAGCAGGAAACACATCTTATATCAACTGTCCGATGGCACCAGTCCTGAATTCTGTCCCCACCCTCCCACCTGGGACATCCTCGCTGGCCCGGCTCCCCGCACACATCCTCTTCCAACCTCCGCTTTTCCAGGGTCTCAGCCCCTCCTTCACGCCACCAGCAGATGACACACACGCCCATATTTTCTCGCAAAACAATAGCCAGGTGTCTTACGGGACCTAGGAAAGGAAGAGTCCCCGAGGTAGATGAAATGGTGTTATGTCTAATTACTGAGACTGGGGCCAAATGATTGCCAGGCTCGTGTAAAGCAAGAAAACACGTGTGGCTAAGCTGACGGAAGCCGTGTGTGAAGCTTGGAAAGAAATTCTGGATCCGATCACAGACACTCTTGTAGGAGATGGTGCATCACCACACTCCTGGTGGCACAGAGGGTGATGCCGTGTGAGAAAACCCTGAGCATTCTGAATCAAAAAGGAATTTCAGAAAGGTGGACTCTGAATGTGAAGACATTTGGGGACTATCTCAGCTAATTTGTTTTACCGATCATTTCCTTTTCAATAATTGCACAAGCATGATTTTGACTTAAAAAAAACTTGATATCTTGGGGCGCCTGGGTGGCTCAGTGGGTTAAGCCTCTGCCTTCGGCTCAGGTCATGATCTCAGGGTCCTGGGATCGAGTCCCGCATCGGGCTCCCTGCTCGGCAGGAAGCCTGCTTCCTCCTCTCTCTCTCTGCCTGCCTCTCTGCCTACTTGTGACCTCTCTCTGTCAAATAAATAAAATCTTTTAATAAATAAATAAATAAACAAAAACTTGATATCTGAACCAACCAACCTGAAAGATTTCTTTCATTAGATACAAGCCAAAATTGGGAAGAAAGCACTTTTTTGGGTCGTTTTCCTGAATGGCTTTTTAAAATTATTTTTAATTATGACAAAATACACATAACTTAAAACCATTCTAACCATTTACGACTGCACATGAAGTGGGGTTAGGAACATACACATTTTTGTCCAACTATTACCACAATCTATCGCCAAGAAAGCATTTTTGCAGTACTGATCTGTGGTGCCTCATACCCTTGATGGCCCCTTCAACCTCATAAGACGTGGTGTCGTGGTCACTGCGGACAAAATGCGGTCCTCCCCGGGGGAGCTCCGCTGGCCACGAGGACCCGCAGCTTGAATCCCCCGGCTTTGACAGGCACGCCTCTGCCCCCCTGGCTCAAAAGGCTTGCACAGCAGGACCCAGTCATGGTTGGTGCCCTCCTCGCCTCCCAGTCCTGGGCCCAGACCAGAACGTGAGTGAGTCTCAATCTCTCTGGACTTCGGGTTCTTATCTGTAAAGTGAGATCCGTTGGCTAGATGACCTCTAAATTCCCACTGGGTTCTAAATTTATGACTGTGACTGAATGACCACACACACACACACACACACACACACACACACACATTTGGGTTGGGCATTAATGGGCTGCAGAGAGAGACCATGACACTTCTTCTGAGTTTGTCAGGAGGTAAGAGATTTTCACCCGACGAGGCGAGGGCAGGTCCTGCCCAGAATCAGGGGTCAGCAGGCCACTCCCTCTCTCTGTCTCTCAAAACCATAAACGCCTTGACCAAAGAGGAGAGACTAGAAGGGTAGGCATGGTCCATCTAAGGACACACGAGGGGCTCTACTCCCTCCCAGACTTCCGTTCCCAGGACTGTGACTTGCCTGGGGTCCTGCTGGACACGAGGCAGAGCGGGTCCTCCTAACAGCCCGCTGAGCCTGACCCTGCCTTTGGTCCTGGGGAGAGGGAACAGGCCCGGAGGGGTGAGGGAAGAGCACGGGGAGTGGGGCCCCGGGGCTCCCAGACCCGAGTGTCTCCTGGATCCCAGGCTGGGGCAGCCCTGATGGGGGGAGGTGGCACTGCCCAGAGGCTGGGCTGAGGTGGCGGCAAGGCCAAGAGTGGCTTCTGCATCACTGCGGCCTCCCTGAGTCTGCACAGCTCACTGCCTCACAGAAATGTCCTCCACATGTGGCTTGGGTGGCTCTGAGCTCCAGGGGATGCCTCCAGGGGAAGCCACAGCTTCTGGGACTCTGCTATGTGAGTTTAAGGAGAACTTTTCTCCTCCTCCGAGTATTCAGAGTATAAGTAAATAATTCATAGTAGCTGATATTAATTGACAGCCGAATGTGGGCCAGGTGTGGCTCTGAGCACCTTTCATTATTTCATTTAATTCAAACCCTGACCCCATGTAAGTTTATTACCCTCTGCTTACAGAGACGGAGAAGAAAGGGTAAATCACAGAGATGGACCAGGGCGATGCTGGAATGGAAGCCGGAACCTTCCTCAGGCAACCGCAGGTTGATTTCATCACCCAGGGTCCAGGGTCCCCCTGCCACCAAGGCCACCCCCTCCCTCCAGGCTATGGGAGCTGCCTTTTGGCTGGGGTTCCGGGGAGGAGGTGAAGCTTAATAACTTCTGGGTAATTGACTACAAGAAAGCGAGCCCAGAAGAGATGAAACCTTGATGCCTTAGAAGGTTCACGTCACAAGCCAACTGGTTGTTTTCCATCCCCTTCAAGAAGGACTAATTGAAGGTCAACAACAGGAAGAACTTCCCAATCACGAGAAGGGGTAGCATGGACATCCTCTCTCATGGTCGGTCTTGGGTGCCGTGTTGTCCCTGCCTTGACTAACAGCTGGAGTCAGAGGGAGGGGGTCAGAGAATCCCCATTCACAGATCTGGTGGGGGTGGGGGAAGCCCTGGGGGAACCAGGGCACAGACACGGAAAACCAGGGGACGTCAGTCCTTATCTGGAGCTCATTAATGGGGAACATTAGTCAGCTGTGAAGGCCAAGATGGGGTGATAGGCATGCGGGTGGGCAGGGGTGGGGGGTGGGGGCAGCCATAGGAGAGACCTGAGGACCCAGACTCCACCTCCACCTCACGTGTCCCAATCCAGGATGGAAGAAGCCTATATAGGCCCCTAGCCCAGCCTCCCCAGAGACCCTAAGAGAGAGACAGAGACAGAGACAGAGACAGAGTGTGCTCCACAAGCCACCTTCCGCCGCAACTGCCGGGCCAGCCCACAGCATGTGGGAACTCCGGTCCATAGCCTTCTCCAGGGCCGTGTTTGCAGAGTTCCTGGCCACGCTCCTCTTCGTCTTCTTCGGCCTGGGTTCGGCCCTCAACTGGCCACAGGCCCTGCCCTCCGTGCTGCAGATCGCCATGGCCTTCGGCCTGGGTATTGGCACCCTGGTGCAGGCTCTGGGCCACGTCAGCGGGGCTCACATCAACCCTGCCGTGACCGTGGCCTGCCTGGTGGGCTGCCACGTCTCCCTTCTCCGAGCTGCCTTCTACGTGGCTGCCCAGCTGCTGGGGGCTGTGGCAGGGGCCGCTCTGCTCCATGAGATCACGCCTCCCGACATTCGAGGGGACCTGGCTGTTAATGCAGTGAGTAGCCAGAACTCCGTCCCTTCCATGGGGGCAGGTCCTGGGGAGTCCCTTGGAAAGGGTGAGATGGGAGGGACCAGATCTGGGCGAGGGTCTAGGTGGGGAGAGAGACAGATGAGGAGGGGGGACAGGGAGAGAGGGAGAGATTCTGGAGCTAGAAACACGGGTGCCATAAGGGAGCCAGGGTAGAAGAAGCAACAAGGTCAGAGCAGAGGCAGGGTCCACTCGGGTCTTCTGGCACCTTCTGCCCTGAGCCTCACGGAGGAAGAGCAGCATCAGGGTTTCTGTAGACTTGATGCCTGCATCAGAGTGAGGGCTGGGCTAGATCTCAGCCGAAGACAGTCCCAAAGAGGATGTGCTTTGTGACCTGGGAGGAACCTCAGAGTGCTAGTCCCAAGGGTCTTCTCAAGGGAAGAAGGATCCGGTGTTTCTTCAGCATCGGTGTGTGAGCCTCACAGCAAGGGCTCTTCACAAGCCACACGCAGACACCTCACAGCAGAGCTTCGAGACAGGGATGGGTATACCCATTGCTTAAGGTGCCAGAAGCCAGCCCTCAAACCCGGGCTTGATGGCAAGACTCACGATCTTTCCACCTGACCCATGATCCTTCCACCTGGCCTCCCTGAGCCATCACCTAAGACTTGTTTAGCAAACCAGGAAACTGCGGCTCAGAGAAGGGAAGGGATGGGCGAAGAGTTCTACAGTGTGTCAATACCAGAGAAAGCGCCCGAACTCAAGGGAAACCTGAAGAGGCAAGGTCTCTCCAGACCCTGGAGAGGCTCCCGGGAGCCTGTGACTGACTGCTGATTACACGAACAGCGGCTAATCAGACCCCTGAGGCACTGTGAGAGCCGGGCAAGACGCCGCAATCCCTCCCCCTCCGAGTTCCTGCCTCTCCTACCCTCTCTCCTGGGTCTGCGCAGCACCCCGGCCTCTGAGGCCATGGGTGGGGCGGCAGAGTCCGTGTCCCCTCAGTATACGTCTCCCTCCGCCCCCCACCCCAAGCCAGGGCCCAAGTGCCCCGTTCATGCCTTGATGTCCTGCCTTTCCCTGGGCCACTGGATAAAAGCTCTGATGCCTCTGAAGAGTCCTACATGGTTTCTGGGGCCGCCCCCTCCTTTGCACAGGTGGCCCTTTCTCATGCAAGGGGCAGAGGTGTCCCAATGGAGGACCTTTTTTCTTCTTCAGAATGGAAACTATGAGGAGGCTGTGGGCTCAGGGATGAGAAAAGGCTAGAGTGGCCATGGTGGGAGACAGATGGAGGAGTGTGACCCTTTCCAGTGAGAATGAAATTAGTTCTATTCCCTTCAAGGAGAGGTCCAGTTAGACTGCCAGAGGAACTTCCCGAGAGTATGGCCAAGAAAGTCTCAGAACGTGTGGCTAGAGAATCCCCTCTAATAGCAAAGTAATGGAAACGCTAAGGGGCCAAGGAGACACTCACTCCTGTTCCCCCGTCATTTGACGGTCACCTGGGGCCCTCAGAAGGGAAGGGTTTCCCAAGTGACTGCTCATTTACCATCTTGAGGAACTAGGGAGAATCCTGCCTGCAGGAATGAGGCAGCAGTGGGGCTGAGTTGCCTTGAGGCTAGAAAGCTAGATGACCCCCAAGACTGTTCCAGGCGTATTCTGAGGTCACTGGAAAGGCCGGCCTAGACACCAGGAAGTCACCACTGATGTGCCCCTGCTCTTTGCCACGCCAGATATCACCTGCTTCTTGGTACGACACTGTAAGATGAATTCTGTGATCCCTCTACCCTGCCTAATAAATTGAGGCTCAGCATTCAGTGGACTCAAATCACAGAAGTAGCTGGTGTCAGCACCTGGAAGTGGAAACAGGGCTGTCTGACACCAAATCCATGTCCACACCTCTCCCTTAGAAAAGCCATTTACCAGTGGGAATGGGGCTGGGGCTCTGCTCTTATCATTCCTAGTCCTCACACAGCCCTCTGGAATCTGTTGTTATCCCCATTTTACAGAAGGACAAACTGAGGCTGAAGTAGTAAATGGGGTCCCGTGGCAAGTTACAGGCCTCCAAAGTATCTGCCTTCAAAGCTCTTTTCACGGCCCCCACTAGAGGCTCTAACTTTGGACGAGAGGAGTGGGGGGCATGAGGTTAGACCCCAGAGACCCAAGGGTGCCAGCCCAATGGCTAGGACCCAAGAATGGGGGTTCAGGGCCTGGAGAAGGAGCGTGGGAGCTGAGAGCTGTCCTGGTGCCAACCGGTGCAGTGCCCAGCGCTTGAGGGCAGGGTGTAGGACACAGGATGACAAAACCCAGGGAGAAATCCAGTGCTGGGTGCGGCCCAGTTATGAAATCGCCTCTTTGCTTGGCTCCAAGTTCTCTCATTACCCACGGCAAGGTCTGCCAGGACCATGGGCACCCCACCTGGTCCACAGCTTCCCCCACACCACAGTACAGGGCACCAGCGCCTCCCACCCCAGCCTCCATAGGATGTGCAGGGAACAAAGCCACAGGGCAAAACTCAGGCCTGAAACACAGTGTGGAACAAGCGAGGTCCGGGGGGTCAGGCAAAGGTGAAAGGAAAGAGTGGTACACTGGGCTGATGGGGAGAGGGGTTGCACCAAGACGGTCCCCAGACCCAAGTCCCAAGACCCTTCCCTGGGGGCCCTTTGCCCACAGGAAGAAAGACCGCAGGCCTCTCTTTACCCTAGTAGATCTTACGGCCTAGAGAGCAAAGAAGGCCTTTCTGCTACCTGCCTGAAAGCTTCCCTCTGCAGTCAAGACCTCTTCCCTTCTCGTTGTTCAGGAAACAAACTGTGGACCTCAGCATCCTTTTCGTCTCACATTAGGCACACAATCACAGCCCCCAAATCTAACGGGCTATGGAATTTTCCTACCTCTGGCCTGGGGATCACCAGCAGTTCTGGGGTCCATCCCCCTACCTTTGGGCCCTGGAAGAAGCCATCATTCCTTTGAGCTAAGGGGGCTGGGAGCCCGGGTGTTCCAGTCCCAGCCCAGAAGCTTCTCTGGAGCCTTGACTACAGATGGGCCTGAAGACGCAGCCAGAGTCGGGAGCCTGCTCAGCGCGCCCCCACCCACCCCGCCTCTTTCCCCAGCTCAGCAACAACACAACCGCCGGCCAGGCTGTCACGGTGGAGCTCTTCCTGACCTTGCAGCTGGTGCTCTGTATCTTCGCTTCCACGGACGAGCGTCGGGGAGACAACCTGGGCACCCCCGCCCTCTCCATCGGTTTCTCCGTGGCCCTGGGCCACCTCCTTGGGGTAGGTCATGGCCACTGCTCTAGCCTCTCTGGAGGGACAGGGATACAGACCTTCCCCCAAAGAAGCAGACACACGGACCACTCTAGAAATAGACACACAGACCCCCCCAAAGTGACAGACACAAAGACCCCCCCAGGGGACAGATACACAGAACTCCCCAGAGGGACAGTCATGCGGCCACCCCAGAACGGTTGACTCCCTGATACCCCAAAGGGACAGATCTCACTCCAGCCTCCAATGAATACAGAACCCTGAACCTACAGGGACCGGCTGCCCATCCCAGGATTCCCTTGAGGTTGAGGTCAAGTGCTAGAGAGGGGCACAAGGGCTTCCTGCCCTGCCATCACCATCTCCCTTGGCTCCCTGACCCCTGCCTCCCCTTACAGATCCACTACACAGGCTGCTCCATGAATCCTGCCCGCTCCCTGGCTCCTGCTGTTGTCACCGGCAAGTTTGACGACCACTGGGTAATGGCCGCGACCCCCCTCAGAAACCCATGGGGGAGGGCTGGAACTAGAGCGGGGTCAGAGCTCGGAGAACCTGCGCGCTCCTCCTGGGGAGCCCCGCGTTCCACCGTTTCCACATCCTTCCGTGAGGATAATAGCAGTTGTTGCCTCATTGGCTTTTTGGAAGGGTTAAGGGGTGCTCCCTGAAGTGAGGTGTGAAACAGCTCACGCGGTGCGCCGGAACCCCGCAAATGCTAATCGTTACACTAGCTAACACATCCATTTGTATCATTCAGCCATTTTTTATTCAGCGAGTACATCCGTTGTATTACTCACCTAGCCTTAGTCCGGGCCAGGCCTTATTCTAAGTGCTTTGCAGACATTAAGTCACTTAGTCATCACGACCACCCCAGCACGTAGGCATTATTACAACGAAGGGAAACTGAGGCACAGACAGGGCGGGCCAATTGCCTCTGGTCACCAGCCCCCTCCCCCCAGCCCGTACTCCATGAATCGCGTGGGAGACCCCCTCCTCAACACCGAGTGGGGGGAGCGCGTCTGGAGGCGGAGGGGCGCGGGGAGCGGGGGCTCGCCCCCCCCCCACCATCCCGGCCCCAACCGGCCTCTCCGCCCGCCCCCAGGTCTTCTGGATCGGACCGCTGGTGGGCGCCGTGCTGGGCTCCCTCCTCTACAACTACGTGCTGTTCCCGCCGGCCAAGAGCCTGGCCGAGCGCCTGGCGGTGCTCAAGGGGCAGGAACCGGACGCCGACTGGGAGGAGCGCGAGGTGCGGCGGCGGCAGTCGGTGGAGCTGCACTCGCCGCAGGGCCCGCCGCGGGGCAGCAAGGCCTGAGCGCGCCGCCCGCGCGGCCCCCG
>LNAC01000053.1:1916029-1969671 GCA_002007465.1 Ailurus styani
GCCGCCGCCGCCAGGCCGCCATGAAGAAGGAGGTGTGCTCCGTGGCCTTCCTCAAGGCCGTGCTCGCCGAGTTCCTGGCCACCCTCATCTTCGTCTTCTTCGGCCTCGGCTCGGCGCTCAAGTGGCCGTCGGCGCTGCCCAGCATCCTGCAGATCTCGCTGGCCTTCGGCCTGGCCATCGGCACCCTGGCCCAGGCGCTGGGCCCGGTGAGCGGCGGCCACATCAACCCCGCCGTCACGCTGGCCCTCCTGGTGGGCAACCAGATCTCCCTGCTCCGGGCCGTCTTCTACGTGGCGGCGCAGCTGGCGGGCGCTGTTGCTGGGGCGGGCATCCTCTACGGGCTGGCGCCGCTCAATGCCCGAGGCAACCTGGCCATCAACGCGGTGAGTGCCCACGGGGCCGCGGTGGGGTAGGGACCTCGAAGTGGGCTCCCGACCAGGTCCCCGGGCCCATTTCAAAGTCGGGTGCCACGGAAGGGGTGCCCGAAACTTCTGGCTTTCTCCTGTCTCAACCCTGAGTTTTGCCTTCCTCTTGGGACCTTGCCTGCTGCTGTCTGCCCCTCACGGGAGTGGTTCCACGGAACCATCAGAGAGGGGTTGTAGTCCCGGCTTTGGGTGACCCGTGCTCTGCCGGGTCTCCTTTTCCCCAGCCATCGCGCCGGGGGCTGGTCGTAACCTACCCCAGCAGATGGCAAGGGGATTACATTTAGAAACCATGCGTGCGAACCCCCTCCCGCGGTGCCAGTGTGTGGGCTCTGTTGACTGTCGGTTCCTGCTCCTGGTCCCCCGCTCTCACCCCCCTCCCACCGTCCCAGATTCGGTCCCCGTGTCCCATGCAAACTGGGTTCATTAATCAAACACAGAGGAGGATTTTCTCGGCCATTGTCAAGCCGTGAGTCAGCCCCACCGGAGAGACGGGTTTGAGGTTGGCGCTGGCAGCGGGTCAGACACGGGCGGGAGGCAGGCTGGGGGTGCAGTAGGCAAACTGGGCAGCTGCCCACAGGAGGGAGGGTGAATGCCAGCCTGTGGGGGTGGGAACTGGGCAGAACCGTTGACAGGACCTCGTCCAGGAAGAGCTCCCCTCACACTCAGCTCCGTGGCTACAGGCCTGTGCTCCAGGCTTTGCGCACGCGGTCAGGTAGGCAGTCTTTTCAGCGAATGACCTTCCTGACTTGCGCAAGGCTTGGCTCCCAGGTACAGCGGCTCCAGGTGTCCTTGGAGGCCAAAAGCCCCATCCCCCAAGCGCCTGGCCATAGAGCCGGAAGGCAGGGGTTCTAACCCACCCTCCCCTTGCAGCTGAACAACAACACAACCCCGGGCCAGGCTATGGTAGTGGAGCTGATTCTGACCTTCCAGCTGGCACTCTGCATTTTCTCCTCCACCGACTCCCGCCGCACCAGTCCTGTGGGCTCGCCGGCCCTGTCCATTGGCCTTTCCGTCACGCTGGGCCACCTCGTGGGGGTGAGCAATGCTGCCACTTGGCTGGAGTTGTGGGGCGCCCCTCAGGACAAATAATGGGGCCCTAGAGCAGCAGCCTTCTGAACCAGGAAACCCAGCAGTTAGGGCCTAGAGGGGGGTTGCTCTACTCTGTCCCGGGCTGGACCCCCCCAGATCTTCTCTAGCCTGAGGGAATATGGCAGGAAGTGGGAGTTGGGGTGAAAGCAGACCAAGCCCGCGCGCAGGACTCGAGAAGAAAGAAGGGTGCCGGGGGACCCGTGGAGGGAGAGGTCACCAGCCTAGGAATCGGGAGACTTGATTCAGAGAGCTGGCCGAGCCCCCGAACTTCTGGGTGACTCGGGAAGGACCGGGCCTTTAGGAGTTGGACGGCTGTGTTGCCCTCCTTGCCACCTGCCTCCCTCCGTCCAGATCTACTTCACCGGCTGCTCCATGAACCCAGCCCGCTCTTTCGGCCCCGCCGTGGTTATGAATCGCTTCAGCTCTGCTCACTGGGTGAGTCTCAGCCCTACCCTGGCTCCCTGGCAATGAGGGCCTGGAAACCTGGCCCAGAGCCCCTGGACCGTCTAGCCGCTGTGGGCCCAGCGCTTGGGGGTGGCCCTGGGAGGGGTGGCTGGGGACAGAAAGGGGTATAGACAGGGATGGAATGCAGCCGGGACAGGCACAAGGGTAGTTAAATGGCAGAGGACCCTGGTTCAAGGCTGGGGTGGGGGGCCACCTGTATCTGTACCTCTAAGGAAGGGAGGGAGACCTGCTCCTCTGTGTAGATCTCTGAGGATGTGGTGTCTGTCCTTCTGGGGTGTGACGGGGTCACACCATGTCCGGGTGTCTGTCCTCTCTGGTTTTTCCTTTTTATCTCTTCCAGTTGAGGGGGTTGAGAGTCTTCCTTCCTGTCGGCCTGTCCCTCTGGACCGTCTGTCTGTCGCCTCCTCATGTTCTCTCTCTCCAGGTCTGTTTCATTCCCTCTGTGGGAGGGAGAGTTCTCTTGTCTCCCCGAGGATCTACGTGTCTGTTTCCTTCGGAGGGTCATTTGGGTCTCTTTAGGGTAAGGCCAGGGGCGCTGTCCTTCTGGGGATCTGTCTCCTTTGAAGATCTCAGTGTCTCTAGGCCAGGTCCCTGTCACTGAGGAATAGAGTGTCGGTATGTCTGTTCCTTGGGCAGGAGGACATCTCTCCCTCTGGAGGTCCGGAAGTCTGTGTGCCCACCTCCTCTGAGGGCCCAGAGGTCTGTCCTCCGGAGGGGACGCTGTTGGTCTCGGAGGCCGGAGACTCAGCCCCCTGACACTGCCGCGTCCCCGCCAGGTGTTCTGGGTAGGGCCCATCGTGGGGGCCGTCCTGGCCGCCGTCCTCTACTTCTACCTGCTCTTCCCCAACTCCCTGAGCCTGAGGGAGCGCGTGGCCGTCGTGAAGGGCACCTATGAGCCTGAGGAGGACTGGGAAGAGCAACGAGAGGAGCGAAAGAAGACCATGGAGCTGACTGCCCGCTGACCAGTGTCAGGCAGGGGCCAGCGCCCGAGCCCCTGAACCACGGGGGCGAAGAATAAATGTACATATATGACAGCAAAGCTTCCTTCCCCTGTGGCTGGGCGCTCCGGGCTAGGGAGGAGGTGCCAGCTCCCCCAGCTTCACAGTTAGGGATGGGAGCGGGAACCCAGGGTGGGACTCTGGGTGGGGGCCGGGGGTTGGTGTCTGATGGGGAGGGGGTCTCTCTGGGACAGGGCAGCCTGCTGCCGTGAGGTCAGACCTCCGAGACTATGAAAGTAGCACCAAGCTTGCCAGCTGCGCTGGGGCCAAGCTGGGAAGGGGTGGCCAGCAGTCTGTATGCCCCTGTCTTCCCCCGCCGACCCCCCTTAAGAGCCAGAGGCGTCCCAGTCCCTAGGACAGCAAAGGCTGCCCCTCCCCAGATCACCTTAGCAGGGAGCCAGACCGGTTCACTACATGCCGCCTTATTTATTTCCGCTCGAGGATGCACGGGGTAGGGCTGCTGGTGTTTGGGGCAGGGGCTCACAATAAACCACTGACGTTCATGTTCTGCCTCGTCTCTCCCCAGAGCCTCTCCTCGAGACACTCTGGCTGGTCCCCTCTGTCCCTCTGGCCTGTCTGTCTCCTCTTGGTCATCCCCGATGCTCTCCACGGTCTGTACAGTCCTCTGTGGAAAGACAGGGAGGCGGAGGCCAGGGGAGGCTTCGAGAGGCAGGGAGATGAGGTCGGGAAGAGAGAGAGGGAGAGGAGGAGGCCAAAACATAGAAGCAGAGCTAGAGGTCAGGAGGGGGCCGTGGGAGCAGGGGAGGGGTCCTCAGCAAGTCACCCACCTGCTCGCCCCTCCCGCCTCAGCTGTGTTACGTCTCTGCCACTTGAGGAGGGCCTGGCCCCAGTGCCAGGGAGTGCCAGGCAGGGGGGGGAGAGAACTGAACCCGCTGGCAGCCCCTTGAGACGCCAAAGGGGTGACCAGCCACGTTTGTCATCGGGAGGGAGACACAGCCCTGGACTCCCCTCTCTGCATCCCACAGCTCCAAAAAGGTGCCCCGTTGGAAGCCTGGGGTCAGAGGGAGACACCCCCTGCCTCACCCCCTCAACGTACCAGGAGCCACAGCCAGCCCCACCTTTTCCTGGTTCCGGCTCCTGCCTCCTCCAGCCTCAGTTCCCACTGTCTTCCCCTCCGGGCCTGTGGCTCTGCCCCATCCCCTTGTCGCTGACACTCCTTAGGAAGCCTCCTTATACTCTCTGAGCCTCTGCCTCTCAAGCTAGGAGACAAGGATTAAAAAGGCTTCCCTCACAGGGTTGCTGTGGGAATGATTTAAGTTGAAGGGGGGAGATACCTGGGACCAGTCTGCTCTCTGTAGGGAAAATGGTGGACATGGTGCAGCTCAGGACACAGCCCTGCGTCCTAGTTAAGGAGTCTGGCCTGGAGCTCAAACCCTACTTTGCAACTTTGGGTAACATGGGTTTTCTGAGTTGTGGTTTTTTTTGTCCTTTGTTTTTTGCAAGATGTTTTATTTATTTATTTGAGAGAGAGCAAGCCCACGTGAGCGTGAGCCGGGGGAGGGGAGGGGGAAGGGAGGGGCAGAGGGAGAAGCAGACTCCCTGCTGAGCAGGGAACCCTCATCTGTAAAATGGGGATACTCGTACCCACCTCATGGGTTGCTGTGAACATAAATAAGACAGCGGACGGCAGGAAAACACTTGTGCGAACAGGGCCAGGCACCTCCGTGAGTGCTCAGTAAACTAGTGTGACAAGAACTCAGCACATACACATCGGGGACCCCAGCCACACTCCAGGTCTGGGCCCCTGCTCTCCTGAGAGTGAACCTGAGTTCTCCCTTCTCTGGAATGGAAACCTCTCCCATGGTCTTCACCTGCATCATCCACCCCGGCCCCAGCCCTTGAGCCGGGCAACGCAAATACCAGCTCCGACCAGCAGGGGGGGACCTCGTCCACCGAATGCGCAGCCGCTGGGCTTCCTCTAACACAAATCCTGGGTCTGGGCCCTAACCCCCGTGGGGGTACGGGGAGTGTCTCGGGCCTGGGTCCCCTAGGCCACCAGGAAGCAGCTACCCGCAGGCCACTATCCGGGAGGGGGTGCAGAAGAGAGAGGATCCTGTACCCCTCTCCCCATACGACTCAGATTACAGGCAAGGACATGACTGGGAGGCTGGCCTCTCCCTCCAGCCCAGGAACCTGCGTTCCTTTTTTGATGGGTCCGAAGGGGAGCATAACGTGGTAAACGGTGGACCTATGGGAGACAGACCCTCAGGGATGGGTGGGACACCTAATTCGAGAGACTTCCAGGCCTGGCCTGGCCAGAGGCTGTGGGTCCCCACAGGGCTTTGGGGCCACGAGATGCAGCGTCCGGCTGTTTGGCCAGCAGGGGGCGCTGTGTTCCTTGGTGCATGAGCTTCCAGGCTGCTCGGTCTGGAGCCCAAGGGCCTGCGCACACATGAACACGCACACAGTAGTAGCCAGCCTCATCTACGCCGACCTTGTACTCCAAGGGCTGTGTCTGCTTGGCATAGATGGCTCACTCGGGGGTGTGTGTGTGTGTGTGTAAGAGCCACATCAACCCTCCCCCATTCTCTCACAGGGCTGCTGGGGACCAGACCTAGGTTCCCTGTGTTCTCAGAGAGGTGTATGTGTCACACCCAAGTACACACATGCTCAGTCACCCCCGAGCCTCTGCTCCTCCTGGAAATGGAACCCAGGAAAAGCCTTGATTCTCCTATGGGAGGTTTCCTACTCCCCCACCCCGCCCCACCCCCAGTCTCCGCCCAGGGGCTGCTGGTTTTCTCCTGGTAGGAAGGCAGACATGGGGACACAATGGGGAGACGGAGGGGGGCTGGGGGTAAAGCCAGAAAATGGCCACAGGGTTGGCTGTCTAGGGGGATGGGAGTTGGGGTTGAGGGGTGGGTTAGTTCTCGAACCCCCCCACCCCACCCCACCCCGGAGCCTCAGGCTGCCTCTGTCAGGTGCGGATGAGGCTTCCACAGTTCGGCAGGATTGTGAGATCAGGCGAGGTAAGCGCCCTCGAATCCTTCCTTCCCTTTCTGAGGTGCTCTCATTCTCCCTTGGCTCTTCTTTCCCAGGACTTGCCTCCTTCCCCTCCCTCTGCTCCCCTCTGTTGCCCAAGCTGAGAGGGCCTCAGTCAGAGCCCACATTGCCCCTTGTGCACACACACCTACGCACCCCCTCCCAGACGGAGACAGCCACCACAGCAGCCAGACAGGCCTCCCCAGGAGGGTAAACGCTCACGGCCACCGACCGGCAGCTGTAGGCAGCCAAGTGTGGGGCCTTGGCAAAGGCCTCTGAGCCGGAGGAACCTCAGAGCTTAGCAGTAGAGTCCAGGACTGGCAGGGTCCGGGGAGGTACTGGCTGTAGCTGGAGCGAAGCCCGCAGCCAATGCCCACCTGGCCTTGGGGGGGTGAACGACCTTGGCCCCGGGCTGGACAGGGCCCCAGGAGGCTCTGCTCTGGGCCGCTGGAGACATGCGCTGCTGTACACTTGATTCTCTCAACCTCCAGGGCCCAGAGCAGGAGTCCCAGGAGCTGCCATAGCAACCAGGACCCTTCCCACCCCAACCCAGTCCTCACACCTGTCTCCCCGCAGCGGTGAGGGAGGGCAAGCCTAACAACCAAAATGGTCTTGGCTCGGAGGGTCTCTCCTAGGTATCAGCACATTTAGCCCTAGTGACACGTGGGGAAACGGGAATTATCTCCATTTCTAAGTGGGGAAACTGAGCTCACAGAAGTTTCCCACTGGTCGGGGGTGCAGTACATAAGCAAAGCAGCTGGGCGTGAGCGCTGCCGGGTGCCTGGCGTACGGGTGCGCCTTGCCGAGGCTAGGGAGGGTGTAGGGAGGCCCTCTGTGGTCCTGTCTGCAGGAAGGGGAGGACAGAGATGCCCTGCGGTTCCCTGGGGCAGCCCCTCGGCAGAGAGCCCACCGTGTCAGGGAGGAGTGTCACCCACACGGCCCCCGCCGCCACATGCCTTCATTGCGTGAGCGTTCACTAAAGCCTCTTTGATACCAGGCAAGCGTGCGAGTCTGCACCGGAACAGGGGAGGCACCGAGGAGGCCGAAGCCAGAAGTAGCCACTGGCTGGGGAGGGGAATCAGGGCAGGCCTCATAGAGGAGCTGGACCTGAGCAAAGCCTTGAAAGAGCGACAGAGAAGAAAGGAGTGACAGACCCCTGGTCCCCCCACTACTCTGCGATTACCCGGGCCCCGTCCCCAAGCAGCGGCCAGGAGGGGGAGAAGCGAAAACCCCACATGAGACTGGGACCAGCCCAAAGACCATCCCAGTCGCTCGCAGGGAGCCGGGAGCCCACGGGGGGGCCCCTGACTGGACAGGAGAAGGGCTGCGTCTTCTTCAGGTCCAGAGGGAAGCCGGGGAGGGCGTGGAACAGCTGCAGGGGGAGCTCGTGGCTGGGGAAGCGGGGTGGGAAGAAGTCTTCCCGGCTCGTTTCTCTTTCTAGGAAGGACAGGGGACGAGCTGAGCTGCTGGAAGAAAGCAGGAGGACGGCACTCGGAGAGCGTGGGCAAGGCTGGATGTCGCCCTTGGAAGAATGGGGAGAGAGAGCGGACTGAGGACCGTGTCGGGATTGCTGAGCTGAGCTGAGACCCCCGCTGAAGCCAGGGACCACGGACTCACGGCTTCAGCCCGCCTGGCGGGCCGCGATTCTCCGGCGGCGCTCAGCAGCGCGGATCCAGGCGGGGGCAGAGTTTCCTGGAGGAGAACGGGGCCCAGGGGGGCGGGGGCTGATGCGGAGGGGACGGGGAGCCAGGACAGTGGGGGCACCGACCCAGGGCAGCTGGCTCGGGAGGGGAGGCTGAGGCCAAGGGAGGCTGAAAGAACAGAAAGGGAACGGGGAGGTTCGAGGGACAGAGCCTGTCACCAGAGCTGGGATGTTCCGCCCGATTTCGGGGCTCAGTCCCCGGCGGGAGGAAAAGCGGGCTGGAATGAAGTAGATGTGAAAGTCTCCTGCCTCCAGGATGTCAAGAAGCTTTTATTCACGCAGTCTTTCACCAATAAATATTTATCGAGCCCGGGGCACCCGGGTGGCTCAGTCAGTTAAGCGTCTGCCTTCGGCTCAGGTCATGATCCCGGGGTCCTGGGATCGCGCCCCACATCGGGCTCCCCACTTGGCAGGGAGTCTGCTTCTCCCTCTGCCTCTGCCTGCTGGTCCCCCTCCTTATGCGCTCTCTCTCTCTCTCTCTCTCTCTCTCTCTGTCAAATAAATAAAATCTGTAAAAAATATATTTCTCAAGCACCAACTCTGGCCGGTCCCTGTGGAAGACACCAGATGCAGGAATGAGCAAAATTTCTTTCCTGCCCCCTGAGGGGCTCGCTGCCCCATTCAGGAGGCACATCAACGCCATGGCAGCACTCTGCGGTGACAGAAGGGTACAGACGTGCCCAGGCGGGGTGGGAGCACACGGAGGGGTCATCGCCCAGGAGAGGAGGAGGTGACACTGAAGCTGAGCCTGAGGGGTGAGTTAAGAATTACCCAAGCAAGAGACGTGGGAAGGGCTGTCCAGGGGGAAGACAGAGCGTCCTCCAAGGAGCGACCCGCAGGGCGTGTTGCAAACCACTGGCCATTTGATGAGGCCGCAGGGTAACGGACAAAGCAAGGAATGGGGAGAGGTGAGGTGGGAGGAGCAGGACCCCCAGGACCCTGTAGGCCAGGCACGAGGGGGCACTTTGAAGGGATTTTAGCAAGGGAGCAGCAGAATCAGATTTGCATTTTAGAAAGATCACTCGGGCTGCAGTGTGGATAATTGATTGCAGCTGAGCGAGGAAGCGGACAGAATGGTTCAAGGCCGCAGGGCAGCAGGGGTGGCAAGAAGAGGGCACAGTCAAGAAATATTTAGGATTCCACATCAGCAGGATTTGACGCCTTTATTGGTGGGGGGCAGGAGGGAGAGAAGTTTCAAGGACACTTCCCAGGTGCCACCAAGGGAGCCGGAGAGAACAGGAAGAGTGCCTGGGAGGGGCGGGGGGGGGCGGTGCGCAGAGAGAGCTGAGGGTCTCGTTTTGAGACAGGTCCCATTCGAGGAGCCTAAAGACAACCAAGGCAGATCCACTGAGCAGGGATTTATGGCCAGAAGCAAGGTCAGGGCATCCTGATGTGGTCAAGAGGCGAAGACTATTTTTTCCACAGCTCCACAGATTCTTTTTAGGGAGGGAACACCTTTGTTTGAGAAAGTATCTTGGGCGCCTGGGTGGCTCAGTGGGTTAAAGCCTCTGCCTTCGGCTCAGGTCATGATCTCAGGGTCCTGGGATCGAGGCCCGCATCGGGCTCTCTACTCAGCAGGGAGCCTGCTTCCTCCTCTCTGCCTGCCTCTCTGCCTACTTGTGATCTCTCTCTCTCTCTGTCATATAAATAAATAAAAATTTTAAAAAATCTTAAAAAAAAAAAAAGAAAAGAAAATATCTTGATATGCTGCTGGGGTATAAAGGGCAGAGCCTAGGGCCTGGGTGACCTTAGGGCCCGCCAGCATTGCCACAGAAATGGCTCAGCCGCCCTGTGTGCGACTTGAGAGAATTGCTCAGGCCCCTGAGAAGGAGAGCAGGGCAGTGGAGGGGAGAGGGGCTGAGAGGGAGGGGGCGGGCAAGGGAGACAGGACGGGGCAAGGACAAGTCAGTGGAAATTCCCAGCTCGCAGAGAACGTTCTGGTTAGCTGTGGAACCTGGTCAGCTGTGGAATGAATACGCCCCTCCTCCCCTTGTCCCCGCTGAGCCCATACAGACCCGGGTCCTTAGTGAAGTCGATTCTGTTCGCACCTGCTTTCTGTGAGTAGGGATTTAGGTGGGAAGGGAGAAAGGAGCTTCATTTCACATCTGGGTTTATGGGCATCAAATAGTGTGAGGCCATTCGGAGGCCGAGCCTGGCGGTGGCGGGGAACCAGGAGAGCAGGAGCCTCTGCGAAAGCCCGGGACCCCTGGAAGCAGATCTCCTGGACTTGGGGGATCAAGGAGCTTCTCCACCTAAGCTGGAATCCCACGCCCACCACTACTCCCACCCCGGCCACCCTCAGGCTGGGCCTCGGCCCACGGCAGCGTTGGCTCCGTCCCAGCTGGGGAACCTGGCGGTTCCAGCTCAGCGCCTGGGGGGGCTGCCCCCCTCGCCCCAGCCGGGAGGCGAGCTCAGGGCGGAGCAAGCCGGGGAGCACCCCTCCTCATCCTGGCCTCACGCCACCCACCCAGACACACACAAGCCTGCTCCCGCCAGTCTGCCCAGCAGGTCCGTGGGTCAGCAGCCGCGGAGAGGAACAGGCCAGAGACCAGAGACTCCCGGAGACCAGAGGCCAGAGAAGCAGAGGCCACAGGAGAAGCAGAGGCAGCCGGAACTGGGCCCGGGGCAGCCCGGCGGGTGAGGCCGGGCCAGCATGCCGGCCTGCGGGTTCTGGAGAGCTATCAGCAGGGCGCTGTTCGCCGAGTTCCTGGCCACGGGGCTGTACGTGTTCTTCGGGGTGGGCTCCGCGCTGCCCTGGCCCTCAGCGCTGCCCACGGTGCTGCAGATAGCCATCACCTTCAACCTGGCCACGGCCGTGGCTGTGCAGATCACCTGGAAGACCAGCGGGGGCCACATCAACCCTGCTGTGACTCTGGCCTTCCTCGTGGGCTCCCAAATCTCCCTGCCCCGTGCCGTGGCCTACGTGACTGCCCAGCTGGCGGGGGCCACCGCGGGGGCTGCTCTGCTGTATGGGGTCATCCCAGGAGACATCCGAGAGACCCTTGGGGTTAACATGGTAGGTACAGGGAGGGACACCTGGCAGGGCCAGGAAGGGGATGCCCCGGGGGAGGAGGGTAAGGGTGGAGGGCCAGGCCTGAGGATCGGGGACAGTGAGGTAATAACTCAGCCACGTGCTCCTTGCCCGCTCTGGGATGAGCCCTGGGACACAGGGGAAGCAGACCGTGGCCCCGGAGCTGGCAGAGCAGGACTGGGGTTACGGCACCAGGAACAGGTGGAACAGGGCCAGGAGTCAGGAAAGGGCCAGGCATCGGAGGTTCAGGGTGGCCAGGGACGCCCGGGGCTGGTGGTAGTGGCAGGAGTCCTGGCAGGCCCTTCTTCTCTCCCAGTCCACCCCACGTGCCCTCCTCCCTGGCGTCCTCATGTTCTTCCCTCCCCAGCACCCTGAGGCCTGTCTCACTCCCCCAGACTCCCCTAATCATCTATCCTTCCACCTACTTTCACAAGTCTCCTCCTTCTACTCCTACCCACGTCTCCTCCCAGTCTGCTCAAAAACCTGCGTGTGCACACGCGCGCACGCACACACACACACACCCCCGGCCCTGAGCCTTCCCTTCCCCATCAGAACTGAGCCCCTGGCCAGCCCCAGCCAAGCAGCGCGCTATGAGGGAGGCCACTCCCTTCTGCAGGGAGCAGGGGTCCAGGGCTGCCTGGGACTCCACGGCCCAGCTCGCCCCGCTCCTTCTCCTTGCGTCCTGGAACCAGGGGTGGTGAAGCGTCACCTCCTTACAGTGGGGCAAGGAGGCCCGAGCGGGTCACTGGCCCACATCACCTCCAGCACGGCCTCCCCACCCAGGTCCGGAGCAGCGTCTCGACGGGCCAGGCTGTGGCCGTGGAGCTGGTTCTGACCCTGCAGCTGGTGCTCTGCGTCTTCGTTTGCACCGACAGCCGGCAGGCCTCGGGCTCCCCAGCCACCATGATGGGGATCTCTCTGGCGCTGGGCCACCTCATTGGGGTAAGAGGCGAAGGGGACACCGTGCACACGCACACGCTGGTCACTCCCCGAGGGGCCGCAGGAACCCTGCAGGCCAGGACACCCTGCAACCCTGAGCCCTTCATGGGGTCGGGGCTGTGTTCCCACAATCCAGATCTGGGGCACGGTGCTGTCGCGGCCAGAGCTCTAAGCCAGGGCAGAGGGGGCTGCCCCCTCCCGGGCCCGCCTTAAGCCTCCTCACGCCCTGAACCCACACTCGCCCCCCCAGATCTACTTCACCGGCTGCTCCATGAACCCGGCCCGCTCCTTCGGCCCCGCCATCATCGTCGGGAAGTTCGAGGTCCACTGGGTGAGAGCCCCTGTTGGCCGTGGCGGGTGGGGAAGGCCTGGGCAGAGGGCGATAGGGACTGTGGCTTTCACCAGCGGGGGTTCGCGGGGACTTGGGGAAATGGGTGCCCCAACACCGGACTGTGGCTTTCACCAGCGGGGGTTCGCGGGGACTTGGGGAAATGGGTGCCCCAACACCAGACTATCTTGACCTCCAGTGGAGGTTTCCCTCAGCTCCGAAGACAAAGGCGAGTATCCTGATTTGTACGTCCTTTCTTTCCAGCTTTAATAGCCAAGGGGACCCAGTAGACTGTCAATAAATGGGCCGGGGCGGGAGATGCAGCCTTGGCCCAGGCCTCGAGTCCTGGCTGTTTCCTTATTCACTTCCTCCAGCTGGACCAGTTTCCAAACTTGGATAAAGAAAAAGACAAACAGAAATAGACACACACACACACCAGCCGAAGCAGGAACAGCACTTAGCTAGGGCTCCTGGTTGGAACAGGGGAGGCAAGAGGAGGGAATCAGCAGTGGGGAGGGGCCTGGGCCCGCCCTGTGCAAGGCAAGGTCACCTCACCTGCAGAGATTTGGCGGGCAGGACGCCGGCTTCTCCATTTTGTCACTGTGTGGACAGCTCGAGGGGTCCTGGGAGAGCAAGTTAATAGTAGGGAAGCAGGCGAGGGTCCCGAAGCTACCCTGTGATCCTGATAACTCACGCCTGCTTCTCTCTGCCCCTCAGATCTTCTGGGTAGGACCGCTGACAGGAGCTGTCCTGGCTTCGCTGATCTACAACTTTGTCCTGTTCCCTGATACCAAGACCACGGCCCAGCGACTGGCCATCCTCATGGGTACCGACGAAGTGGAGAAAGTGGCAGAAGAGGAGCTCGAGAAGAGAGAATCCCGGTCTAGTTCAGGGGACACTGAAATGGGGAACGTGCGTCCGACGATATAGAATGTGGCCCCCACCTCTGGGGTTCTGTGAGGAGCCCTTTAGGTGGGTAGCCTGCCTTGTGCAACCAGACTTCAGGTTTTATAGGGGGAGGGGGGCGGGGTGGGGGGGATGAGGGCAGGAAGGATGGGGAGGCTAGGCCTCTTGTCCTAACAGGGTGGGCTGAGAATGCCGATCCCGATCCTGGCATTATATTTCTAGACAGAAAGAATCTGGGGAGCAAATCTGTTCAGTTTCCTCCTCCTCCATCTCTTAATGGGACAGAGCAGAAGGAGGCAGGGAAATTCATGATTGCCTCCTCTTCTCTCATCCATCTGGATCCTAGAGGGCCTCCTGGGCCTCCGGACCAGCTTGTCTGGAGTACTGGAGCCCAGACGGCCATTCAGCTTAGATACTAAGGGCTATAACCCCAACATCTCACCCATCCTTGAGGGGAAAGCCAGACTTCCCAGAAGAATCCGGTCCTGGGACGGTCTCTGGGCTCCTCATAGGGATATCTCTGCTCTTGGGTGTAGCTCGGGGGCTACAGACCGGCCCCCAGCCTGGGCGATTCCTGAGGATAGACTGTCCTTCCAATCTATCTTCATTCCTCAGGCCTCTAAATGCTCAGGAGAGGACCCTGCCCTGGGGAAGATCGGACCCAGAGAGGAGCCTTTTCTAGGGCTGACAGAGGGGCAGGATATAGGCAAGGAGGTTTGGGCCAAACAGGCTTTTTCCAGGGCTGGCTCTCCCCGGATGTTCGCCCACCTTCCACCCCACAGCCCCATTCATGGGGACAATCCTGAGAGGGGGAGGTCCGAATGCCAGCCCCCTGCCGCTGATCTGGGCCCCAAGCTCTCTCCAGCCTCGTTCGCAATTCTGCCGGGATCCTCAAAAAGCTGCTGATTAAGTCCCAAGAATGGTAAGAACTCAGGAATGACCCAAGAAACCAAGACTTGCAGTCCAGTGCTTCTGAAGGACCGCTAGTCTCAGTTGGTTTGTTAATGTTTATAAGCTGCTGTAAATACTGTCTCCTCATGACTTGGGGGCCCTATCTGGATCTCAGCTTCCCCAGCTATAAAATGGGCACAGTCTTCCCCTAGCGCCTGCTGTGAAAACAAATAAGAGACTGGAAAATGTTTTCAGAAGTTAAAATGCTAGAAAAACAAACCCAATAAATGATGATTATTGTTGCTGTTACTGTAATTATCGGGTTTGAATACAATTGCTGTTGGTAATGGGAGGGAGGAGGGAAGAAGGGAGAGGGGGATGATTGAGAGGGAGGGAAGAGAGAGTAGGCTTTTCTCCTTTCATCGGTCGCACTTGCTTGCACTGGCTCCACTGACCCGGGAGCCTCGCGCGTGTGGAGGGCTGAGGAGGGCCACTGGAACAGAGACAAGCCAAGAACAGTCAGTTCTTCTCATCTCTGTGTGCCCCTCGCCACGGTACCCTGACATACAGCAACCACATCCGTAAGAAAGGTTCTCTTCCATGATGTCTCCCAAGGTGCTGGGGATGGAGGAGCTACCAAAGTCTTTAAAGGGCAGGGGGACAGAGCCCAGTCGGTGACCAGAGCAAGAGATGAGTCCCCAAGTCCTTGTGGCCACAGTGACCGTGTTCAGGGCTCTGCGATATTGTCAGTGTGGAGTACTATTCACATCTCTCCAAACTGGGCCTCTCATTCATCTTCACAATCTCTCAGAGCCCAGGGCTTCTTGTGCCCTTTTATGAGCAGGGATAGCTGGGTGTGGGGGAGGGGGGAGAGGAGGGAGGATGAGATTGACTTGCTAAAGGTCACCCAGCTCAGTACCAGAGCCCCCTAAGGTCTCTTCAGCTCCCAGCTTAGAATTTTCCAAAATAGAGCTCCGGGGGGCTTATACAAGCTCTAGCCAGAGGAAGGAAGGAAGGAAAGAAGGAAGGAAGGGAGGGAGGGAGGGAGGTGGGGGAGGAAGGCCAGGCGAGAAGGTTGACAAGGGCAGGGGGCGGAGCTCCTGCAGTAGGCTCTGCTCCTAGACAAATTATCTCTGCGTCCCCAGAGCTGAGCACACACTGGGTGCTCAATAAAAGTTTGATGAATGAATGACTGAGGCTGGGCGACTGGGGAGGGTGGGGAGGCGGTCAATGATCAAGAGAATTCAGGAGTTACAACTTCCGGTGCGCCAGATGAGAGCAGCTGAGGTGCCTATGCTCGTGGGGAGTGGCGGGGGGCGGGTGTTAGCTGGTACCAGGGTGCACAGCCGCCCTGGAGCCCCCACCCCCTACTCAGGAGCAGACTCCGGAACCTCTGTCTCGGGAACTTCCGGGCCCAAAGTGTCAGGGTGACTGCTTGGAGAGAGAGCTGGGGGCTAGTTTCATGAATAGTTCTTTAAAGCTGTGCTCTGTCAGAATAGACTAGAGCGAGGGGGAGACGAGCTTCATGAAAAATGAGGAAATAGGTTAGAATCTAAAGAGCATCCAAAGTTAGACCCAGGAATGAGTAACCAAAGGTTAGCTTCTCCTTCTCTGGAGCCCTTTAATAGGCCAACCAGCCATCTGTTTGGATGAGGGAAGGGCTGGCCCTGGGGAGCCAAGTTCACGGCTACCAGCCTGGGGCAGCAGGGCTTCGTAGCCCCAGCCCCTGGGCCTGGGGTTGGGTGGGGAGGCGGCAGGAACATGGGGAGGACTGAGACCCAACCAGGCAGACCCTTGGTGTGCACTCTCTTCCTCCCGGTTGTCAGGGGAAGTTTTTAATTAATGGTGTGTAATCTGATCTGGCCCTTCTCCCCGCTGAGCACTGCCTTCAATCAGCAGAGCCATCTGCAATTGCAATTCATAATTCTCCCGAAAGGGAGGGGGGGTGCCTTGGTGATTAATACAATTAGCCTTTTATGTTGATGATTGTCTTAGCAGGAGCAGATGATGTTAGCCCAGAGCCTGGGCTGCTGCGTCCCCATTGGCTGGCAGGAAGCCCCTCTCCACTTCCCACCCCCACTGCTATCTCTGGCTGGAAAGAGGACACACTGGGACCACATTGTGCAGGGGGTGGGGTGCGGGGAGCCCACCAAGGGGCCAGGCTCTGGGACACATTTGGGCTGCTCCGACTGAGGGGAGAGGAGAAGACAATAATCCAGAGACTTTTCACTTTCCAAAGAAGATCACTTTGACTTAAAGGATTCTGTGCACCATATTTAAAAAAAGAGAGAGAAAGGAAGGCTACAGAAAGGTATAATAGGGGTTGAAAGGGTTGAGAACGTTTCAATACAGGCTCAGGCAGTTATAGCTAGGGGAACTTAAAGCAAGTTACTTAAGGATCATGAGCCTCACTTTCCTCATCTGGAAAATGGAGTCTATTCAATAACGGGGCTGGAACCACACAGGGTGTATGTGATTAGCAAGGCACCCACCTGACACAGATCTGTCGGTGGTAGGGTTGTCGCCATCACTGTGGTAGACTGGTGACTGCCGTTCCCTCTTGCCAATGGTTCAGCTGCTTCCCGGCAGTTCCTAACACAGCCCAGCAGCCCAGCCCACTATTACTAAAAAAGGACCCACTCTCCCCATTCCCCAGCCTTAGTTGGCTTAAGCAAAGAACAGTGTGTGTATGTTGGGGGAGGAGGATCCCAGAGGAAAGAGGAGTCAAGAATCACACCCAAAGGACACCCAGCTGGCTTAGATGGAAGAGTATGCAACTCTTGATCTCGGGGTTGTCAGTTCGAGCCCCACGTTGGTGGTAGACATTACTAAAAGTAAATAAATTAAAAGAAAAGAAAAGAAAAAAACGAATGAAACCCAATTAGGAAAGAAAGGCCTCCCCGGAGCAGAGAGGTGGAGCACTGGAGTGATTGTGGCTGAGAGCTGATTTGCAGGAAGATCCAGGAAATGAGAGTAAGGAGGCCAGGTGGGTATCAAGGGGTACAAAGACGCAGGACTTTGAGCATCTGCAATTTCACATGAAAGCTAAGAAATCAAAAGGGGAGCAGGCATCAGAGCTGAGGGTTTAAGAGGTGGCACCAATCAAAGTCAGGGATCTCTGATCTATAATAAGGTCAAATGATCTGGAACAAGCTGACCAGGGACTTGATGGGAGAGTGCCCGTGGTCAGGAGAAGGTATGGTCTCTGTTCCTCCAGCCCACAGCACTGCACTCCAGGACCCGGAGCAGCAGAAGAGAGCCACTTATCAACAGGGATGTTGACCTAGCGCCAATGCCAGGCCCCGGCAAGGTCAAGGGAAGACAGGGAGTGAAGAAGGGAGGGGAGAAGCTAAGGGCTAATCAAGAAGCATCCGGGCCAACAGCGGCCTCTCGGGGCAGCTGGGGCAGGGGGTCGGCATGGCCAAGATGTGCAATCACATCTCGGGGAGGGGCAGCTACACCGAGGAGCAGTCGCAGTCAGCCAAAGCCGGAGGGGAGGCTCAGGTAGGGAAGGGGGCTTATGAGACTGTGGAGTGCGACAGCCCTAATGAGTAGGCTGCAGTGAATGGGCAGAAAGGGGGGAAATGCAAACTGTTTCAGAGCTATAATTAAGTCAGCGAAAGGGGCAGTTATTGCCAAAACTGAGGGCAGGGGATGTCACTGACGGTGGCAGGGACCAATAACTCCACCCCAGTTCCATGGACGGATCGAACAAGGCCCAGCCAGGCCAGGGCCCAGCCTGGGATCCAGAGGAGAGGCCGGGACAGTCGTCCGTGTCCAGTTATGAGGGACCGGGCCGGAGGTTCCTCTCCGCCCGGAATACGCTTCCCGGCCCCCTCTAGCTGCCCTGTGCGTCCTGAGATGCAGCCTAAATGTCATCGCCTCTGAGGCTGGTCAGCCTCCAGCCCGTCCCTCCTAAGCGCCCCCAGCACGCGGCACACACGTCCCTCCTGGCACTGAACACGCTACTTCAGTTATTTAAACACCTCTCCCCACGGCAACATGAAGACCTTCTTAAACAAAATGAGATTTTTAGTCTCCTTCTCATCTCAGGGCAAGTTTCCTTAACTTGGGTATCTGTCCTTTTTATTGTTGGTCCCAAGCCATGGCCTTCTGGTTTCACAGGAGGAAAGACCTCTGATATTCAGGATTTGGTGAGCACGCTGGACAAGGCATTGCAATAAATACTCGCAGCTCCCTGCCCGAACAGACCTCTAACCTCTGTGTGAAAGCACTCAGTGTTTTGGTGCCACATGCACTTCAGAACTCCACCAGGAAGTACTGGTATTTTGGTCATGAACTCACTGATTCACGGTGACTTTTTCTTACCCTTCCCAACTCGGGGGTCACATGTAACGGCTCTAGGGGTCATGACTGGGACAGATTTTGATCCTATCCTACATATTGCCTGTCTGGCTCCTTGTGCCAGATGTTCTGGCGCTGAGAGCTCCTTTCCTATCCTGCACTTCCCTCAGACACAGGGAACTCCCTATTTTAAAGCTCCTGGACCACATCTAAATAGCAGGTTCCCCAACCTCCACATCTGGTCTAGCCAACAGCCTATCTCCCGCAAACAGCTAACACTTCCAGCCCAAATAACATTGATAATAAGATGCTTGACTATTTTATGAGTCACTAAAGAAGAAAAAAAACACTGCATTGTTTTTGTAAGATGCCATTGATTATAAGATATCCCAATTCTCAGAACTATTAAAACATATATTTTAAGTGCTTCTTACAACCAAGGAAATGATCGTTTCTCCTTCAGATCTTGGCTCTTTATTTTTTTTGAAAGATTTATTTATTTGACAGAGAGAGTGCACTTGCAGGCACGCGAGTGGAGGGAGGGGCGAGAGGGGGAAGGTGGGGGAAAGGGAATAATCTCGAGCAGGCTCTGTGCTGAGCACCAAACCCAAGGCAGGCCTCAATCCCACAACCCTGAGATCATGACCTGAGCTGAAACCAAGTCTCTCGGACACTTAACCTACTGAGCCACATAGGCACTCCAGATCTTTGTTCTTTAAATCAGATTTTAAAGTGAAGAGGAGGGGCTCCTGGGTGGCTCAGTTGGTTAAGTGTCTGAGCCTTGATCTCAGGGTCTTGAGTTCAAGCCCGGCTTTAGGCTCTGTGCTGACTATGCGGCACCTACTATGAATGAATGAATGAATGAATGAAGCGAATGGGGAATGTAAAGCCAAAGTGGGGACCACTCTGGAGGGTCTCAGGTCCTCTTCCTTTAGGGGGAATGGGCACTATTGCCTTCATGATCTCAACTGTATCATAGTGTTTCAATATCCGGGCCATGTAACATGGTTAACATCTCTTTTCCCTCAGTGCCAGGGAGGCCAGTGAAGAGAACCCCCCCTTTTTTTTTAAGGGAGACAAAATAAGGCACAAACCATGCCAAGCAGGGACCACCATTTTGGAGAGGATAATCGCCTGGCACTCCAACACCGTTTATCCGACCACTTCCACCCTACTGGGTTATGTTCCCCAGAGCCTCCGGGCCAGTGCCATGAGAAGATGCCGAGATTAGTCATTTCCTCCTCATCGGGCTAAGACAGCCCCGTTAAGCTGCCGACTGCAGGCAGTTCCCGTTAAAGCAAAGCAGCTGGAAAGGGCTTAGCCCTTTAATGCCAGCAGCTGTATCTCCACAGTGCGGCTTCTCCTCGGAGGGGCTGGACTCCGTCCAGAAGTATCAGGCATTTAGCCCCAGTCAACGCATATTAACCTAGGACGACAGAGGAGCCAGCTCCTGGGGAGGGGGAGAGGTGGTTCATTTAAGCACCCCACCTGAGGCCTTGCTTTCCAATGAGGAAGAAAAATCCCAGCCCCTTTGTCTGTCTTGCTGTACTAAAACCTGGACAAACTGTATCATCTTATAGGCAGGAGCAACTCCATTTTAAAAATTCACCCAAAGACAGATCCACTTGTTAGTTTGACAACAAAAGGCCACTAACCCCACAGGATGCATTCTCCTTGATTTTTTTCTCCCTCTGAGGTCTAAAGTATTCTTCTGATCCCAGGTGTGCATATGTGCGGACACAACGGACCGACTACCTCTTCTTGGAGAGCACTGGGCCCTGGGGCTGCTGAGGAAGAAAGCTGAACAGCCCTCAGAGAGCCCTGGCACAGAGCAGGCTGCTGAAGAGAGATCACTCGATGACTTCTTACTCAAAGCCAGATGGTGAACATGAGACGGGGTGAGAGCTAATGCCACTCAGGGGGAAAGCCAATAAGCTAATCCGCTGACACGTTTCTAGAAGCAGGATGATGGCTTTGGCTCAGAGACTCGCCTGTTCCTGGCTTAGAGCTTCAGAGCACACAAGATGCACATGGGTGACCAGAGCACGGACTCCCACCAGCTCATCCACCTCCTTCCACGCAGAAAGCAGCCCCAGCTCACCAACCAAGCCCAGGGCTCCTATTCCACACAACAATAACCCCAACCACTAAGGCATTTCCTTCTCCTGTCCCAAATGCTTTTCCCAGCAGTCTGGGCCTCCCTGCTCCTTCTGGGTCATCTGTAAATAAGCACACCCGCACACGGCCTTGAGTAGAGTCATTTACGTACCTAATAATATGTCAACAGAGCCCACAGTGCTGATTTAAAATAGCAAGCAGCACAGCTGAACTCCAGCAGGAGCTCTAATCCCCAGGTTCTTATCCCCGCTAAACTACAGATTAGTTTGTGGGAATTTAAGCCAAATCACCCCTCTGAATTTGTCAACTGGGATAAGATTACCTGCCCACCCCATATAGATGTGGTGACATCGGGTAAGAGGATGTGTGAGAGCACCTGGTATACTGTCAATCACCATATTACCCTTCCTAGAGACTTTATGAGCAATTGGTTAATTCCATCTTCACTGAAGACCAGAGAAGATATTAACTGGCAAGTGCTTTATTAGAAATCTAAATATCCATTTATACGTGTCTGAGCCTAGCACACAGATGGTGTCCAACTGTGTAAGATGTGAGAGCAATCTGTATCAAAACAATGCAACTAAATGAAGCTGGCAAGAGTTAGAGGGAGAAGGTAGACAAAAGGAAAATTCCTGCTTCCCACTCTGAGTCCCTGAAAAGTGGCCTCCTTTCCCATCCCACACAACTGCGAGGACAAGGCTCCCACACACTACAAGGTTATTCCTAGTGACGTCAAACTGCCTTCTGCCTGACTTCGTGAATAGAAACCATCAACAAATAGAGCCTCTGAGAACCAGAGTCTAATAAATTATACAAGAATCCTGGCCCCTGGCCTGGGGCCTTCACTTATTTACCAAACAGACCAACTACAGGGAGACTTTTTTTTTTAAGTCACTAAATTCCTAGGTTAAATGACCATTCTTCAAATCCTGTTTATACAAAAAACACAATGACTAACATGCCCCAACTCTGCAGGCTTGAAAGCTTCTCACAGCAGCAGCTGAAACCCAAGTCACGAGCAAGGCTGTCATGGAAGCGCATGGATCGAGACCCTGCAGTATGAACTGTGCCGGCTTAAATGCTGACCCCTGTGCTCCCCTTGCTTCTCAGATCTGGACATCAGCCCCTTACCTGTGCCTTGCGGAGCCTCAGAAAAGGGGACACGTGAGTAAGCAAACCACTGCTCAGTATCCCAGGCTCACCAGGATGGGTCTCCCAGATGTTTTTCTACCAGGAAATCACATCCCAGGAAATCACACAGTGTATCACACACCGTATATATATATATACACCTATGTGTCTGTTTGAAGCTTGAGGTGGGCAGGGGGGCCCCTGTTAACAAAACCAACCCAGCAAGGCTGACGGCTTTGCTCCTTGCACTCAGCACTCTTGGTCATTTTGTGCTGCCCAATAATTTAAGCAGGAATTTAAGAATTCAAGACCCTTTTGAATGCCACAGGTGCAGTTCATAGCCAAAAATGGTTATTCTTCTCATGGTATATCACTTGAACACTCTAGAGTCCTCTGATGGAAACTAAGATGCTTTCTATTTCTGCAATAAATTCACCTTCTTAAGGAAGGAGAAATCATTATATACCAGTAATAAATGCAAATTGTTGCTGCTGAATCAAATCATGCAATGCTTGCCCAGTTAAATAAACATTAAACTTAGTAGGAGTTTCTTACCTAGATCGATGGAGAACGGATTTAAAAATGTAGATTCTGGTTATTAGGAAGTGAGAGAGTCAAGTCAAACGGCATTAAAGGCAGAGTAAGAGGCAGCACCAGAACTGGTTAGGGGCAGGAGCTACCCCTGCCACTCCAAAGCCCTGGACCCTTTCCTTAGATCTCACATCAAGGAAATATAATTTAATTAAGAAAGCCCTCGAAAGTCAAGCTGTTCCACATGAAGTACTATTAAAGAAATTGAAGGTGGGTACATATTTCCCTTTGCTAGTATCAGAATTATTTTCATGGCTGAGGTCTCTTGGCCTAGCCCGAAACTGAGCAACTGGCTGCCAACATTTGACACACAGGACCATTTCCTTTTCCGTTAATGGACCATCAGTTCCTGCATAGGGTAGTCGTGCCTTCACTAACATTATACAATCCATTTACTTCCTCCACATTAGTGACTTAAAATGCACCTTGGGGAGATACTACAGAACAGCAAATACGGAGCCAGGCCAATGCCAGGTTTGCACAGACGTAAGGAAAGAGACGGCATCTAGGACAAAGTTAAAAAAAAATAAAATAAAACTTAATGGACGTATATGTGTATGTAAACGGGGATAAGAGGAGAAGGGACCCGTCCTCTCAATTTGCTGAGGCAAAATCTCCCTGCTGTGAGAGCTGCCACCTCCCGGGAAAAAAGCCAGTAGGTTGCCTCCTCTCTCCGCAGTTACATATTAAGCCTGCAACTGTTTACGCTCAATCTCAGATACATTCTGTTCACCAGCCTCAGAGTTCCCAGCGCAGGTGCCCTCAGTTAATCATCCCCGCTCACTCCAGAGGCACTTCCAGCGCTGAAGGATGTTCCAGGCAGTCAGCCAGCCAGAGTCGTCTTTTTTTTTTTTTTTTTTTTTTAACTGCACCATTCCGGTCCCTAAAGACTTGTTTAAAAAAGTTTGGTTTTTGTTTAAAGTAGTTTCTTTAAATGAGAGGGTAACAGTCAAAGGACAAATCTAGGACTTCAGTTTGGACAATGAAAGAGACTGAATGAGAAATGAAGAAACAAACTCCCGGTGGTGGCCGCACTGGGGGAGGGGAGAGAATGAAAATGAACAATAGACCAAAACGCTGAGGAAAAATATTTTCTTTAAAAAGGCGTCGGAAAAAAAAACGATTTACTTTTTTCCAAATGTTATTCCAAATATTATTCTAAATATGTGTTTTACAAACAAAGGTCACTATGGGTTAAGAACATTGTACAGAAGAAAGCATTTTTATAGACATTGAAAATAATTTTAATAAAAAGTTCATATTTATCTAGATGTGGCTATGTTCATAGGAAGATTTTTAGCAACCAAAGTGCAAAGACAAAATGACTGTGGCTTTTCTTGCCACACACAAAATATTGACAATCCCCCCTTATAGCCTATTTTTAATTGTGAACTGAGATGCCAAATACACGGCATGTGACCTTTAGCAGTAGGGCTCCAATGGACAAGGGGACAAGAGGGTCAAGCATCAGAACGAATTCAACTGAAATATAAACCGGCTTTGACCCCAACCAAACCCAAAGTCCAGCCAGAGGCCCATTAGAGATAAATACAAGCTGTACTATCACTTTTACGAGGTTGTGCCACTTAACACTATTAAACTTAATCAATCCGAATCAAAGCTAAGCACACCCCCATCACTAGTTCTGCCCTCGTCCTATCCCATTTTTATGAAGGCTCCACGTTACAGCTTAGTTCATACTGGGGGAAGGGGGCCTCCAAGTTCTCAGAAGGAGCCATCCTAAATCTTCTGTCTAACCTTTCTTTACCCTGCCCTCCCACCGCCCACCCTGAGATATCAGTCTTACCAAAGAGGTGCGGCTTCTGTCATTGTCTCAGGGAAATTAGTTCTAAATAACACCAGAGAAAGACCAGTCCACGAGCAGCGTTTGGTTTTAAGCCAGAGGGATGCGTCCACCCCAGCCTCCCTCCCCACCCCCGAAATCACAATGAACTCCATATTCTCCCTTCTACCGCTGTAAAGATCTCCCATCTAGAAGCTCCCAACAACGACAGCACAAGGTGTTGATATTATGTTACCGGAGGAGAAAGAGAGGGAGATATATATAGTTTTAATAAAACCCCCATGCACAATTAAACTTGATTAAAAGCCTGGAGAATGCTAAAAGTAGTAATGAGTACAGGAGGCTGCAGAGCAGAGAGTACAGGTGTGCCCTTCCTTGCCGTCAGTAAACGCTGGCAAGCAACAGGAGACGTGACTTCACTTGAGCATCGGAGAAGCAAAGAAGTTGCCTTGTCGTCCTAGGTTGGTGGCAGACTTGCTTTTGCTCCCAAATCTACAGAGAATGAACCGAAAAGGTAGTCTATGAAAAGAAGGTAAATAAACGACTCTAACATTACTTGATATTATCAGCTAGAAACAGGAAACCCTCCAAAACTACTCTGCAAACTACTTGTTGTCTGAGATGAGAGAGGAGAAACAAAACCTTCAGACCCTTTTCAAAAAGGGGTCACTATGGCTTCAGGTTAGCTCTTAAAGGCTAGCTGCTAGCTGAAGGCCTCATGCAATTTTCCCTCCCGTAAGCTTTGGGATGCTGGGAAGAGTCCTTTTTCAGCTCCCAGGCCGGCCAGTCCCACATACCTGGGCGTGTTCCTGGTGAGGGTGGAGCGTACTCTCTGCGACAGGGAACTCGATGAAGGGGTCTTGAGAAGCTGATGCTCCGGAGTGGTCACGGGCCCCAGTAAGCTCACTTCAGTCAAAGTTAAGACACATTTTTAAAGGAAGGACAAAAAGAAAAGCACCCTTGTGGGTGGCCAGTTTTAAGCTGAATACCCCGTGAAGCCCTTAAGAACTAAGGTTAGAGACCCAAGCAAAGTCCCAGAGATCATTTTTGTCATTGTCTGCAACAGACCAGTATATCTTCTGAACTATACAGGCAACTGCTCAATGAACAGCTGACATTCGCTTCCTGATTTGAGCCATTCCCAAACCTCAACATCCACAAATCAAATGTCTGACCACCCGATTCTTACCTACATTGGAAAAAACATTTTTTCTTAAAAAGGATCTTGCAAAAATGAGAGGTCTAATCTCCGATGCCAGTAAAGTTGGAAGAAACCAACGCCATACATTTTTGGTGGCAATACAAATTGGCAAAAGCCTTTAAGAAATGAAGTTGATAAAACATAAGAATGTTCAAGTCCTTTAATTCAGTGATTCCCCTCCTGGGACTTTAACATTGGGGGAAACAGGTGTATACATATAATGCTGGTGTCAGCATTATTAGTAACAATGGAAAATTCAAAAATAACATCAATTCCTAACAGAACATGTTAAGTAAATTACTGTTTACAACCATAAAAATAATAAAATTATATAGTAACAAAAAGTTCTCAGTGTGCTAAGTGAAATAAGATCAAATTCTATCTAAATTGTTATTGTATTTCTAAAATATCCATATGTATAAGGAAAAGAAGGAGAACCACATTCCATTAAAGTGAAAAAAGAAGTCAGGATGGTAGAACTGTACAAATTTTCTTTTAATGTTAGAATCTTCATAATGAATTTAATTTTTGAATTCCTAACAGTTCTAGCAAAGGCAGGGAGATGGTGTATGGCCAAAACCAGAGAGGGAGTCAGGTCCCTTAGCAAACACAACTTGGGCCTTACCTTTAATATCCGGTGTCTGTGGTGTTGAAAAGGCATTTGAGTTTTCAATGACATGCACGGGGTCAATGTTCTCTTGTTCCACCATCATGAACTGACTCCAGTATTCCAGGGGCAGGGAAAGCAGGCGCTCTACCACCTAAACAGCCACCAAACAGGTTAGTACACTTCCAAAGCTCAGGATTTACCTCTTACCACTCTCTCATGTTATCATGTCACACGGGTTTTTATACACACACACACACAGGGTGCACTTGCCTACCTTAGGCTGACGCTTGATGTCCTGCAACATTACCACTGGATCTGGATTGGGCACAGCATGGGCAACTATGGTAGGCCCAAAGACTTTAGCCAGATTGGCCACATCCATTTTAGTGTTTGGGCTCTGAGCCACTCTAAGCAAGAGAAGATTCAATTAGGAGACTTGCTCTTCCGCTTAAACACAGACCAAAATATAAGATCTACCAGAAAACATTTCTCCCTTCACGTTCCCTCCCTAATACCTAACCCACATTATGTTCCCTGTGGCAAATTCCCAAACTCCCAGAAGCAAGTATCTGCTGCACTCACCTCTGCAAGTGAATCATGAGGAAAGCTAATGTGTCTCTGTTGGCCTGGGGCAGTTCACCAACAGCCTGGTACATGGCAGCTATGCTATTGTCCTCATCTGTGATTTCTGTAAATGAAAAGAAAACACCAAGAGGCCTAGACTTCTTTCCCTTGACAGCGTGCTTCCAAGTGATCGACCACAAAGTCTCATCTATACAGTAAGCTTCTGAAACTTCTGATTAGGTTCATGACTGCATCAAACTCCAGTTTCATTAACAAGCAGGACATTGGCCAACAGCTCAATATTAGAAATCAGAATCTTTAAAAAAAAAATCAGCTCCTGCAGTTAGGGAAGGCAGCTAGCAACCCATGTGCCGGGAAGGCAGGCACACAACTGCAGCGACTACAGTTACCAAGAAGGTGTTCATTTATAAACCATGGTCAGGGGCCTCCTATGGACCAGGTACTATTCTAAGTGCTCAGGTAAAGCAGAACTAAACAAAGACCTTGCCTCATGGAACTCACATTCTATTGGACTTAGTCAAAAAGCAGGTTATCTATCAGGTAGTGCTACATAGTAGAAGCTAGAAAGTAATGGGAGCAGGTATTTTAGACAAGGTGGTCAGGAAAGGTGTTTCCGAGGACAAGATACCCAAAAAGAAACCTGAAAGAAATAAAGGAGCAAATCATGCAAATACATTCCAGGCTGAGACAATAACAAATGCAACAGCCTCAAGAGGGGAGTAAGCTTGGTTATGTTCTAAGAACTGCAAGCATTTCAGCATATCGGGGGAAGAAAGATAGAAGGGAACGGTGTTGAGAAAAAACTATGCTAGAGACGTAAACAGAAGCTGAATCCTACAGGTGGGGGTCTTTGGGGCCATGTGAAGGACTGTGGATTTTATTCTGAGAGCCATGGGAAGTCACTGGAGAACACTAAGGACAGAAGAGATGTCATCTAATTTAAATTTTAGAAGGGCCCCTCTAGATACTGTTTGAGGATCATAGTGTAGAGGGCCGAGAATAGAAAGAGGAAAATCAGTAGGTTCTTTTGTCACTCCAGGATAAGAGACGTCAAGAGTGGTAATAGTAGGAGTGGCAAATTTCAATTTTAAGATAAATTTTATAAGACCTTTGCTGACAAGATTTGTCCATGGATTAAATGTGGTGAGGGGATTGGCTCCAAGTTCAAAAGGACAGCCTCAAAGGTGACCAAAAACAACAAACCTCCTCCCCCCTCCCCGCCCTGTCAGTACCCTATACAGTTGAGACAGGAAGAGGACGGGCACTGAGAACACGGAGAGTTACTCTTCCATCAGAGCACGTGTGCGTCCACGATGGCGTAGGCACTGCACTGGGTGGCACACGGAAGAATCAAAAATTCCTGCCCCTGTGGGACTCACATTTGAGTATTTTTTTTTTTAAAGATTTTATTTATTTATTTGACACAGAGAGAGAGATTACAAGTAGGCAGAGAGGCAGGCAGAGAGACAGGGAGAGGAGGAAGCAGGCTCCCCGCTGAGCAGAGAGCCTGATGTGGGCCTCGATCCCAGGACCACTGAGATCATGACCTGAGCCGGAGGCAGAGGCTTTAACCCACTGAGCCACCCAGGCGCCCTTCACATTTGAGTATTAAGAGGTACTCTTACCTGCCGCCTCCATGAAAGTCTTGTTTAGCCGGAAGGTCAGAAGGGGTTCTTTGAGGTTTCGGAGGAAGTCCTTCAGGAGGCTACAGATAGCGTGGATATCATCCACTTTGCTGAGAAGGGGCACAGTTTTCACCCTGAGGAATTTCTCTTTCAGCTCTTTTACTGTCCGGTCACAGCCAGAGATCCGATATAGGCCTGTCTATTATTAAGGTGACACTCTCAGTTAAGAACTCTTAATTACTAACACAAATAACAAATTCACGCTCTCTGAAGGTAGACTTTTTGTTTTTGTTTAAGGGAGAGTTGGGGGCAGGGGGCGGGCAGGAGCGGGTCAGAGGGAGAGGGAGAGAATCTTAAGCAGACTCCACGTCCAGCTCAGAGCCGGACACGTGCTTGGGCTCGCGACCCCATGATCATGACCTGAGCCAGTATCAAGAGTTGGTCACTTAACTGAGCCACCCAGGGGCCCCTGAAGGTCGACTCTTACCTCAGTCAGCCCTCTCTGCTCAATCTCATTTACACAGTGGACAACAATGGAGGGGATCATTGGAGAAGTCTGAGACACATAATCAGCCAGCATTCCCTGAAAAGGGAGAGTTTTAAATTATTATTTATACCACTGAGACCAAATCAAGGAGAGTAGGAAGAACCATCTCTAAACTAATACTCAGGCTGGGACATCATGTCTACTTTTAAATTCCTATTTCTAAAGCATATATTAGAACAGAGACTCTCAGCTATATTTTTCCTACAACCACAACAGGACAGATTTATGGTCACATATACCACATTCTTGCATGAACAAGTAATAAGACCACTAGCTACAACTCTACCCCCACTTGTCCTCTACTCAAGGGCCTCAGAAAGCAAGCAATAATGAGATTACAGGTACGGCCTTTAATATGAACTAATTTATTATTCTAAAAAAGAAAACCTTTCTTAACCCTTTAATTATTCTTAGTAAGAAAAATTATTTAACACGGGCGCCTGGGTGGCTCAGTGGGTTAAAGCCTCTGCTTTCGGCTCAGGTCATGATCTCAGAGTCCTGGGATCGAGGCCCGCATCGGGCTCTCTGCTCAGCAGGGAGCCTGCTTCCTTCTCTGCCTGCCTCTCTGCCTACTTGTAATCTCTCTCTCTGTATCAAATAAATAAATAAAATCTTTAAAAAAAAAAAAAAGAAAAATTATTTAACACAACTCACAGTTGATCGGGACATAAACCTATCTGTAGGGGAGAACTCCATGGTTCTCTATCACAGTAGAGAAAATTTGTAACCAATTACATGCACAAATAAGAACTGTTAAGATTAAATAAAAGTAACATTTGATTTGCTGGGGGCTGGGTAGCAGCATAATCATTTTGTTTTGAATCTTGTTAATGTTCATACAATAAATAATTTCTTAATAGACTGAATCAGTTTTTAGAAATAAGCAATCTAATCTTAACAGCTTAGTACAGGATACTTCTAACATAAGAGGAAGTACATTCACAGATGAAATTACACAATGGCTGAGATTTGTTTCAAGATAATTCACTGGACAGAGCCGGAGGACAACATGGGGGTACTGATAAATCAAGACTGGACATGAACTAGTAATCACAGAAGTTGAGTGATATGAACCAGGAGTCAGTTATCCTAATCTCTCTACTTCAGTATATGTTTGGAATTTTACAAAACAGGAATAGGATGTGGAGGGGAAGAAAGAGAAGAGGAGGAAGGGAAGGGGAAGGGGAAGGGGGAGGGAGGAAGGAGGAAGGAAACGGAGGGAGATAGAATGAGTAGGGGAGAAGGTGGAAGGAGGGAAGGGAAGAGAACTCTGGTGTAGAAAAGTTACTAAACAGACAAACCTAAGTAGGACTCAGCTATGAGTTAACATTTTATCATTTCTCTTCATCATTTGTGGGAAAAACTACGCTTGACATCACTAATTTTAGTATAAAAACTGAAGTTAAGCTTTGAAAAATGTAAAGAAGCCGTAATACAAGGACGGCCCCCACAGGTCCTACCTCTCCAATCTTGACAGGTGTTCCTATCAGGGTAGGAATGCAGGGAAGGGGACAGCGGTCCCGACATTCTGGATGAGAGACCACACGACAGTCACGACACTTCAGAGATAGCTTGCCAAATTTTATCCGCTTTCCACATGGAACACAAGATTCAGGTTTAATAACCTGAGGACAAAAGAGGACAGAAATAACAGAGGGGTCTGAATTAGAAGATTATCATCAACAACAACCAGCATTTATTAAGCACTTAGTATGTGCCAAACAACTTCCTAATCCTTTCACACATACTTGTGTGATTCTCACAATAATTGTACAACATAGGTTTTGTTCTTTAAGATAAGGAAAGCCAAAAGAAGCTGTGTAGTTTGCATAAGGTCATCCAGCTGGAAGGGGGCAGCATACATGGGTGGAAAGAACCTGTTGACGAAGAGTCACAAAATCTCCATGTTAACTCTGCCACTCACTGTCCCATGGCTCAAACAAGGCAGTTAACTCTTCTGAGCCTCAGTCAGGTTCCTTGGGTTTGTATGGGGAAATCCAATGGGACAAAGGTAAAGTGTGCTATATCCAAGCATACTAAGTAAATATGTATCACTAAAAAGCATAAACAATTGCTTCTGAAAAGCTGTTTGATGTAATATTACTCACAGAATGGAATGATATACACCCTCTGTAACCAGTAGTTAGCCCTGAAGAGTGGAACTGAAAGAAGTTGATCTGACATTTAACTTTCTAACACTAAATTATTTAAATCTGTTCCTGGTATATACTACTTTCACAATAAAAAAATTAAGCGTGCCCAAAAGAAGACAGAATGATCACAGATCTACCGTCTTAGAGACGAAGTCATGCAGGCGCATCCCTCCATTGCTCTGTGGAGTGCCAGAACTCTCCGTCTCAGTCCTTGGCTCCAGCTGCCTGTTGCTCAAGGTGGAGTCGCTGTTCCAAGGTTGTAAATTACCTAGAAAACAAGCAACTTTAAGCATCTTAATATTTTGTTCCTTCTGAATTTTAACCCCGATTTTAACATAACTGACAGACAACCAGTAATTTGTAACCCTAATCAGAAGCAACTGCAAGGGCTATGCAGAAAAATCATTTTAAGAATAATGAGTTAATAATGGGACGCCTGGGTGGCTTCGTTGGTTGAGCATCCAACTCTTGGTTTCGGCTCAGGTCATGATCTCATGGGTTGTGGGATCAAGCTCTGCGTGGGCTCCACGCTCATCAGGGAGTCTGCTTGAAGATCCTCTTCCTCTGCTCCTCCCCCACAAATATTTTTTTTTTTTTAAAGGAATAACATATTATGAGTGTGTGGCACAGGCCAGTCTAGCAATTCAAAGGCAGAGTAGGACACAGTGCTCTGGTCTCCATAAACAGCAGCAAGAAACTACCCACAATATCCAACCCCTGCCTCAAAAGGTTCTAAAAAGCCAAGTCTCCCCAAATTTTACCAGTTGTTTTACACAGGCAATTTAGCTACAAACCCAGTGGACCTGTTTTCCTTCGGCTTCTCGTCCAATATGGCACAGTCTCAATTGTGGACACAGCTTCGATGGGCCCGCCATCATTGGGAACAGTCACTGTAGTTTTTGCAACTATGGATTCATTCCCCTGAAACAAAAGCAAAAATGAGGGAAGGACAAACATGTGAATCTAATTTCCCTGCCACTATAGGGTAATTTTGGAGTGGTTGAAAAATTCCTGAATTTTGGTCAGGACTTACGGCCTCAGCTCAAAAACACTCAGTTGAAACCTCATACTTTAGAATAGAAATATAGGTCACAGAGGCATACACACAAGCAACTAAGAATCAAATATAAAGCTGACAGTTGTTTACTCAATCAGAGTGATTCCATTCATATGGATGATAAGGATCCTATTATTACACAGAAAAACTCACCAAATCTCTCGCTCAAAATAACATTGCAGCGTTGACTCAGGATTCTATTTTATTATTTATTTATTTATTTAAGAGAGATGGGGTGGGGAAGCCGAAGGGGAAGGAAAGGGACAAGGAGACTCCCCACTGAGCAAGAAGCCTTACGCCGGGCTTGACCCCAGGACCCCGAGATCATGACCTGAGCCAAAGTCAATGCTTAACTGACTAAGCCACCCAGGCACCCCTTGACTCAGGATTCTTAATGGTTGGAGCCAACCTCTGACGTGTTCACAACCACAATTCTCTTGACCTGACTATTCTTACCTGGTCCACTGTGGAGCCAATGGAACGAGTCTTCTTTACAGGTCCAGGGGGACCATCAATGAACTGCCGGCTACTAGAGCGCTAGAAAGGAGACAAAGACCAAGAAGTTCAGCACCAGATAGAAGATCTGAAGCACAGAAGATAAAATTATTCCATTAGCTAACTTGGGTGCAAGTCCTAGGTACCAGGGCTATGGTAAATAACAATATGCTCTCTCTCATTCTTTTTCCACATGAAGCTTAAGTTGTACCAACGCAAAAATGTCCTCAGTGCCCTAAAAGAAACGAGCAAGCTTTGGAAAAATTTAGACGACAGCACCAGAAAAAGTAGAGCTGTAATCCTATCTTAGGACATGAAGTCTTTGGACACATATTAAGTACCCTAAACAAGCACACACACAGAGCTCTGCATATCCCATTATACACACATTTCATCTGAAAATTATATTAGAGTACAAAAGTCCTGTGTAAAAATTCCTATGACAACTCAAAACAAACTCAAGTATATCCTTTTCCACTCCATGAATGACCTGAGGCAGCCAGAACAGTGAACTAGGACAAGACTGTCCTGAGTTACTACCTCGAGGATCATCCATACCGACCCTCAGCAGGAAATCATTTGTAATAGGTGCTTAACAACGGTTAGAGCAACATGTCAGGAATATTGTATCATGGAAAAATTTCTAGAGAAAACTCCTTTATTATAATTTTGTAAAAACAACAACAAAAACTAAACAAAACCATACATACCCTCTTTTCTCTCTTCTTTAGTTTGAAAGTCTTTACCAACGAAGAATCCCAATCCTGTTGACAATTACACTGAATTAATTTCTTTCTGTGGTTAAGCCTCCCCTAAACCCTATGCAAATAAGTTTACAGAGAACTTTATTAAAGGCTTTTTGAGTCAGACTGTCTAACTTACAATTTGGGGAGAGGGTGAAGGGAGGGTCTCAAGTGCTATAGTTATAGAGCTGTGGTAAGTTACCTTACTTTCTTTCCAAAATTGAAGCTATTATAATAGAGTCAGGAGTCAATACCACAGAGGCAAGAAAAGGTTAAAGAATCAACTTCTGTCGTGATTATCTCCACTGCCTGGTCCTTTATTTCTGACTATTTCTGTAATTAGTTGTAGAACTCACAGAATCTCAGGCACTATACTGATCGGGTTAGAGGTCCTTCTTACTCTTAAGGGACTGCTATCTAATCAGACATTCTGTACAATGTAACCACTTAAAAAGCTCTAGTTCAGGTTTTACATTTCTCAAACATCCCTTTTCCTTGGGCCCCAACAAAGACATTCACCACTGAAGAATTGCATTTTTTACTGTGGTCTTATTTCACTTGACTTATATTAACCATTTACATTCATGTGACTTCCTTACTCCTGATAATCCCTGAAAACACAAAACCCAGCAAACAGTAGTACAAAGCAAATGGTAGCTTAGCTAAATGAAATCTAATCTCTCCAATTCCTGGTCAAGTAACTTAATTTAGCTACTGATTATTTGATTCAGTTTAGGTTACAACAGATAGACCGTAAGTAGGTCTAGCTCCAAAGTCAGCTATTAATAAGTTCTAGTTTTATTATATACCCCAGACCTATTCATATCAATCCTTATTTCAAAAAGGTGATACCTACTGTTTATATCTATAAAATGGCAATGATTTCCCCAAACACTGATTTGGGACAGAATGCTCCTGCCCACAAGTAGTCGTCACTTGTTTCACTATCAGGAAACCAACCATGAATAACCTCCTGATTTACTGCTTTGTTTGCTAGCTTTCAGCCAGTAAAACAGGAAAGATACACAAACCAATAAACCACCAGTCTCTGAACATCAAAGACTAAAATATCAGGAGATGACTTTTTATGCAGAAACACCACCATAAGTTAAGAAAAGGGTGCTGCCCCACAAAAGCAAGGTAACAAAGAGTTTAGACCAGTCAACCATTATTGAACAAAGCACTACAGAGTACCTAGAAACTTTGTCAGTCTTCTGGCTGAAGTTCCAGAGCACTGGTTTCCTTCTAATTGTGAAGTATGACTAAGTTTTCTTCAAGAACCAGACTAATTCTGAAAAAACGCACAAGTCTATTCTCTCCAAGAGCAGCAAATAAACCCTGCCTGGGTAGAATCTTGCTTTTTTTTTTTTTTTTAATTGCTATCTGGGGCTTTTTAATAAGCCAAGATACAGTCAATTAGCACATGCAACTCACAGATCCGTTAAATAAATTTAACCTCATACCAAATCCTGAATTCTATATTCTCACTTCCAGAAACTAAATATATAAGCCAGTCTTGTATAGCCTGTGTGGATTTTTATTTTAAAATGCGAGCTCAGGGGTGCCTGAGAGGTGCAGCTGCTTTGGCGTCTGACTCTTGGTTTCAGCTCAGGTCGTGACCTCAGGGTCGTGCGATCGAGCCCCGCTGCATCCGGCTCCACACTCAGTGCAGAGTCTGCCTGAAGACAATTTCTCCCGCTCCCCCTGCCCCTTCCCGCACCGTGTGCTCTCTTGCTCTCTCTCATAAATCAATAAAATCTTTAAATTAACTAATTGATAAAATAAAATAAAACAAAACACTAGCTCAGAATCAACTAATAAAACAGTAATAAAAGAATTCCAGAAGAGAGGACAGGAGAAGAGTCCTGAGGGAGCAGGGGTAAGAAAAATAGACAATTCTCAGATATCAAACGTTTATTACCAGCGATTCGTCAGTCTTGTCAAAGCTGATATCTGATAAAATGGAACCAGATTCGTCAATAGTTGACAATCTAGATGAGAGAAGCAACACAGTATTAGATACAGAAGACCCTGGAAAGTAAAATGCATGAACGCCCAGAACGAGTCACAGTGCTCAGGTAACACCTGAGCAATTCATAGCAGTGCCTTCCTATGGAGACAACTACAAGTTCAAAGCATAGCTGTGGTGGCGGCTTGCTATGGTTTCCACGGGAGAGCGTCGCTGTGCGCGCGTGGGGACACACACAGCACAGCTGCTTTTTCGGCAAAGACCTCACAACAGCAGTTGAAAGTTATAGTCAAGAGCAGGGAAGGCTACTAAAAATTCACAGGCAGAAGAGCGAAGTTTAATCTGATCCCAACTGTGGTTGCTTTCGACAAGAAAGACTATTACCCAGCAGTAGCTTTTGAAGAAATTAAGCCCATATATCTTCTCAGTTATAAAGATTCCCCATAAAACAACCAGGCAACAAAATAAATAGCTGGAAGAGTGCTGACCTTTCCCTCCGTATTGTATTGGGGGTGTTAAATTCAAAGCCTGGTTGAGACGATTTTAAATAGTGATGCAGTGGAACCCAAATTATTGTCTGGTCTTGGCTCACAGAAAACTTCTAAACCAGAAGAGCTACAAGAGCTACGAGAGCTCTCTGGAAAGTAAATGCTGAAAGTATTGCTGAACTGCCGCTTTCACCTTTAGGTTTCTTAGCAATGAGCAGGATTAGTTATTGATGTGCAATTTAGCGCCAACATCAAAATTTTACCCATGGTGAAACAATTATCCTAAGGAAATATCAAAAACAAAAGAAGATAAAAGAAATCGGGAGGCCCCTGTGCCTTTATTTCCCACCACCCTTCCTCCAAAGTCTTTTTCTGCTTTATTCAGCACACATTCCAGAAGCAGTCTATTTAAGAGTTCTGATAACAAGAACTTCTGACAGCTGTGTTGCTCGTGATCAGATAACAACAGACGCAGCTTCCCCACCTTTTGTTCCCAGCATTGCCGCTGGACCGCTGGCCTCTGTTGAGAAAAGCCAGAGCTGATTTTTGCTCCTCGCTTAGTTGAATGCTGCCAGATGTGTCACACATGAGCATCTCTCGAATCAGCTGAATCTGTCTTTCCTGCAGATCAAAGCAGAGTAAAACATCCTAACTAACCAGGGGAGAAAGCTTCACCTCAAATTTATGGGACGGGCAGACCAGAAGACATTAAAATACAGCATTATGCAAATGAGCCTTCAGGAAGACTGGTACACCGATAGCATATTAATTCACATCAAGCCCAGATTGTGTCTCTGACTTCTGACTGGTAAAATGAACTCCATCCAGAATAGTGGGCTTTCTGCTACAAGACTTTTGGGTCAAGCTGCTAATCCAAGACAGTACTGCAAAATGAGAGTCCCAAAATAGATTTCGCATAGCAAAAACAATTTACTGTCATTTTATCAGGACAATTATTGGCTTCCTCTGTGGATCAAAGCAGCCACCCACCTTTCTAAATGGTGGAGCAAAATGCATTAAAATGGATACAAAGCTGTAACACACTGGAACCAGTCAATTTGAGCTTACCATGGCCCACCCTTGTACACCAAAATGATAGTGTTCCAAGTTAGTGACATTGCTCAACTGGCTGAAAACACCTAGCCCCTTCCCCTGAATTAGGAGCAGTAATGATGGAAAACCTTCAAGTTGTCTTGCCTGTATCAATAACAAAGGACTAGCAATTGACAAGAGGATGAGGATATTCTGGGTGGCATGAGAGACAGCCAACATCCTGTGACAGATCAAGCATCCTAGAAACTCCCTAATTTTAATTCTTTAAATTCTCATCTGAAATCTATGAAGTCATAGGTTCAAGTCTAAAAGAGAAAAAAAATTAAATTTCAGCCTATGAAGAATGGGATTCCTATGCTGTAATTTCAGCTCCAGTCAAGGCCAACTTGTCAAAGGACGGGTTGCTTTTAGTTCTTTAACATGGAAGAAGAAACTGAGTATAACTGGCAGGTGGAAACATGACCAGATGAGGCCGCCCCTTCCCCCACTGCCACAGTTCTGGCATAGAGAACAATACACACCAGCTTCTCGCAGTCAGCCTCAGCTCGTTGTCTCCGTTTGATCTCGACATCCACCTGATTGCGTGCGTGCTTCAGTTTAACATCCAGGGCACTACGCTCAGTCTCTGCTTTCATCAAAAGATCCTTGTACTTCCCCAGCTCGTGGTCTGTTCTCTGCCACTTTTTACGGAAATCCTCAAAGTCCTTTGCCAACTGGATGAATTCTGAGGAAAGGGGGAAACTTCAATAACTCAAGCACCAAACACAGTACTAATGCTCTAATGACTGAGTCCTCCAGTTAGTTTTCCTCCAAGTATATAATGAAGGGACCAGCTAAACTCTCAGCAAAGCCAGCTGAAATAACCAGGAGCAGATTCCGGATATACGTTCATCACCCTGCATGGCAGCTTTGTGGAGAGCAATTCCTGTTTCGATAGGCTACTTCCTTTGGCTTAGCCAGTGGCATCTGCTATGGAATAAGTAACTCATTAGTCACCTGGCTCCAGATGTAATACCAACACTGAAAGCTCCTGAACAGAAGGCAATCAGAGGGGGATACCTCTGGGGCAGCTGTCACGCACCAGGACAGTTACAGCTATAAAACAAAAACAGCCTCCTTTAGAGTCATGCACTGCTGCGCCAGAGAGACGTTAAACAGCAAATTCAAATATAACTGCTGTAATATGCTCCAAAAGATGTAGATTAATATTATAGATGTCTAGGCCTGCAATTCCATTCAACTATATAATTATACAAATATTGATTTGAAAGTAAAGAGCCAATTTGCTTGTGCTGTTTAACACTGCCCTGAAGGGTGTATAAACATTTCAGTGGGAAAGACACAGTAAGAACAGATCATACTAACTTTGGGTGAGTCACTGATGGTGGAATATGGACTCTTTCCACACGTCTGCAGAGAAAGCATCACTTCCAACGAAGTGCCGCAAAGCACAATAACCTGGGTGGCATTCACCCAGGTTGCCACCTGCTATTGGCAAAGACTGTTCTACACTGCCTTCCTATTTTCTCGTTACCTTCGATCTATCTCTAGGCATCACTCCCCACCACCTTCACGGAGGAAGTTCCCAAGGTGTACATCTGCTGCTGGCCAAACTAACCCAGTTTCAGCTGAAACTAGGCCACAGGCACACAAAGCTAGCAGATTCTCGGTAGTAAGGGCAAATTTTCCTATTTGAATTTAACCTAAGAGCATAGAAACAATGGATACAGTGCTCTTTTCAGTCTTAATAATTTGACTAACTTCAAATTTAAAAATTAGGATTCCAGTTCAATCTAGAGTAAGCAAGTCTTACACACAAGAACACTTCAGTTTGTAACAAACAACAGGTTTTAGCAGAACAGGATATTATGACCTAATTATCTTAGACAATGCAACTATCAAAGATAAATATATATGGGGCACCTGGGTGGCTCAGTGGGTTAAGCCTCTGCCTTCGGCTCAGGTCATGATCTCAGAGTCCTGGGACAGAGCCCCACATCAGGCTCTCTCTGCTCAGCCCCCACCCCCACCCCCCACCCCGCCAGCCTCTCTGCCTACTTGTGATCTCTCTCTGTCAAATAAATAAATAAAATCTTTAAAAAAAAAGATAAATATATATACACATACACAGGTATACATTATATATATAGCTATGATTCAAATAGCTTTAAATAGTGTGGTTTTATTAAGTTTAGAACACAACTAAATTTTTTCCTTCTTAATTTAAAGAAAAAGAAAATAATAGATCCTTTTACCAATTTAACTATTTCAACAATGTAGATTCACAAAATTTTTTTTAGAGCTGGTTCTTTGCCATGTTCACTCTGGTAATTCATCAAGTACTGTATTTATGATTTGTGTACCTTTTTTTAAAGATTTTATTTATTTACTTGACAGAGAGAGACACAGTGAAAAAGAGAACAGTAGCAGGGGGAGTAGGAGAGGGAGAAGCAGGCTTTCCCGAAGAGCAGGGATCCCGATGCGGGGCTCCATCCCAGGACCATGAGATCATGAACTGAGCCACCCAGGTGCCCTAAGGACACTCCTTCTTGATAAACCTTATTAAATTTGGGTTCCAATCCCTATTCATTGTTAATTGGCATACATTATAAGTCTAACTGAATTGGACGATGGAACTCAGACCAAAAAAAGTATCAGTTCATCTCCAGGAAAGAGTTCCTATTTTAATACTATGAATGATTCAATTACTAGTTCAACTTGGTTTGTGCTAGACCAAAACCAGAACATTTGCATACCTAAGATATTACTTAGGTATAATTCTGTTATGAACTAAGTTTACTAGGATGGGTCAAAACAGCACATTAGATCACAGATCAGGCAAAATTCTGATATTGGAGATCAATAAACATGGCAATTTTTGGGTTAGTTTGTGAATCACAATTCCAACTTGGTACTAGCCCCTGTCATGAAGTACATTTTCAAAAGATTTATTAACTTCAAATTACCTCCTTTAAAAAGTTATGTATAAACTATGAAATGCATCTATCAAAAAGGAATTAAAGGGGGGTGCCTGGGTGGCTCAGTTGGTTAAGCATCTGCCTTCAGCTCAGGTCATGATCCCAGGGTCTTGGGACTGAGCTCTGCATCAGCTCCCTGCTCTGTGGGAAGCCTGCTTCTCCCTCTCCTTTTGACTGCTGCTCCCCCTGCCTTGTGCTCTCTATCTCTGTCAAATAAATAAATAAAATCTTAAAAAAAAAGGAATTAAGGGAAATCTCCTTAAAACAAACTGAGGATAATCTCTAATTCATTAAAAACAAAATAAAATGAACGAACAACAACAAAAGAACCCAGGATTTGGTTTATAGTTCAGCAAATAGATTAAAACCATCGCAGAGATCTTGTTTTCTCAGCTCACTCCTCCTGGGGCCTTTGCACAGGCTCTTCCCCTTGTTTTCCCCACCACTCTCTAAGCTTCTTAAGGGGAAGGGCGCTGGGTCTCTTTTTCTCTCCAGTGCCTTGTAGCACACAGTAGGCACTTAAATATTCATTGAACAAATAAATGAAGACTTGCTGTTCAGGTCAAATTTAAACTCCATGAGTCCAAGTCCACCTCACCAGTCTATTCAAACTTAACCTCCCACCACTACACAATACCCTTTCTTGTCCCTGCTCCCAGAACAGACCCATGCTTATTTCTGCCTTCTCCCTTGTGATCAAGCTGTGTACTCCAAACAGAATGCTCTACCTACACTCTTCTTTATGTATCCATCTTCTAGTCCCATCTGTTCTATGAATCCTTTCCTAATCTGCTTGTTCCACATTACATTTTTCTATACTTCCCAAAAAGCATATATTTTGACACTTGTATTATCTTCTGTTTCATAAGAAACCTCTCTTTGAAACTTAAACACCATAATCTTCTTGAAGATAGGCATCAAGTCATATACACTGTAATATCACCTATTGTATACAGCATAACACAAACAGCATTGTTTTGGCACACAACAGGTACCTGATAAATATTAAGTTATATTTATTCCCAACTTACACACCAACAATATAAAAGAGGTTCAGGCAGCTCACAATGAAATCAGAAGATAAAAACAATGTAGACCAGGGAAACCAAAGATAAGGTTATTAAAGTCATTTTATTTGAATATTAACCTTCACTTTGATCTTTCAGGAACCTTGGACTTGGCTAAAAACAACAACATGAACAGGGCACCTGGGTGGCTCAGTGGGTTAAAGCCGCTGCCTTCAGCTCAGGTCATGATCCCAGGGTCCTGGGATCGAGGCCCACATCGGGCTCTCTGCTCAGCAGGGAGCCTGCTTCCTCCTCTCCCTGTCTCTCTGCCTGCCTCTCTGCCGACTTGTAATTTCTCTCTCTGTGTCAAATGAATAAATAAAAAATCTTTAAAAAACAACAACAACAACAACGTGAACAAACCTATACAAAAAGGAAAGAGAATGAAGTGACTGATGAAAGACTAGAATAAGGAGTCAGGATACATAATCATGGGAGGAATTCCTAGGATCAAAGAAGAAGACAGAGACTGAGGTGGCTGTAGAAAGGAGATTCTAGAGTCTAGAAAACATGAAGCTACTCTATTTCCTCAAAAGCCATCATTCCAAGTTAGGGATATGGAGAGGAAGGCAAACATACCTCTATTTTATAACACAAATCAGTGGGAAGATAGCAATGTGTTTATAAAACAAGGATACCTATAAGAATATCTAATTTTGGGGGCATAATTACTTCCAAAGTATTTTCACAACTAACTAGTATCTGGTTTTTATCCCTAAATGCTCACAACACTCCCACAAAGATAAAGACATTTGAATTCCTATTTTACAGATGGAGAAACAGACACAGAAATAAGTTAAAAGCCAGCACTAGTTATTGAGACTCCAAACCTCAGATTCCTCCCTCTGCCCCCACATCCTATCAGCTGCCTCCTCGTAGAGATCTCATTATCACAGTGTCTTCTACCCGTTTCCCCTTATTTCCAGCTTCACAAATGCCACTCTAGTTAGGGCTCCTTCTGCCTCTTCCCTGAGCTATGGCAACCACGCTCATCGGTCTCCCAGCCTTCCCCTCTGCCAGGGTCATCTTCCAAGAGCACTGCCCTGATTATGCCACTCCCCCCTTACTCCTACTCCTCTCAAGCCCCATACCCACTTGCCTCCACCCTAAATGCCCTCTTTCATCTGTGTCTGTTGCAATCTTACCCTACATTATGGCTCCAGTCTACTTCTGTCCATGAAGCCATTTAGTCGGTCATCCCTTTCCCTCAACTCAACATGTGCTAGAAGCTGTTTTAGGTTTTTGCTAAATATTTGCTGAATGAGCCTGAATTTTAAGATCTCTTATTCAATACTCTTCCCCCACTGGGCTCCAAAGTAATCCATCTTCTGAGATGATGTGACCTCAAAGAGAAGCCTAATTAGTATGCCATCGCGGTTACTGAGCTGGTATCAGATGATAGGGTCATGCAACAGCTCTTAAGAGAGAGAAAACAGAATATTGTTTTAAAAGGCCTGTAAGTGGATAAGAGCTATTAAAAACATCAAATTAAAGAAAATGTTGAATGGCATAAGCAGGACACCATACTAAGTACTGTGAAGATCTAAAAAAAATAAAGCTTAGAGACACAGTTCTTACTTTACCTTTATACCAATGAGGCTGACTTAAGAGCAACACTTACTAAATTAGGTATTAATGAAAATCTAAAATGGAAAACGATGGCAACCCAAAGAAAAGCTGAGAAAAAAATAATTCCTTAGATCACTTGAGTCAGGGCCATCAGACCCCCTTCTTCTTCACTGATCTATGTCCCAGACCACAGTTCTCTCCCCAACTCTCTACCGAATTTCAATCCTCTCTTACTATGAATCAAATCCATGAAATAGGTGAAAGCAGATGAACAGTCCCTTCTTCAAAAGAAAATTATGACATGTTTCTCCTCTTCAACTGAAAATGTTTTACAGCGCAGAGGGAAAGCCAGGATAAAAAATACAGACAACTACTCTAAAGAAAGAAGCAACATCCTTGGAACTTCAGATTTTACCCAGTTCTTGGTGTGAAAGTGAAATTGGCAACAAATGCCAAGTAGTCAATGGAAAGAGACTCTTGGTAATGAAAGAAATCTGGGTGTACCCACTTAAGAACAACTATAGGAAAAAAGTGACCAGTTAGAATGAGTGTCCATTAAGCTCTGACCATGGATAAGTGACCATTTATTTTCTTTTTAGACAGCCCAAATGAAAAGCAATTTTAAGATTGGAACACACGTCAGCTTTGCAGAAAACCCAAATCTGAAATCTATTTTTTTCTCTTCACACAGGCCAGCTCAGGATGACTTACGGAGTTCATTTCCTTCGCTGAGAATCTCCATCCGGCGTACAAGCTGCTCAAACAGATTCCGCAAATTCAGCATCATCATATCCATCTTTCTGCCAAGAAATCAAATATACATTAGGGGTCCTGCCTTTTCCCCCAGACACAAGATTCAGTAGCAATCCAACACAACCATCAGTGACTAACATCTGGACTCTCCCATTTGTAGCTACCATTATAAGGATCTCAAGCCAACAATCAGTGTTTTGTATGATCTTTATTACAAAAAACAAAGTTGGAATGTTTAACGTTATTTGAAAATCAGAAAAGCATTTCAGACCTCCAAATATAACACCCCCTTCCTGCCTACTTCTTTTCCTCCACTCTGCAATCACTCTGGAGCTGTGAGGAAAGCAATTAAGGACAAGCGTGTCAGCTGATTACTAGATGACCAACTATAAAATGCGGCTCTTCCCTCATTTATTCATTAATACAATGCTTTTGCCACTTTAATCCTTCTGGACTTTGAAGACCTTCAACGTAACTTAAAAGGTTTATTTTTAATTTCATTTTTAGCTAGTACCCCTATTGCAACTGCCTTTTAAAACGCAGGACATGGTCAGCACATTTCCTACCAACAGCACAGATGACGTCACACGAGTGATTAAGTGAGGAAATCGCCAGCTCAGCAGCACAAGAATTATTTCTGTAATGCAGGGCTCTCTGCTGGACTGTGTGCAGGGACTATGTCTAATAAATTTATACTAAGTATAGGCAAAGGATTATGTTGTACCACATTCTGGCATCAAGGAGACAATACACCACCTTCACAGTTAGAAGGGCAAAGGAAAAAAATCATTTGCTACTGTGTTTTGTATAGTGAATTTCAGGCTTCATATTTCCCCCCAAAGACCTGCTGATATTACATTAAAAATGGTGTCCTTACAGACAGTTCTGTTCTGAATAGACTTTAACTGGGAACACTTTGAGGAAGTAAGATCTTCATTTAACAGGCAAGAAAAAAAAGACATCAACTGGACGTTACAAAAATTATCAAGGAAATGAAATAACAAATAAATTTCATTTGAAAATTGAATGTCCTGAGAAAAACCATTTAAGGATTTTTGTGTTTCTCCAAATCACTCTTCAACATTCTAGTCTAGGTCCTTATTTCATGCATCTAAATAAAATTTAGAACTCTTTTATGGGGGTGCCTGAGTGGCTCAGTAGGTTGAGTATCAGCTCAGGTCACGATCCCCGGGTCCTGGAATTGAGCCCCAGGTCAGGCTCCCTGCTCAGCAGGGAGTCTGCTTCTCCATCTCCCTCTGCCTGCAGCTCTGCCTGCTTGTCCTCTTTCTCTCTTTCTGTCAAATAAATAAATAAAATCTTAAAAAAAAAAAACTCTTCATGAAGGTTTACTGATCTTACAATGTTTATAAGATTGTACCATAAGTTATGAGGATAGTATAGGGTAAAAAAACAAAACAAAACAAAAAAACCCACATAAACCAAAATAAAGACATTTTCTACTAAATACTACAGAGTCATTCATTTGTACTCAGATGATGATTGGTCTAATAGCCAAAAAGCTTTCAATTCCAAAAGCTTGGAGGCAACATATACCTGAATCAGGGCCGGAAACCAAGATTTTCAAATGGCAATGTATCTGTTCCAAGCTACATAATCACAGCAAGCTGCTAAGCAACCAGACCAACAAATTTATTACAAAGATCTTTCTCTAAACTAAGAACAAAACTAAAAGAATAGCATTAAAACTGGCAGAAAGAGAACTGGAAGCTGTGGAGATGCCCATGGATTTAACAGTATGACAAAACAGGCACATATACCCAAATGCTACAGGGCGGGAGCAGGGATTTCAGTAATTTATTCAAATGATGATTTCCTTTGGCTCCAGTAAAAATGGAAAGAGACTGATTGCGTTTAAAGCAGGGCACTGATTTCCATTATCTCAGCAGTCATCTATACATTCTGAGACTCTATGACAGTGACCTCCGCACTCAGGAAAACTTCTAACTGCCCAAGAATGCAGAAAAAGAAGATTTCACCACAGTGCGACTAGAGTACTATAAAAACTGGTTGTTGGGGCACCTGGGAGGCTCAGATGGTTGGGCATCTGCCTTCGGCTCAGGTCATGATCTCCAGGCCCTGGGATCGAGCCCCACATTGGGCTCCCTGCTCAGCGGGGAGTCGGCTTCTCCCTCTGCCTCTGCCTCTCCCCCTGCTTGTACTGTCTCTCTCCCTTTCAAATGAATAAATAAAATCTTTTTTAAAAATGGTTTTAAAAAAATTAGAAGGTTTGATGTTTTAAATGATAACACAACAACCTGATCCTTTGGCCCCTTTAAAAGAAATCTTCAGGGCGCCTGGGTGGCTCAGTGGGTTAAAGCCGCTGCCTTCGGCTCAGGTCATGACCCCAGGGTCCTGGGATCGAGGCCCACGTCGGGCTCTCTGCTCAGCAGGGAGCCTGCTTCCTCCTCTCTCCTCTCTCTCTGCTTGCCTCTCTGCCTACTTGTAATCTCTCTCTCTGTGTCAAATAAATAAATAAAATCTTTAAAAAAAAAAAAAAAAAAAGACTATTTAAAAAAATAAATAAATAAAAAATAAAAGAAATCTTCACATTTTCTCAAGTTCCTCTAGCCCACTATTCTTCTCGCCTATGTTCTTTGTGCATACCACTCCTTAGAGTGAGGGTTGTGGGGAGGTACGCTCTTGAAAACATAACCAGATTCCTAAAAAGACTAAAGACACAGAGAACCTACATGGGGACATCTCCTCATCGTAGTAACGGTTATCTCATAAAACTATCTCCATCTACATTATTGTCCAAATATGATGCCTGGTACCCAGGAGGCAGTTGTTGAACTCCCAGTGCGCTGCTCTAAAACAACAGAGGTAACCCTCAACAGTCAGATCATCAGAGTCTTCAGATTTAGTTTTAGGGTTTATGGATTTCTTTCTACTCTTCCCTCTCAACACCAGATATTCCCTAAAATTCAATCCTCCAATCTCTCAAAGAACTTACCCAACTATCCCATGTTAGTCCTTACAGCTCTCCAGATGATCACTCATCCCTCTCCAGCCTCTGTCCTAACTGCAGTCCTATAGCTCTTAACTTGTTTAGAATGCTCTAGAGGTCAAGTTTCATCCTGAGACTCTGTTCTATCCTTCCCCATCAAATATATTCTATTATTCAACTATTCTACCTGCTGACCTACTCTACCAACTCCCAATTTTGATTTCCTTATCATTCACTCAGTTCCAAACATTAGAATCACCTTAAGTTACTCCCTTTCTAACACGTATGATCACCATACCCATGGACTCTTTTCTCATGTTCTCTACCCAACCCCTAATCACTGGCAGGCTGTCATCATTCACTTCAACTGACGCTTCCCCGACTGCTGTGCTCAGTTGGCACTCAGACACATACACCCTGCGCTCTAATTTAACTTTACCACATTTCTACCCTATATCCCAGGTGGACTATACATGTGAGAGGAGAAATCTTACCTTTGGCACTATTGTATTACACACACAATCACTCAGTATTTTAAAAATCAATATTTGATAGGGGTGCCTGGTTGGCTCAGTCAGTAGAGCATGTGACTCTTGATCTCAGGATCATGAGTGGGAGCCCCATGTTGGGTGTAGAGTTTACTAAATAAATAAATAAATAAATAAATAAATAAGTGATAAATGGAAATCAGAGAACACGTACACACACCCATGAGTCTATTGTCAAAAGAATTTCCATTCTACCTGAACATCAATGTGTAATATAGATGAAAACTGAAACAACAGTTTAAAAAAGGGGTGGCTTGGACAGAAGCCCTCAGATAAAGTTTTAGTTCTTCTATTTGCTAGTACAAACTGGGGTAAGTCAAATTCTGAGACTCATTTACAAGTGGGAACAATACCACTTGGCCTACTGACCTCACAGAACACAGAACAGGTAAAAGTCTTATAATGTAAAAATTGAACCTTATATAGGGAATTATAGTGGGTATGACATTTTTTTGTTTTTTGTTTTGATCTGTTAGTTGTTATTTACATCCTACCACAGTGATTACCAAATCATAGCTGGAACCCCACACCAAGACCAAGAAGAATGGAGAAGACAGCAAAATTTGACCAGGTCTAGGCTCTTTAGCAAGCTGTCTTACATGAGGCTTGTAGCATCTGAAAATAGCTTTTCCTCTAACACAGGTTTACTTAGGGTAATCCAAAAACGGCACTAGCAAAATATAATCCTCTTCTCTTTATACGCCAGGGGACCATGTATTTTTATTAATGTTCTATAGAAGTGACATTCAGGAATTATTTATAGATGACAAAAATATCTTTCTGCATCAGTACTAACTCTGATATCGCAGCTAAATTGTAACTCAAAAAGCTAAAATTTACTCATCCTATTCAATGTCAATTAAAAATTATGTTAATTTTCCTGTTGGGTCACATTTTCACCCACATGAACACTCCTTTATTTCTCCCCCTTTATTATTTAGCTCCACAGCTAGGAGATACACTAATGTGAAAGGAAACAAAAACAAAGTCATACTGTAGTACATTGCTTTGCAGCTGTAAAACAGCTGTCACTTTTCACTACGGAGGCAGCTGCCTTTTGGGAAAGCTGAAATGATCCCTGTGTGTAGCAAGGAAATCAGTTTGTGAAGCACTTTAAACAAAAAGGTGCTAGAGAATCTCAGCGGTTATTGATGAGAAGCCCCAGAGGTGGAGAAGTCACTGTGTTACAGATTCCCAATCTGTGAGTATCCCTGAGGGAGCAATTTCACATCACCAGGAAAGAGTCTCAGCTTGATGTGATTGCTCTGAGTCCCCAATTTAATTTCAATCACCCAGCCAAGAGACAGACATCGTCCTTCAGAATAACAGACTATTACAGATCTTAACTGCACAGTATCCTGGGAAAGTCTCTATCCTCTTCTTCCTCCTAGAAACAACATTATTAAGAGACCTATACATCACGTCTTAGATGCATCGAGGGTGTTAAATATTGTAAGACAAAGCAATGGAAGAGTTTTTCAGGAAAGAGTTTCAATGAAAAACACTCTCACAAACATTACTAAATCTGGAGATTCCCAAGAATTCAGCAATACAGGTTTTCTACTGCCAAAGAAAATCATTTCCTGAGAGAGTTTCAATACTACAAGATTCTTTCATATGAAAGCACTTCAGAGCAATTCTTTTTCACAAATGTCCAGTTTTTGCTTTACTGTATCAGAAGCCTCTATACAACTGGCAGACAGAAGAAATATCTTGAAACCAAATGTTCTTATGAACAAATGAATTACAGAAACAGTAAACAGAATGTTCTCAGTCCAACGTAAATGAAGACTAAAATACAAAGATGAATTATTATTTCTCAAAGTGGGTTCTTCCCATTGTCAAGTGTTCCATTTAGTGTCTTACCAATTCACTAAAACATTCCCTAACAATTTCAGTCCAAAATTATCTCTATTATTGATAACATTCATTTGGCAGATATAAAACATTGCTTCATACTATAAATTTTCTAAGTTCAAAAAAAATTAATGTTTTTTTCCCAATGTATTTTTTTAATTTATTTTTATTATTATTATTTGCCCCAGGGGTACAGGTCTGCGAATCATCAGGCTTACGCCTTTCACAGCATTCACCATAGCACAAACCCTCCCCAAAATTAATGTTTTTTAATCGTGAAACTAAAACCTCATCACTCTAAACAATTACATGCATCTCCTTATCTAATCTTTGCCCGTTACATACTCATAATATTGCAATCGTAGATTGATATAACTTTGTGTTTTGCTTTTCTCCATCATTGAGTTACAAAAAGTTGATTAACAGTTATTTAACCATCCTCTTCTTTGGATATTAATGTAATTTTCAGTTTTTCGGTCACATCTACCTGGAATCTCCTGCATGGTCACTCCCTCACCTCCTTTCAGGGATTTATTCAAATGTCATTTTTTCATTGACCTCTTTCCTAAGTACACAATTTTCAATTACAGCCTTTACTCCCTACACTTCTTTCCTTTATTTTCCTCCAAAGCACTCATCTTCATCTAACATACCTATATATTAACTTGTTTACTGTCTGCCTCCCCAACAGTTTAAGTTCCAAGAATGCACAGATTTTTGTTTTGTTCACTGTTGAGCCCCTGTACCCAGAATAGGGCCTGACATTTGGTAAATGATTAATATACATTCACTGAATGAGTGACACTGTAAACAGGTGTTTTTCTTTAGGTGGCTGTATTCCTTAGAATAGATTTCCAAGGCTGGGATTACTATATCGGAGGGTAAAAACCTCTTATAGCTCCTGATAAATACAGCCAAAATATTTTCTAAAAGGGCTATACGAATGTACAGTATACTCAGTAGTGCAGAGGCCTACTAGACTCACCACGGTTATCTTAAGTTCTATCAGCCCAAATACAGCGCAAACTCCTGTAAGGCTAATAAGATTGTGTTGTACTTATATTATGCACTGACTAAATACCTGTTGAATGATGAAGCTAAAGGAAAGGCGCCTTCTCTAAACACTTTGAATAACTCGAAAAGTTCACCCCACACATTCAAGAGAATAACATTTCTTCAAAAAAAAAAAAAAAAAAAAGCTTATCTTCTCACCTACCCCACGTTGCTAAACACCCCCTCCGCCTACGGAACGAAATTCAGTGAAGAGAAACGTACGTGAAATTCTAAAAGTGAGGCCTCGTCGTTCCTAAGGCTAAGAATTCGGACGGGACCGGCAAGATGTCACTGCCTCGGCCAGCCTACCTGGATACACACAGTCCACAAGGGAGAGAGGCTCCACTTCAAGCCGCCCCGGCCTCTCAGACACCAGGGTTTCTCCCTGCCAAACCTCCGTGCCCCTCTGAAGAGAATGGGGGTGTTACACCACCCACTCCCAAACTCTGTATTTAAGTAAAAGTCGCTTCTTGGGGGTGGTTCCTGCCCTGCCCAAGCCACCCCCTCAAAAAGACGCCCCCAGCTTTCCGGAAAACACAGCTAGGAGAAAGACGCCCTCCACTCCCGGCCGCCGCCCATTCTGGCCGCCGCCTCCCCCGGCCCGTGGAGACCCCCGGAGGAGCGGCTGTACGTGCCGGTCTTCTCCCTGAACCCGCGGTGGCCACGGCTCACTTACCTCAGACACTCTGCCTCCTACCACACACCCAGAGTCTGACGCACCTGTTCTCGCAGCCTCTGGCGCCCACCCGGCCGGGTCCGCCTCGCCCCACTTGGGCCGCCTTCCACTTACTTCCCTCCGCGCCTCACCCAACGGCGGAGCGGCACCGCGCCTCCAGCTCGGGTTTGAAATCTTGCCCCAACCAATCACAGAGAAATTTATTCCTCCCGCGCTGCCCCTCTACGCTGCGACGCACGCACCAACGCCACGGGGTGGGGGCGGGGCCAGGACTGGGCATGCGCATGCCGAGAAAACGACGCCAAAGGCAGCCATTTTGACTAAGGTCAGCAGATGGGCGGGGATGGTGTTTGTATTTAGGGTCTCAGGGCCCTGATCCCTTTCCTGAAGCCGTTCAGGATACCATGTTGACTAAGGGCAAGTGATACTTCTTGAATGCAGGTTATGCGTGGCCTTACTGTTTCCCCCAGGCAGGAAAATAGGGCTTTTGGACATTATCAGTTGAACAGTGTCAGGTCCCGCTGTTGAATAGGAAGAATTCCGGAAGAAGTTAGAACAGTCCTTTGTAACCATATTTATTTAGCTATGTAATGCCTTCATTCATTGGTACATTCATCCAGGTCTTCATTTGTTATTGAGTGCGTTAAATTCCTAACAAGCGCTCTACTAGGTATCAGAAAAATAAAGATGAGGGGCGCCCGAGTGGCTCCGTGGGTTAAGTGTCTGCCTTCGGCTCAGGTCATGATCCCGGAGGTCCTGAGGTCCAGCCCAACATTAGGCTCCCTGCTCAGTGGGGAGTCTGCTTTTCCCCCTCCCGCTGCCTCTCCCCCCCGCCCGCCCCCCCCCGCTCTCTTTCTCTCTCTTTCAAATAAATAAATAAAATCTTTTTTAAAAAGAAAAGAAAAAGATGATATGATCTCTGCTTTCCAGCAGCCAAGAATGCAAGAGACAGCCCAGGGGAAAAAATAAATGCAAAATTAAAGTGCTGTAATTCCATTTAATAAGTGCTCACTTAGAACTTGGCAATGTGCTAAGCACGGAGCTTTCTTACTTTTTCATGCAGACTCACAGTGAGAAATACATTTTACATTACAACCGAGTGTCATAGAATTCTGCTCATCCTTACTACAATGTAATGTACTCCGAACTTTTCTATTCTCCCCCACCTCCATGATGGTTGTCTCTACGTCATTGAATTCCTTACTTAATAATGAGTGGCTACCCGCGATTTGAAAAAATACTGCGTAACTCACAAAAGAAGCAGTGTGGTCTAAAGGAAAGGTCACAGTTTTTATAACCAGAAAACCTGACTCCATTTAAACAAATACTGTTGGAGCCCTTCTGTGCAGCAGGCATACCACTGAACCAGTAGCTTTATCACTGTATCACCTTTCTGTACTTCATGTTCTCCAAATACAAAGCAGAAATAACAGTACTATCCCTTTCTCACACGTTTAGTCCCAGATCAAACAAAAGAATGTGTGGAACAGGGCGTCTGGGTGGCTCAGTGGGTTAAACCTTCGGCTCAGGTCATGATCTCAGCGTCCTGAGATCGAGCCCCACATCGGGCTCCCTGCTCGGCAGGGAGCCTGCTTCCTTCTCTCTCTCTCTCTCTCTGCCTGCCTCTCTGCCTACTTGTAATCTCTCTCTCTCTCTGCATCAAATAAATAATAAATAAAATCTTTAAAAAAAAGAATGTGTGGAACACTAACAAAGTTTACACTCTATAAGCTGTAAATACAGGTTGTTATTAATATTATTAGGGAAGATACGAAGGAAGTAAATATTAACTGTACACATATTATCCCACTTAATCCTCCCCACAACCTTTAAGATCAGGAGCACTCATTGATTGCATTAGTCTGTGCCTCCCTTAGATAGCGATCATACAATAAGTATGAGGACACAATATGTGTAAAGCGCTTTAGAAGTACAGATGAGGAAGCAGTTAATCCTAACTGGGGAGTGGGAGTGTTAGTAAAGCCTACAGAGATTTGATGTCTGAGCTAGGACTTGATATGTGTACAGGAATTTACCAGATAGAAGGGGGTGGCACATTCCTAGCAATGGGAGGATCCGGTGACCTCTCAGGAATGAGTCATGTGTATATCTAATAAATACACAAGCAAACAATTTATGAAGGTTTAGGGCTGTGAAGGAACATTGACCTCAATGCTCAGGTGACATTGGGGGTTCAGTGAATGTGAGGCCTTCTTAGGAGAGGCTTGAGGAGAGGAAGAAGCAGCAAGGAAAATATGTAGAGACCAGACAAGGAAGGAATTGGACTTTGTCCTGTAATAGACACAATGACAAGACAACGGGGTTCAGACCGACTTTGACTAGGTTTGCATTTTACATGGGTCATATGCTCAGCTGGCATGGAGGACTGTCTGGAGAGGGAAAAATCTGAAAGTAGAAAGATTTTTCCTGTGTCGTTAGGGGAAAAAAAAGACATGAGCCAAATTAGACCAGTGGCAGGAGGGATGGAAAGGAGGGGCAGATGGGAAAGATACTCATGAAATGAAGTGCATTTATTAAACAATTGGACCTAATGATTGGAAAGAGAGAAGAGGGTGTAAAATGACTCAGCTTTCTCCCTCTCCCTTTCACCACTTGTCGGGTTACTGAGAGCAACTCTTAAGTATCTCTTGTGTGCACCCATTTCTCCTTCCTACCGTCACCACCCTTTTCCAATTCGGTAGTTCTAGCCACCAAGAAAATCGTTTACCCTTCTCTTGTATTCTTTACACCCCAAGTGATCTTTTAAAAATGCAACTCTAATCATGTGTCTGTCTTATTTAAAATCATTAATGATTTCAACTTCCTCCTCAGTAAAGACCAAAATCCCTACCAAGGCTCCCCTAACCTGGCCTGGCTTGCCCCTGGAGCTTCGCTGGCTGACCCTTCTAGCATTTATTTGCACTTCTTCCTCCCCTCCCCCACTGCCTTTTCACCTGGCTAAGTTCTACTCACCCTTCCAGGTTAGCTTAAGAGTTTTCTGTCTGTTTCAGAGGTGTCTGAGGCCTGGAGCCATGCCTTTGTTAGAAGCTCCCCTAGTACTCTGCCCCCCCCTTCCCACATCACTTCATTCATACTGGGGTTCTTCCAGTTATGAGTTATATGGCTTTTCGCAAGTCATCTGTGCCTTTGCTCGCTCATCTATAAATGGAAATCATAATAGTACCTATTTCACAGAGTTGTTGAGAGGAATAAATGAGATACCATGTAAAGAAAGCACTTAGCATCGTGCCTGGCACACGGTAAGTGCTCAGTAAATAGTCCTTATCTTCCCTACTAAACTATAAACACCCGGCGAACGAAAGATGGTATTCCTCTCATTTACTGCTGTATTCTCTAGCTTTTGCTGCTCCAGAAGCCATCGGAGTTAGCAGAACTGAATTCAGTCGGATGGTGGTAGCCATGAGGGCTGGAGACATTGCCTGCCCGCCTACCCCTCCCTCCACCCAAGGCACCACCGCACCCCTCCCGTTCCACTCAAGCCCCTTTCCTGTCGCACGAGCCCGGTGAGAAGAAGGCACAGAAAAGGTGAGGCTGGGGTGTGTGTGTGTGTGTGTGTGTGTGTGTGTGTGTGTGTGTGTGTGTGTTGGGGAGGGGGGCGGGGAGGAAGGTTCTTAAAACTACAGTTCTCTGGTGAAGGAGGCATCCTGGGGCCGCACCTGTTAAGGGAAAAGCGTGAAAGCTGGTGCCAAAAACCATGGGTTTGATTCCCGGCTCTGCCACTTATTGGAGGCGAGATCCGGGCTTGGTGATTTAATCTCCTGCTTCTCGAGTCTCACTCGCGGGGCGGCTCTGCGGTGCCAGCGACGTAATGGCTGTGAAAGGGCCTTGTGCCTCCTAACGCGCCGTCGGAGGACGCGTGAGCTCCGGGCGGGGGAGGGCGGTCACCGGAGCCCCCCCCCC
>LNAC01000053.1:1970017-1989322 GCA_002007465.1 Ailurus styani
GAGCTGTCACCGTGGGTCCCCGGGCGGTGGGAAGAGGCCTGGCGCGGCGAGGGGACAGCCGCTCCCCGGCTGCGGTCCGTCCAACCACACCCGGCGTTCGTCTTCCCCGCCCTGCCCGTCTCGGCTCCCGCCTCCCGGTGCCTTCTCCTCCGATCTCCGTCTCTAGAGGTCTCCCCGCCTCCCTCCCCTGGAGAACTGTCCCCCCTGTCGATGAGACCGAGACGTGAGCACTCCCGCGTCCCGGGCCGAGCGCCAAGCACGGAGGAGGGGGCGCGGTGGGGCACGGGGCGCGCCGAGCGCCGACGGGGGGATGGTGCTCTGGGGTTCAGGGAGAGCCAGCCCCACTCCTGGCTGCGGATCAGGGAAGTCTGCCCGGAAGAGGAGGCATGTGAGCTGAGCTTTGAAGTTTGGGTAGGATCCCAACGAGGAAGGGAGTAGGAAGCGAAGTGCTCCGGAAGTTTTCAGAGAAAACGGTGAAGTTAGTTGATCCAACGTGGCGGAAGTGCAAGGATCCTGGTTGGGGAGTCGGGGTAAAACTGGAAAGAATTTTGACTTCACCGTGTGAGGGACCTTGAATACCGTGCCAAGTAAGTTCAATTCCAATCTTGAGGCACTGGTGAGTCATTGAAGGTTTCTGAGCAAATGACAGGACTGCTTTCTTTAAAGATTTTATTTATTTATTTATTTGAGAACGAGAGAGCAGGGCGGAGGGGGGTCTGGGGGCGGAGCAGAGGGAGAAGCAGACTCTTCACTGAGGGGGGAGCCCCACCAATCCCAGGACCTTGAGATCATGACTTGAGCAGAAGTTAGACACTTAACCGACTGAGCCACCCAGACGCCCCGTCAGCCTCATTTCTTCCAATCTTTCTAAAAGAATCAGCAAAGTCTAGTAGTTAAATGGATGAGCTCTGGGTTATACTGGCCCTGGTTCAAAGTCTACTTCCATCACTTATGACCTGTGTGATGGGCAACTTGACTTCTCTGTGCCTCTATTTCCAAATCTATTAAATGGGGATGAGAATGATAGTGCGAGGGGCTGTTGGGAGGATTCAATGAAACAGTGCTGGTACGTTGCCTGGCACAGAGTTAGCGCTCTGTAAGTATCAGTTATTATTTTGTGTCTCCCTGTCCTCTCTGTTTCTTTCATCTCTTTTGTCTTTTCTTCTTTTTTTTAAACGATTTTTTAAAAGATTTTATTTATTTATTTATTTATTTATTTATTTATTTATTTGAGAGAGAGAGCACACAGAGGGAGAGGTAAAAGCACAGTCCCTGCTGAGCAGGGAGCCCAGGGAGCTTGACAACACAGGACTCTATCCTAGGACCCTGGGATCATGATCTGACTGGAAGGCAGATGCTGAACTGATTCAGTCACCCAGGCGCCCCTCGTCTCGTTCTTCTGATGACCCTTCACCCTCTCATCAAACAAAAACAAAAACAAATCTTTCCCAATCCATGGTTTCCCCATTTCATGCCTAGGAATCACCCTCTCACAATGAATAAAGTGTCAAACTAAATCAGACTATAATAGAACCAAGGCCCCTTCAGAAACACCCGGGCCTCTCCGAAGCACTCAGGAGCCTTGCTTAGGGGAAAGGTGTAGTTATTGTACTGAACTCAGCTCGCCCAGATTCCAGTGTCTTTGAAAAAGAGAGACCAGCTCATTTAACCCCACTTTGTCCCATCTCTGACAACATGCCTGACCTTCAGGAGGTCCCTGCTCTATACTGGTCATTCTCAGATGTTGGTGTGCATTAGAATCCCTTCCGCAGTTCTTGTTAAAGCACAGATTGCTAGGTCCTACCATGAGAATTTTTTTTTCTTTTTCTTTCTTTCTTTTTTTCTTTTTTTTTCTTTTGCCCACCATTAGAATTTCTGATTCAGTGGGTCTTTGGTGGGGCTTGAGAATTTGCATTTCTAACACATTTCTAACACACAGTAGATGCTGATGCTACTAGTCTGGGGACCACACTTTGAAAACCACTGCTCCCTAATAGCTATTCAATGAGAGAGGAAAATAGCTGGTTCTTTAAAAAGACCAGAGATTTATGTAAATCATAGCAAGTATGGTGCAACACCCTCACTAGCTATGTGAATTTAAACAGATCTCTTCCCTTCTAGCTTGTTTCATCATCTGTGACATGAGGAGTGGTTTAAATCTGTGGTTCCCAAACCATAGAGGCCGTAGAGCGATCACAGGAGATTCAGCCCCTGACCCCATGAAGGCTCTAAGGAACTGGTCTACGTGTAAACTGTGTGATTGCTGGGGGGAGAATAAAATATAAATGAGTTTTAATGATGCAGTCCGAAATTCAGTCCTTATGTATTTTCTCAACCAACGCACATCAAAAATACAGCTGTCGAGATACCTGGCTCAGCTGGGAGAACGTGCAACTCTTGATCTTGGGTCATGAGTTTGAGCCCCACGTTGGGCAGAGAATTTACTTTAAAAAAATACAACCGTTAGCATGTCAGGATCATGGAAATTTTTTTGGAATTAAAAAGGTTGGAAACCTCAGGACTAAATATCCTCTGGAGGCCCTTTCACCTGCCATCCTGCACAGCTGAACTGATGGATGAGCTCTAGACCACCAGGGGGCGCCGAAGCCCCAGGCGATGTGGAAACTGAGGCCCAAGCAGAGGGCTGTTCCAAACGGAGATAATAGCGTGGGACCAAGGTTCCAGTCCTGGGTGTATAGACCACAGTGGAGACCTGTTACACATAGGCTCTATAAGAGAGATGTATCTCTGGAGTTCGGGGAGGTAAGGGACCCAGAGGGGACAGTGACCTGTGTCCCAGGGCACTTAGCACTGTGCATACACCTGCGGTAGTAAATGGTAATTCCCATCTGGTTGGACCTTGAGCTCCAGTTCCTAGCCTGCCACGCTGAAGGGTCCTCACATCTCACCTCAGCTATCCTCGGGCAAGGGGAAGGGACTGAGGGAAGAAAAAGTACCAAACAAGGCACAGATGGCCATCCTGAGTGGCTTTGGCACACGGCTCAGGAATGCAGGGAACTGACGAAGACCTGTGGAGGCAGGAAAGCCTTTCTGAAGGTGGAGTTGAGGACAATCAGAGAGGAGCAGGAAGGTCAGTTCGGGCAGGGAGTTCCGTATAAAAAGGGAAATCATTATCGCTTGAGAATAGGAGGCAGCAGCTTGCAGCAAGAGGGGAAGACAGGAGCAACCAGCACCCTCCTCTGCTCTCTCACTACATCCCCCACCCAGCCCTGCGGAACCCTGGGCAATTCTCTGACCCAGCTCAACCACTCCAGTCAGGGATTTGTCCCCGGATGGGCCAGAGGGAAGGGGGCTCCCACACACAAACCCCCGAGGCTGAAACTCATACTCAAACTCTCAGGATCCAGACTTTCCAGCCCAGCCTGATACACCAACAGGTGCTCACCAGGATGGGACACAGAGACTTTACAACCCCCTAGGACTGACTCTCTCTCTCTCTCTCTCTCTCAGGCTTGATCTTAGCAGAGCAAATGAAGAAGGACCCAGGGCCCCCAGCCCCCTTGGGCCAGAGCACTGGACCTTCACCCCTTACTGCCTTACTCTTGCTCTAACTGGGCCACCCCTTTCCCCTCCCTGACCAAGCTCTCTCATCTGCTGTTCCTCTTATGTATCCCGGCTGGTTCTAAGCAGTGAACTCCTTCCCACTACCACTCTGCCCTACATGCCCCCTCTTCCCCTTCGCCTGGGCTCTGGCTACCACCCCTGACCCCCAGGCTGCATGTCTTCCAAGCCTTGTTCCTTTTGCCCTCTCACACCTCTGACCCTTCCATGATACCTTTCTGAGATTTGCCAAGCCTGAGTGCTCAGCTAAGCAGAGAAGACCAGAAGGAGAGGCAGAAACACAGGGGGCATTCATGTTGGCAAAGCTTCTCCGGACAGCAGGACAGGCCCCTCCGGAGAGGTTGCGCCCACCCTGCCTTCCCCCATCTCAACAGGACCATCTCCCAAGCTTAGAATTTTGGCTCCAACACACAAGCGTGCGCACACACACACACACACACACACACACCCCGGGCCTGTCTGCTCTGCGGAAGTCTGCTTCCCTGGGGTCCCCAGGGTCCGTTTCCCCATTGCCCATCAAGCCTCTCCCATCTGCTTTCACATGGACACCCTCACCCATGGGTTCTGCCCAGACATTTCCCAATTTTTGAGTCTTCCAGCTTTCTAGAGACAAAGGCCATATCAAATCTGAGATCACTGCCTCTGCCTCATTTACAGCCAAGCCCCTGCACCTCCCTCCCACCTCAGCGTATCCCTCCCGCCTCTGTGAAGCCTTCAAGGCTGGGAGGGAGGTCAGAATGGAGCCCATCTTGGCAAAATGAGAAAAGATTAGAGCAATACATTTGCTGTCAATGGCAATAAGACTGCCTGAACAGGGGAAGAGGAATATTTGATTTCGGGCTCTCCAGGGGTCTTGGCGGAGGAACACTGGCAGCCCGCAGCCTCGGGCCTGATGGAGTGGGGCGGGCTGGTCCCAGCCCCAGCCAACTGGGGACCCCGGAGTCCCAGCCCTCCCATCTCCATATCGACCCCATCCTCTGCAGTCACCCGCAGGGTTGCGGCTCCCTCCTCCCGCCCCTCCCATCATTCCTCCCTTCCCACTGCCAAACTTAGGCTTCCCCGAAGCAGTTTTTCTACCCAGTGCAGGGTGATGGAGCAGAAAGAACCCTGCTCTAGGGGTTGGAGAGGAGACCTGGGTTCTAAGCCCCCTGCTGCGTCTACGAGGGACTTCAGGCAAGTCACTGAGCGTCTCTGAGGCTGGGGCAGTGTGGGGTTGGGGGACCACAGCATTTGGCATCCTGAGGTCAGCTCAGCCATTCACCACTTCAGTGGTCTTGGGTCACGTCACTTAACCTCTCTGAGTTCCCATTTGTTCATCTATAAAGTAGGGGTGAAGCAAATAATAAGGCCTGTCTATGTCCTAGGGTGGTGGCGAGTGTCAACAGAGCCTCAAGATAAGAAAACCGTAAACAAGTGTGGCATAGCATTGTCTCCTTGTTACGTGCGGTGTGTTCCCTGGCGGAGGATGGGCCTGAGCTTCATCCAGAAGCTCTAGAGGGTTCCTTCCAGCCCTAGGGTTGTGCCTCTGGGTCCTACCCTCCCCAATGGGTAGAGGGAGAGGGAGTGGTTCCTCTGGAAAAGTCAGATGAGATTGGGGGGGAGGGCGTGCCAAACAGGCCTGAACTGAGCAGTTGACTCTCCTGGGCCAATCCTGAAAGACATTCTGTGGTTTTAGAAGCAGCTGGTCAATAGTGTCTCTCTTCAACCTCCTACCCTCATGTTTATAGGCTAACTGCCCCCTGGAGTTGTGCAATGGGTGCATATGAGGCAACTTCTACTGAGCTTCCAGGCAAACGAACAGGGTGCTAGGCAGGAGAGGGTGCAGGGAGCCTGGGAAATGGAAGTAATATTCATTTCCATGCTGCCCGGAAGCATCTGCAGTGTTTTTCATAGGATATCTGATCTCTACAGCAGCCCGAGAAGGGGGTGTAACCATCATGAGGTTGGATAACGTGCCCATTTTTATATGCTGGAAGGAAGTGTGACTCGGGGGGGGCGGACAACATCACCCCAGGCTCCCTCTGATTGGAGCAAGAGGTTTGAAGCTTCAGCCCCAAGCCTGGTTCCTTTGGCCGAGCTGGGAACCTGGGCAGAGCTGTAAGGGGATGGCACTGCTTAACCAACTGAGCACAGAGAATGCTTTGGAAAGCGCAGAGCTCTGCACAAATGCATTAAACCTTCATGGGCTTCTTTTCTAGTTCCAACTTCTTTTCTCAAGGTCCCCCTGCATGGTCCTCAACCGTCACCCCCCCCAACCAGATCTCACTTTATTTTCCTCCTGACACATCGAGCTGATTTGTGTCTTCCCCTCCCCCGTTGCCTGTGCAGCTCTCACCCATCCTTTGAGGCCTCCGTGAACGCTTGCCTACCGTGCAAAGTGGCAAGAACGATAGACTTCACTTTTGATGAACATGTCCTGATCCCACAAGAGAGTCCCCAACTGATTATCTGAGACCCAGACTATATGGTCTTATCTCCTACCTCTGTGTAATCTTGGGTCTTTGCATAGAGTCTGGTATGTATTGGGTATTAGGAAAACATTTACAGCTGGAGGTGATGACTGTGGGGCTGGTGCTCATGAAAGAATCCACAGTTGAATTTAAAGTAGAGGTGCGTGAGGGGGCACTTGAGTGGTTCAGTCAATTAAATGTCTGCCTTCGGTTCAGATCCTGATCCCAGGGTCCTGGGATCGAGCCCCGTGTCCAGTTCCCTGCTCAGCGCAGTCTGCTTCTCCCTCTTCCTCTGCCTCTCCCCCTGCTTGTGTTCTCTCTCTCTCTCTCTGTCAAATAAATAAATAAAACTTAAAAAAAATAGTAAAGTAGAGGTGGGATGGTGGCAATAGTGCTGATAGCTGTAATGGCCGGTAGGGTGGTGAGTTGAGTACAGTGGTGTTGGTAGGGATAGTGGTGACTTCAATGATGTGAGGTTGAAGATGGCAGTAATGGTGGCGGTAATGACGGTGGTGATAGTGGTGGTGGTGATGGGGCCATACTAATTACCTATGGCTGCATAACAAATTACCCCAGAACTTGATGCTTCAAACAACACACATTTATTATCTCATAGCTTCTGCAGGTCAGGGTCTGGGCATGATTTAGGTGGTGCCTCTGGCCCACTTTCTCATAAGACTGCACTCAAGGGGGCGCATCGTCTGCCTTCGGCTCAGGTCATGATTCCAGAATCCTGGGACCAAGCCCCGAATCAGGCTCCCTGCTCAGCAGGAAGCCTACTTATCCCTCTCCCACTCCCCCTGCTTGTATTCTCTCTCTTGCTGTGTCTCTCTCTGTCAAAAAAAAAAAATCTTAAAAAAAAAAGAGTACACCCTTGAAAGTGTTCAAATTCAAAAAAATATATATTAAAAAAAAAAAAAGACTGCACCCAAGGCGTCAGCAGGGGCTGCAATCTCGTCCGCAGTCTCCACCGGAAGAGGGTCTGCTTCTGAGCCCACACACGTGGTTGTTGGCAGGATTCAGTTCCTCTTGGGCTCCAGGGACTTGCTGGGTGTTGGCCTGAGGCCTCCGTCAGTTCTTTGTCACCACAGAGTAGCCGGCGACATGGCAGCCGGCTTTCCTCGGTGCAAGTGAGAGCGCACCCAGGACAGAAGCAACCTAATCTTGCCGTAAGGTCCCATCACCTCTGCTGTGTTCCATTCACTAGACATGAGTCATTAAATACAGCCCATACTTTAAAAAAAATTATTGCGGATAGACACACACTGTTACATTAGTTTCAGGTGTATAACACAGTGATTCAACTGCTCTATGTGTACGCTGTGCTCACCGAGTGTAGCTGCCATCTGTCACCCATACAACGCTATTACGGCCCCACTGACTCTGTTCCCTATGCTGTGCCTTTTCTTCCCCTGACTTAGTCACTCCATAACCGGAAGCCTGTATCTCCCGTTCCCCCTTTTGCCCACCACACCTCCACCCCAACTCTGGCAACCATCCGTTTGTTGTCTGTATTTATAGGTCTGATTCTGCATTTATTTCCTTTATTCGTTTATTGTTTCAGATTCCATATATGAGTGAAATCATACAGTCTTTTAGCCTGACTTATTTCACTTAGCATAATACTCTCTATGTCCATCCACGTTGTAAAAAATGGCATATCTCATCCTTTTTTAAGGCTGCATAATATTATTTACACACACAGATCACATCTTTTTTATCCATTTGTCTCTTGATGGACTCTTAGGTTGCTTCCATATTTGGCTATTGTAAATATTGCTGCAGTAAATACGGGGTGCAGATATCTCTTCGAATTAGTGTTTTTGTTTTCTTTGGATAAGTACCCAGTAGTGCAATTACTGGATCATGGAGTAGTTCATTTTTTAACTTGGTGGGGAAACTCCATATTGTTTTCCACAGCGGCTGCACCAGCTTGCATTCCCACCAACAGTGCACAAGGGTTCCTTTTTCTCCACATCCTCGACAACACTAACACAGCCCATACTCAAGGGGATAGAATTACACAAGGGCATGAATACTGGGAGGGAGTGGCCAGTGGGAGTCACCTTAAAGGCTGCCTAATATAATGGCGATGATGGTAATGATGATGGTGGAGGAGGAAAGACGGAGAGTATGATTGCATCAGGGGTGGTATGGTATCAGACAGTGAAAGTATTAGTGTCCACATTAGAGTTGAAAAGTGGATCCTCCAAACTAGATCTGGGCAGAGGAGTGTCGCTGACTAGAGCCAGAGATACACAACCCCCTCTCCTCCACTGCACTCAGCCCCACCCCAGGTCCACATCCATATCCATTTCCCTAGAGTCCTCCCTCCCCATTGCTTTCTTTGCCAATCACCCACACCCTCGGCTGATGTTCTCCTTTAGGCAATTAATGAGCTAATTAATGGCCAAATGGAGAGAAATTACCACCAGCAATCAAAGGAAGGAGGGAGAAGAGTGGTCAGAGGCCCAGGGGAGACAGAGAGGTGCTGCCAGTTTGGGGGCTGGGCTGGAGTTCTCACAAGTTGGATAAAGCCATCCACCTGATCCTATACTGAGTCCTCATGTCCTTCGTCTCCTACTCCACATTCCCATAGGACAAAGCCCACCATCACCATCACTTTATCTTCCCTTTCTCAATTCTTCACATAGGCTTTAGGCTAGAGCTTTGCTAAGCTCAGGTTAGTCCATCCTCTCCAGTCCCCCTGCCTCTAGCTCCTTCCTCTAATCTCTCCCCACTTCTGACTACCTGCTATTTCTTAAAATCCCCCTGATATTACCTCTGTTCTTTGATAAGCACAGAAGAGGCTCATCTTTTCTGATGTCTCATACTTTCCCTGACTATCACTAAGCACCCTAATCCTACCCCAATGCCAAGGTTTTTAGGTCTGGTAAGCCACAATAAAGACTATTATCTGGAAAAGTCTCTTTAAGCAGTCAGGTGATACTGGGTGTCATGGACCCAAGTCCTCTTGCAGTAGAAGCATCAGGTTGAGTGACAGGGCTAAACTATATTAGATTGGGAGTAAGGAGACCAGGATTCCAATCCCAGATTTGTCACTCACTAACCATGTCACTTTTGCTCAATGTCCTCATCTGTTTAATGGTGGTGGTTGAAGGTGGAAGGTAGATCAGATGACCTCTGAAGACCCCTCGAGTTCTGAACTTCTCTGATTCTAATTCCCATGAGAGTGGTAGAGGTTGAGTGGAGTTTGACAGCCACTCTAGAAGGCCAAGGGCCATGTGGCTGACAGAAGAGTGTCTGTTTGCAAAGGATAGTCCAACCTGGTCAGAGCGGGGGGCCTTCACTCTGTGCACCATAGGGCTCCAAGGCCACCCCAACCTTCCTTTCCCACATCTTCTCAGGCCCTCCACCCCCAGGTGCATGACCTTAGAATTGCCAGCTCCCCCTCTGGTCCTCATCAGCCTGTCCAGACAGTCCCCATCTGCCACTTCTGTCTCTAAGATATCACTCGCCTCTTTTGTTTCCTTTCTTCCTTCCAACACACCCATATTGTTACCACACTAGTTCAGACCTTAGCCTCTTCTCTCCTGGGCCTCCGCTTATAAGATACACCTGTCTCATCCCTCCCACTCCCCCCCTTCTTCTGCACAACCCCTCTCTCTCTTGGTTCTTCTCTTTAACCGACCTTCCTCCGTTCCCTTTCTCTTCTAGCCTCCTTTCCTGCCTCCTGTCCTGCTGCGCGCCCCTTAAATTTGGATGAACTCCCTAATGCTTTGTCCCTGGCCATCTCATAATGGTAATATAATAACAAAAGCGAAAACAACTTGGATTTAGTGGTTCTTATACGCCACAAAGGACCTTCACATGTATTTTTATTTGATTCTCTGAGATAAACTATTCTCTTCCATTCAATAGAAGTCAATTTTGCCTTCATGGAGTCTCTGAAAACTGTCCTTTCCTTTTTATTTCCATTGCCACTGCTTTAATTCAAGCCTTTAATGCCTCGTCTTAGACCCTTGCTTCAGCGCCCTAGCTCACAATAGTGTGGGTCTTAGCAGCAGAGGAGAAGGGAAGGATGTAGTTCCAGTTAACCAATTGACCAAGGGCTTTAGACTTAGCTGAACCAGACCAGGCCCCACTCAGAACACAGTGGGCTGTACTGTAAAGATAAGGCTCTCAGAAGTAGAGTCATTCTGGGGAAAAGATTAGGGTCACACACAAAAATTCAACATCTGTGATTGGTCCAAGCATAAAGAGGACAGTTCCTGATGGAATAAGTGAAGGGCTGCAGAATGAAGTCCCAGAGAACTTTCTGGAAGCCCCACCCTGCCAGGACCCTGCACCCTGTCCCAGATCAACTCTAGGCAACCCAGTCTGCACCCTCAGCCTGCTGGAGCAGGTAAATTTTCACTATCTAGGTTAAGTCAGGACAATCCTACCCCAGGAAGAAAAGAGAATAAGAATGAAGAAAATAATATTAGAAATATTGAACAAAGAAATTTAAATTCATGATATTGTTTTTGTAATGGGCTTTTGGGGGGACAACCACAGTAATGTTGTTTGGGTTTTTTAAAGATTTTTATTTATTTTTGAGAGAGAGAGCACGAGGGTTGGAGGGGCAGAGGGAGAAGCGGACTCCCCACCGAGCAGGGATCCTGATGTGGGACACAAGAGTCGATCCCAGGACCCTGGGATCCTGACCTGAGCCGAAGACAGATGCTTAACCCACTGAGCCACCCAGGCGCCCAGTAATATCGTTTGTTTTGTCTGCTCTTTAAGATGTTGAAAGTTTTTAAGAAAACCTGATTTATGAAGAGTTTAATTAATTCCATTTGCAGTCAGTGTTTCAATATTTGGGGAAATACAATTTGCCAAATTAGTAAGTTTTTGATTTATTGGTTGTATAAGTGGTATGAAAATATTTAGGGGAATGTTAATAATTAAATAAAGATTAATAAATCAGACATCAAAGTAGAAAAAAATAATGAGTATTCCCCTCTATGCCCAAAAGTGCTAGAGACATTAAAGAATTTATCATCCTAAACTCCCCATCTGTGATTTCTGCTGTCTTCAATTAATTCCCATCCTCTTGCCAAGACCTCTGTGACCCCATTTGCTCATCTATATAATGGGATAATATTACTACCTACTTAGAGGGTAGCTGTGAGGATTAAATGAGAATATTGCTTCCATAGCACTTAGAACAATACCCAGGGCACAACAACTCAATAATGTTGGCTATCTTTTTTTTTTAAGATTTTATTTATTTATTTGTCAGAGAGAGAGAGAGAGAGAACACAAGTAGGCAGAGTGGCAGGCAGAGGCAGAGGGAGAAGCAGGCTCCTTGCTGAGCAGGGAGCCCGATGTGGGACTCGATCCCAGGACCCTGGGATCATGACCTGAGCCGAAGGCAGCTGCTTAACCAACTGAGACACCCAGGCGTCCCAATGTTGGCTATCTTTATCTTCCCCCCCGTACCACTTTGATCATGCCACCTCCTGCTCAAAACCCTGCAATTGCTGTCCAATGACCCCAGACAAATGCATACTCCTTCCACATGTCAAGAACTTTCATGCCCTCACCTCTGTCTGCTTCCCAGCCTTGGCCCTCACTATTCCCCCTCACCCACCAGACAAAGTTACTACCTCTTTGCTTCACTCTCATCCTCTATGATCATTTCTCCCATTTCTTCCTCCTCCTAAAATGCCTTGCCTCCTTCCTATGCCATTATGGCTAACTCAAACTCCTACCCATGCTTCAAAACCCATCTCAAATGCTCCATCCTCCAGGACACTTTCTTGGTCATCTTCAATTCTCTTCCTCCTTGGAGCACTTGATTAGTAGTTCTTTCCTGGCAAGCATCACATTCTGTCATGCATCCCAGTAACTGTTCTGTGTCTGGTCCTCCCTAATATGGATCTTGGGGAACCTGCCCAACCCAGGTCCTGGCGCACGATAGGTGCTCTGTGAACAGGTGTTCGGTTCCTCTAGCTCAGGATGATTGTGTCATCTAAGCAGAAGCAGCAGGGACCTCCAGGCTCCCCAGGCCAGTGTCCCCACCCTCACCGGCCCACATAGACCACAGAGGCACAGGAAACAGAAGGAGACAGCCATCTGTGGTGCCAGGGCCCCCAGGACAGATGGGAAAATGGCAGAGCCACGTTCCAGGAACATGTAGAGCTATCTCTGCTCAGCTCATCAGCACTCTCCCAGACATTCAACCCCTCTTTTCGGACTCTTGCGTGCCAGGCCCCGCGTGAGGTGTGGCAGACAGCAATGCTGGTACCACTTCCCTAAAAGGGATGCCCATGTGCCTGCCGCTCCTGTGTGTACACATATGTGTGCCCACACGTGCGCCCCACGTGCCCGGGTTCCCTTCTCCCGACAAGCCAAGCAGTCTGTAAGCCCAGGCTGAGAGGGCTGCCTTTTACCCTGTTTCCAAACAACTCCCTTTGCTGCGCCAGAGCCCTGCTTCTCCCTTCTGTTTGCCCCCTCGCCTCCTCCTCCCTCCGTTGGGGCTGCCGCTGATGATGAAATTTGGCTTGCAACACCCTCTTCCTCCCCTTCCTGCAGGCCCGGGAGAGGATTAAGCCGCTGGAGTCTGAAATCGGAAAGATCCCGGCCTCGGCTCCCCAGCACCTGCCCGCGCCCCCTCCTCCTCCCCGCCCATGCAAAACCAGAAAATTAATCTCCCCTTCTGCCTGTGATATGGCGGGCTGCTTTACAAGCTGGGCGTCGAGATAAAGCGGGGAGCCGCGGGACAGCGGCCCGGCGCAGGGGCCCCGGGTGGGGCCGGCCTGGGAGATAAGGGCCTCCCAGCCCCATGAATTATTCACCGGCACTGCCTCCTCCGGCTCAAAGGCTGCCCTGAGCGCTGAGATTGCGCCTTCCAGAGGGGCCTGGGTGAGGTGGGAGGAGGGTCCACGGGGAAGGCAGGGGCTGCAGGAGGGTCTCCCTGGGGCTGCAGGGAGAGAGGAGGACTGTGCTCGGCTGAGGGACGGCTCAGAGACAGAAGCGCCCCACGGGGCCAAATGATGGAGAGGATGGAGGATGTCCCCAAGCCCAAGGGATCCTCAGACCCGCTATGGCCCCCAGGGATGCTCCTCATTTATGCAACTCACTAAACACTTCTGGGCGGCTCTGCGTGCCGGGCCAGGACCAAGTCTGGCATCCTGGAGCCGCAGATGCCATCCTTGCCTCGAAGTACCCAGGATCCAGGGCACCAACTGAGTGTGGGTGGAGCACAGTCATTCCCCCACCCCTTCCACCTGCCTTGTCCACGCCCTTCCACCCCTTCCACCTGCCTTGTCCACGCCCTTCCCCCCCTCCACCTGCCTTGTCCACGCCCTTCCCCCCTTCCACCTGCCTTGTCCACGCCCTTCCCCCCCTTCCACCTGCCTTGTCCACGCCCTTCCCCCCTTCCACCTGCCTTGTCCACGCCCTTCCCCCCCTTCCACCTGCCTTGTCCACGCCCTTCCCCCCCTTCCACCTGCCTTGTCCACGCCCTTCCCCCCCTTCCACCTGCCTTGTCCACGCCCTTCCCCCCCTTCCACCTGCCTTGTCCACGCCCTTCCCCCCCTTCCACCTGCCTTGTCCACGCCCTTCCCCCCCTTCCACCTGCCTTGTCCACGCCCTTCCCCCCCTTCCACCTGCCTTGTCCACGCCCTTCCCCCCTTCCACCTGCCTTGTCCACGCCCTTCCCCCCCTCCCACCTGCCTTGTCCACGCCCTTCCCCCCCTTCCACCTGCCTTGTCCACGCCCTTCCCCCCCTTCCACCTGCCTTGTCCACGCCCTTCCCCCCCTTCCACCTGCCTTGTCCACGCCCTTCCCCCCCTCCACCTGCCTTGTCCACGCCCTTCCCCCCCTTCCACCTGCCTTGTCCACGCCCTTCCCCCTTTCCCTCCTGTGGGGGTCTAGACAGCTACTACCCACTCGGTGAAGCATTTCACCTTGAGGAGGGGGTACGAGGGGGTGACACAGGACAGACCTGCTCTCAGGGCAGCTGGAGCTCAGGAAACAGACCAAAGCAGCTGGTGCAGCGGGGAATGGGAGGTCAGTGCTAGGGTGACGGATTAACTGGGCAAGTTTCCTGGAAGAGGAAAAGCCCCCGGCACTCTGCGCTCTGCGGGTCTTTTGTTTCTCCTTTGTTCACTCTTCAAAGACCCAGAATTTTAAAACAGGGAAGGGACCTTAGCGGTCTCTTCCCTATCTTGCAGTCTCTGTTATCACCTTCTCCTCACCCTTTCTCTCCGCCTCGATCTCTCTTCCCTCATCCTCCCCCCACCACGTCTGCCCTTTTAATCTCTGCCTTGGCCCCAATTTCTCCACCTCTCTCTTGCACTCTGCCTTTCTCTGTCTCTCCATCTCTCTGTTTTCTCTTTAATCATCCCTTTCTTCTGAAGCCGTGACTCCCCAAGTGTCATGATGACACACAAATGTAGGATGGAAGAAAGGTGCCCATCGGCTGGTCCCCTTCCCTGGGGAGGAAGGGAGAAAAGAGAAGGGTCCCGCGTGGTCCTGGATATGCACAAGAATGGCCAAGACCCTGAGAACATCAGCAGGAGCTGTTTGGGGAGAGAGCCCCCTGAGAGGCACTGACACAGGAAAGCTCCCCCCTGCTCCCCACCTCCCCCCCCAAGAGCCAGAAGTGAGGGGTGCTGGGAAAAGGTAAGGACCAGAGACACCCCTTCAAATTACAGAGGTGGGGACCCAGCCTGGCAGGCGACCTCGAACCCCCTGGTACCTGGAGCCCCACAGCACTTGGAATGGGTGAACAAGCCACATTCTCTGAGACCCATGTTCCAGCTGGAGAGGGAACAGCGATGAGGGGAGAGGGAGAAGGGGTGGAGAGTGAAGTGGGACCGGAGTAAGAGGAAGACATGGGGAGAAGGGTGGATCCCAAAGGATGGAAGAGACAATGACTTGGGTGGGAAAGGGGAAGGGTGGGCAAGCTAAATGGGGGAGGAGAGAGATCAGAGACAGGAGCAGGGAAGAAGAGAGGAAGACAGCACGGGGTTGAGGGCAAGGGCGAGGGTAGCAGAGAAATGAGCGAGGCGGGTAAGAGGAGCATTCGGACCAGAAAGGAGAAAGCAGAGGGGGAGGAGGAGGATCACGGGGGCAACATGGAACCCAGAGGGGTGAGGGGAGGGTGTGTTGATGGGTCCCATCAGCCTCAGGTCCACAGCCCCTTCCCACCCGCCTGCTAATTAACTCCTAATGGTCTCTGCATTTGCTGAGCCGGCAGATGAAGTGGATGCAGACAGATTGGGGCTTGTGTGATTTCACGCATGGGGAAGCAGAGAAGAGCTGCCTGAGAGTCCCAGGGGGCTTCGCCCCCCTCTTTGGCTTCCTCCTTTCCCCCTTGTCTCTGAGAGGCTGGAGGGTGCTTCTGTACCTAGAGCAGATGGGGCCGTCTGCAAAGAAAGTGTCCATGGGGAATTTGCCCCCATCAGCGTCTCGGGGATAAAAGTAATACTTGCTACTATTGACGGAACACCTCCTGTTTACTAGGCACACACTATTTCATCATCGTGAGCTTTAGCCAGATTTTATGGCTTATTGAAACAGTGAGGCTCAGACAGGTTAAGTAACTTGTCCATAACCACACAGCACTGGTGTGACAGAGGCGGGATTTGAATCCCAGGTCCGCAGAATGCCAAAGCTCTGGTGGCAGGTGTAGGGAGGTTTGGGGGGTGGGGACAAAAGGCGCTGAGGTCTAGGGACTATAGGAGCCAGAGAGGAAGGAAGTGTGGGCACGGGACTGGGGGGAGGCTGAAGGAGCTAGGATCTGTCACATCCTGCATCAGCGTTAAGTGGGTCCAGAGAAGCAGAAAGGAACAGTGGGACACTAACCAGAGTCCTTGGTTCCCTCCAGGGTCATCTTTGCTGAAGCCAACTTCCCCTTTCCTTATGGCTGCAGCCCAAACCCCTGTCCGCATGACTTGCCCCTCTGCCCCTCTATGCCGGCAGCCCCAGCCCATCCCTCACTTTCGCCCCTGACCTTTGTGCCAGAGTCACTTGTCAACGCATGCACCTCTCCTTTGACACTGGGAAATTTTGAAGACAGTGGCTATGCCACTCCTTACCACGTCTCCAGGGCCAGTGCTGGGATTTCACACAGTGTCCGTTGGCTGAAATGTACAAGGCAGGGATGGGGGATCTGTGCAGGGAATCCATCTTGCCTCAAAAGAAGAGGAAACAATAACGTGGTGTACTTAGGTCGTGCATAAGAAAGAACCTCCAGGTCCCCTGGGTGGCTCAGTTGGCTAAGCGTGTGCCTTGGCTAAGCGTGCCCCACTAGTGTGCTCTCTCTCTCTTTCTTTCAAAAAAAATTTTTTTTATTTATTTGAGAGAAAGAGAATGCGCAGGGGGAGGGCACAGGGAGGGAGAACGGGCTCCCCGCTGAGCAGGAGGCCCAATGCACAGGATTCAGGGCTGGAGCCAGGACCCTGGGATGATGACCTAGCCAAAGCCAGATGCCCAAGAGACCAGACACCCAACTGACTGAGTCACCCAGGCTCCTGCTGTCTCTCAAATAAATAAAATCTTTAAAAAACAAAAAAGAAAGAAAGAATTTCTAAGTCTGGGCCTGTCATACAAGGAACTAGGCTGAAGCCTTGATTCAGACCTGCGGATTGTCAGATTAAGGTTTCTCAAGACTGGCTGCTATATATTAGAGGTCTTGAAAAGTTGGGAAATCTGAGCCCCACACTCAGAGATTCTGATTTATTTGGACTAAGGTGGAACCACAGCATCACTTTATTTTTTTATTTTTAAAAAATATTTTGTTTATTTATTTGACAGGGAGAGAAAGAGATTACAAGTAGGCAGAGAGGCAGGCAGAGAGAGAGGAGGAAGCAGGCTCCCGGATAAACAGGCAGCCCGACTCGGGGCTTGATCCCAGGACCCTGGGGTCATGACCCCGAGCCAAAGGCAGAGGCTTTAAACCACTGAGCCACCCAGGTGCCCCACCACAGCATCACTTTAAAAGCTTCCTAGGTGATTCAAATGTGCAGCCTGGGTTGAGAACCACTCTCAGATTCTGCCCTCATTTGGCTGCTCTGGTGCTTTTATGGCTGGATCTAAACACTCATACTACTAATAATAGTTACTTATTGGGGATTTACTAGGTACAAGCTAATGTGCTAGCACTTTCTGTGCATTAGCTTATATAACCCTCAGAAATTCCTGTGAAATAAATATTATCCCCATCTTACAGATGAGGAAACTGAGCTCAGAGAGGTCAAGAGACGATGCCCATGCTAATGAATGGCAGGGCCAGTTCTGGAAACTGAGATTACCTGACTCACAACTTTTATCTCCCTTCAGACTCTTCAGGCTGCTCGTTGGCCTCGATTAGTCCTTGTCTGCCTCCACCTCACCTCATCACCTTCCTTCCACCCCCGCTGCTCCCTCAATAACATCCCAGGTGACTGAAGCAATTTGCAGCCATTTGAGGAAGCTCCATGTGTCACTCAACCTGCGAGGGCGGGGAGTTATGGGAATTACAGATGCTCCAAGATGGCCCTCCCCTCCCCTGAGACACTTGGAATTCAAGAATCCTGCCCCAAGCTTCCCCCGTCCCTGTTTGGGGCCAAAATCCCACTCCCAAATGCCCCTTGGGTTCATTCTAAGTATCTGGAATAGTGCTGCCACCCAGTGGCTGCCCAGGATATGGCATCCCTCCGGCACTGTCTGGTGCTGCTGGACAGCTCCCCAACTCAAGACGGGAACCCAAGATTCTCCCCCTTGGCGGCACCATGAGCAGGCGCCTAGTAAATGGATCCCACTCTCCCTCCTGGGGTCCTAAGCCCACACTCCCTCTAGGGATCTCCAGCTCCCTTCTCCGGTTCCTCACATACCCCCTGCCACCAACACCTCACAACTTCTCATCCAACTTCTTTCCGTTGTGCCAGATGCTTCTCATTACAGGTTCTTCCTTCTCACTTAAAGCCCTGGGAACACACCTCTCACCTTCCTTCTGCCAGAGCTGTGCCAACCTGCAAGTGGATTGGAGGAGTTGCTAGAGATAGAATGCTGGTCCCCCACACCCCCCTCCTCATCACCTGACACCATCAGACCTCAACAGTCTCCGTGCTAAGAGCCCCTAATGAGCATCAGCAAATTAACAACTTCCCTTTGATTGCTCCTTCTCTGTTAATTGGATAGGGAGGGCCCCCCCAAGGCCTCTCAGAGAGGAGAAAGGAGGGGGAGAGAGAAGGAGAGAAGTGAGAGCTACAGGGGGAGTCAGGCTGCTGTCCCCAGGCCTGGGCTTAGTGCCCCCAGAATTCTGCTCCGTTCCTGAGTACAGCTGCTTCTTCCATCCCTTCCTCATCCTGTCCATGCCCACCTTCCTAACCCTGCACCTTCCCATCTCATCCCACCCCCTTCCCCTTCCCCGCTTCTTGACTTCTGTCCAAATTCCCTTGGTCTCTGGCTGTCTCTTCTTCTTTCTCTATGCTACTTCTTTTAGAGGTTTGGCAGTGAGGGGCTGCAAACATGACACCCCATAAAGGCAAGCCCAAGGCTACAGGATGGGGTTTGGGCAACGAAGCTGTATGTTTGTTTATGCACATATGTGCATATGTGTACATGTCACACATAGGTTGGAGCAGGGATAAGAACAGGTGAATAAGTGTAAGCTCCTGAGTGCCTGCCCTGTAGGCCAGGCTTCTGGGATGTGTGGTGTGTGTGTGTGTGTGACTGAGTGGCGTGGTGTGACTCTGGTCTTATGTGTGTCTGTGTCTCCACACGAGCAAGTGCTTGAATCAGTCAAGTGTGACTCGGAGCTTGCGTGCGTGCGTGTGTGTGTGTGTGTGTGTGCGCGCGCGCGCGCACGCGTGTGCCACCAGAGGAAGCAGCAGCAAGAGGCAGGAGCATCGATCCGAAGGAGACAGCGCGGGGAGGGGGACGCTGGGGGCAGCTCCCTCCCTCTCACGCGCGGGGGCGCGCGCGCGCACACACCACACAGAGTCACACACACAAGCCACAGGGCCTCGCAGGCAGGGAGACGGCTCCCGGACCCGAGGGAGGCAGAGCCGCCGAGAGCGGCCGGGAGGAGGGGGCGAGGCAGCGGGGGGAGCCCTCGGTCCCGCTCCCGCGTCCGGGGGCCCCGCGCGCACACCGGCCCAGAGACACCCTCGCAGACACTCGTAGGCGCGCACGCGCACCCTCTCCCCTCCCCCGCCGCCTTCCCTCCCGCCGCCTCCCGGCCGGACGATGGATCCCTGCAGATCCCGGGGCTGAGAGCACCGCGCAGCGCGCCGAGCCCGGGCGGACCGAGCCGAGGCCGGCGAGCGAGCGAGCG
>LNAC01000053.1:1989833-2011529 GCA_002007465.1 Ailurus styani
AGCTAGCTGTCACAGGGAACCGCGCCCCCCCCATGCGTCCACCTCGGGCTGCCCCCCACCCCCCACCCCAACCATAGACACAGCCTGCGCGGTTGGCAGAACCGGAGACGCCCGCAGGTGAGGACTCGGGCTGGGCCCCTCCCCACCTCCCCGGGGGGGGGCGGCTTAGCTCACCGGGGTGCAAGCCCAGTCCTGGGGACACCCTTGGCCAGGAGCTCCTGACCCTGGGTTCTGCCCGTCTGGGGGAGTTTTCGTCTCCAGGATGGGGTGGACATTCCTGTCCCAGAGTGACCCCACATCTGGAGGGAACTCCTGCGCCTGCCTGTAGAAAAATATTGGGACTTCCCTCTCACTCTCGCATGACTACCTCTGGGGTCTCCCCTGGCCTGGGAGGCTTTCCTGGGAGAGCATTCTCTTGGCCTGAGCTGACCCCAGAGCCCCTGCCTCTGGAGGAAGGCTTTTCTAGGAGCGTGTCCCTTGGTCAGCCACCTCTGGGCTCACACATGAGCAAAGTCTCCTGCCCCAGAGGCAGTGACCTCTGGCGATGGGGATTCCGAAGGGACGCATTTGCAGGGACCCCCGTGTGGACTCGTCTTAGGATGGTAACAGCCAACCTCCCCCCCTTCCCCAGGATCCCCTCGGTCAGGATGGAACTGAAGGCCGAGGAGGAGGAGGTGGGTGGCGTCCAGCCGGTGAGCATCCAGGCCTTCGCCAGCAGCTCCACGCTGCATGGCCTGGCCCACATCTTCTCCTACGAGCGGCTGTCTCTGAAGCGGGCGCTGTGGGCCCTGTGCTTCCTGGGCTCCCTGGCTGTGCTGCTGTGCGTGTGCACGGAGCGAGTGCAGTACTACTTCCACTACCACCACGTCACCAAGCTCGATGAGGTGGCTGCCTCCCAGCTCACCTTCCCCGCCGTCACGCTGTGCAACCTCAACGAGTTCCGCTTCAGCCAAGTCTCCAAGAACGACCTGTACCACGCCGGGGAGCTGCTGGCCCTCCTCAACAACAGGTGGGCAGCGCCGCCCTGGCCGCTCGCGGGGCTCCCAGGGTCGCACGCCTCCCAGCTCCGGGGGACCCCCCTCAGGGTGCTCGCCTCTCGAGACCCGCCCTCTAGAGCCCGGCCCACCCCATCTGCCAGGTCCCCCCAGACCTGCCACTCGCAGCAAAGGAATTGGGGGACGGAGCACAGCAGTTAAGTGCACCCGATCTCCGAAGCCAGCATAGTCTCCAGCAGCTCTGCGCCCACCCAGCCCGGGCCATGAGACGTCATCTCGAGCGACCTTTGCCCCCCTCCCGCCACTGTGTCTTGCTCTTCGCCTCACTCGAGGGACAGGGGCAGACCATCTTTAAAGGGCAGAGACTGAGTATAAAAGACAGCTCGTGCCTCGATCTCTCTGCCCACCCCTCCCCTCCCCACGCAGCCACTGTGGATCCTGCTGTCTTCTCAGACCCCACGGGGCAGGCTGGACACACCCAGCTCTCCTGCGCCTGTCCCCAGGCCTGATCCCCAGGGCTGATGGCTGCCCTCCTCCCTGCCCCCCCATCTCCCCTGCTGAGGCTGGCTAGGGGACCCTGGAGGCCAAATGGAGGCAGGGACCGGAGAGTCATGCTGATCCGTTCGCTGCTCACCCCCCCCCCCGCCGGGGCTCCAGGTATGAGATACCAGACACGCAGATGGCGGATGAGAAGCAGCTGGAGATCCTGCAGGACAAGGCCAACTTCCGCAGCTTCAAGCCCAAGCCCTTCAACATGCGTGAGTTCTACGACCGCGCAGGGCACGACATTCGAGACATGCTGCTCTCCTGCCACTTCCGGGGAGAGGTCTGCAGCGCGGAAGACTTCAAGGTGGTGAGTGAGTCCCCTGGTGTGGGGCAGGACTCAGTCCTGCCCCCGGAGGAGGAGGAGGAGGAGGAGGAGGAGGAGGAGGAGGAGGAGAGAATTAGGAGCCCTTGGGTCTCCCACCAAGCTTGCAACTCCGGGAGAGGAAGCTGTGTGTCCCTGGGGTTTGCTTCTGTCCGAGGGGACTTGGTTCAGCACAGGGGTCCATTTGCTGTGTGTGAGGGCCTCGACATCAGCCTCGGGTCCGCGATGACAGGAAAGAGGGCGCTCAGTGCACAACACACAGAGGTGAACAGACACACACACACACACACACACACACACACACACACACACAAGGAGCCTGGCGTGACCCCCCACCCCCCATCAAGCCTCCCTTCTGGGCTACAGGTGTCATAGCTGGACATGGGGGTGGTAAGCCGCAGCCTCGTTACTTGCAATGAGGTCCGAGGACTATCACCTGGGAGACTGAAAGAACTGCAGGACTTCGCCACCTTACTCCCCAGGCCTACTGAATCGGAACTGGCATTTTAACAGGTGATTTGAATTTAAGGTGGAGAAGCACTGCAACACATGGGAAGTTAGGGAAGCTTTCTCTTACATAGCTGGACCAGCAATCTCTCCGTGCCACCCCGCCACACACACGTGCTTACTGTCTCATTGGGCTCCCCCTTGGCCAGCAAGAGCCAGGCTCTGAGGAAGGAGAGGTTATGCGGGGTACACAGTCATGGCCGAACTAGAGGCTCCTTTGCTGCTCCTTCTTCTTCTTCCCCCCCCCATCATCTCTTTGCTTCTTAAAATGGAGATGCCCCAGGGGCCCGTGAACGGCTCAGTGAGTTAAGCGGCTGCCTTGGGCCCAGGTCCTGATCCCAGGGTCTTGGGATTGAGCCCCGCAGCGTCTCAGCTTCTCTCTCTCCCTCTGCCAGCTGCTCCCCCTGCTTCTGCGTGTGTGCGGGCTCTCTCTGCCAAATAAATACATAAAATCTTAAAAAAAAATGGAGCTGCCTCCCCCAGACCCACCCGCCCACTGATGGGGGCGCCTCAAAGCCTGTATCCTGGGGAGGGTGAGGGGAGCTGACTGGCATCTCGTGTGCCAGGGGATCCTGGACAAGTCACACAGGTTCCCGAGAGGTCACGACCAGCCAGAGGCTGGAAGGGAGTCACACAGGTTCCCGAGAGGTCACGACCAGCCAGAGGCTGGAAGGGGACTGAGGGCCTGAAGCCGATGTGAAAAATACCACAAGGAGAGAATGATGCTCGTAAGTCTTCAGAAGGCTTCGGAGGCTCTCCTTCAGTCCCCTGGATAAATAGCCATATTCTCTCTATTTTACCCATGCACAAACTGAGACACAGAGAGGTGCAATGAGTTGCCTGAGCTCAACTAGCTGGTTAGTGACAGGTTCAGGATAAGAAATCACGCCTCGTGAAGTTTCAACCTGGCGTGGTCTTTTTATTACCATCACTGACCCTGGAGTCGTGTCCACTTACAGTTCTGCTCATTGCTCTTTGAAAACGCAGTCTCGCCTAGGACGCCCTTGCTGTCCATGCCTGCCCCCAGTTCTCTGCTCTCAGAGACTCCCTTTTTCTCCCTGCCCATTTCCCCCCTGCTTGCTTGCTTCTTCCTGGCGTTATGGGAGCGTGAATGCATTTGTTTGTGTAGAAATGTTGGACCCCGTGGTCATGCTTGTTTCTTCCTGCTGAGGTCACACAAGAATTCCCCATCTCTTTAAGCCCTGCTCTGCCGACCAGTTTCAGGGGCCTTTGTCAACCCTACCAGACAAAGATTACATGGCCATACTCCCTGCTGAGCCAAGCTGACGGGGAGCATAAGGTGATGCTCTGACCACTTCCCTCTTTTCCTTTCTCAAAACAGGAAAGTCCTGGATTCTCCAGAGCCTGAGACCAAAGGGTTCCCAGGCTCCCATTAGCTCGGATGGTTTGTAGTATTGGATGAAGGGCAGAGTACTTGGTTCAAACTGAGAGAGTATCAAGTGGGGGTACAATAGTCCACAGAAAGTATCCAGCCAAGGCTCCATTTGTCCCTCCTGTCCAGAAAGATTCCAAGTGGTGGTGCTAGGACATGTTTGGCTCATGAAAACGGAGATCTGGAAATGTGACTGGTCCATGTTATCTGAGGGGACAATTCTGAGTACTCAGACAGAGCTATGACTGGTTTACAAAGTTCTGGAGCAATCTGAGTCCTTCCCCTTGCTTGAGGTTGGGGTGGGGGGAGGCTAGTAGCCTGCAGGCAGGCCCAGCACTGGCATTCCGGGGGTTCTGGATTGTCAGGGAGGACTAAGTTTTTGATGTTTCTCAGCTCATGTCAAAGATTTGACTCTGAATCTGGCTGCACCCAAAGGTCTCAGTCCCTCCTCCTACCCGCTCTCATTGACCTCCATGCACACCGTCTCCGTGTCAGGAACTCTACCACTTCTGCCCACAGAGATGTTCCTACACCGATGGGAGCTGGGTTGGGAGTCCATGTCTGACATCTCCCTGGGGGAAAAGAAGGGCTCCGGCACCCTCCTCCAGCTCCCGGGTTCCAAGGGGGTGTCCACACTCGTTGCCTGATGCTCCGCCTTCTCTCTTTTCTCCTTTGGTCTAATAGTTAACATCGGCCTCTCCATCCTGGCCATTCTCTGCTAGGTTAAGTGCTGTGTGTCTAGCCCCTGGACAGATGTGACACTGACAGAAAACACTGGCCTGTTGGGTCAGAGCTTAGGAGAGACCGTCTTGGCATCTTCTCCTGCTTTGAAACAGAGGTTCTAACTGGGAGTCCAAGCCCTGGTTCACAGTTTTTGAAAAATATAATGTGCACAGGGACACGTGAAGTCCGCTGTGGGTTTCCAAGGGCCAAGCTCATCTAACTTGTGAGAACCGTGCTCAGGGAGGACAGTTCAGGAGGCATAGGAAGGGGCAGACTCTGGTCCCTCAGGGACCCCAGCTCCTCTGGCGGGAGGGCCTGCAGGGATGAGCGTTCCCCTCAGAAGTGCTTCGGAATCCAGCACAAGCACAGGGGACGGGCTGGTGGTCACAGCGTGTTTGACCGGGTCCACCCCCCAGCTGTAGCTGGGGCCACTCGGGAGAGTGGGGACAAATATGGGGAACCTGGGCCAAATCTGGGAGAAATTGGTTTCAGACTGAAGAGGCAGAGGGTCCACCTTAGTAGCTCTCTCCTGAGCTACTAAAAAAAAAAAGCAACCAACGGACCACTCTCAAGGACCCGTCTTCCCTGGCCACCTCTTTTCCTTCGAGGGGGGCTGTGGGGGGGGGTGTTGGGTTACCAGGGCAACAGGGTCGGAGGCTCTGCTCTCCCACCCCACCCCAAGGCCAGTCAGGCCAAAGCAGGGCAGGGGTGCCATGGAGGGGGACTAGGGGCGCAGCTGTGTGCCCGTGCCTGCGTGGGGGCCGGAGGGAGTGAGCACAGTCGCAGCTGGTGGCAGCCTCCAGCTGCACCTTATCTGTCCCTGGCAGTGGGAGCGCCTGTGTGGCTGGAATGCTGAACAGCGCCGAGGGGAGGGGGCCGGCAGATGGCTGCCCAGTCAGCCCCAGGCCGTCCCCTCCTCCAGCTGAGACCCAGAGCCATCGCCTGGGGGAGAGAGAGGGGGGAAATCATTTCTGGACCCTGGAAGAGAAGGAAGGAGAGAGCAGAAGATGGAAACCTTGGGGGTGGGTGTGCAATGGCGACACTGTTCTCTCTCAGGAGGAGGTGGATTCGGGGGGACAAGGTATGGGGGACACAAATCCTTGCGGGGGCCCACAGGAGTCCCCCCCAGGACACTGGAATGGAGGCAGGAATTCCCCAGAGGAGAGATGGGGGGAGCACAGAAATCCCCTTCAGGTTCAGGAGGGGAATAGGGCTCTTCCGGCATCTATAGGGATGAGAAGTTGAGAGAAGGGGGGGGCGCGGAAGTGGGTGATCCCGGGACCTGGAGAGGGGAGGGAGAGGCCATCTGAAAGCAAGCTGAGCCAGGGATGGCTGGTTCTGGAGAGAGCCAGGACTACCATGGGGGCTTCCTCACCCCTGACTTAGCTCTGCGCCCTCACTGACACCCTCACACCCACACACCCTCGCTTGCCTTGCCCGACTCCCACCCCAGAGCAGCCAAGACCAGGAGTCCCTGGGGAGGGCCCAGCCTCCCCACCTGGGGCTCTTCCCTCCAGCTGGCAGGGAGTGGAGGGGCTGCCGCAGGAAAGGCCGCCCAGACTGCTAGAGAGAGGAGGAGGGTCCTGAGCCGCCCTGCCCAGGGGCAGAGGCCTGGTGGTCTGTGTGCGGCAGGGGGAGGCAGTGAGGGGAGCAGCCACAGATCGCAGCAGGACAGGAGCGAGGCTGGAGTGGAGAGGTTGACTTTGGTGGAGGACGTTCCTTCCAGGCCCATCCTTCCTTTCTCTCCCTCCTCAGAAGTGCCTGAGGTTGGAGGGAGGAGAGGAGAATCCAGGGACCCGGGCTGGGGTCGTGCTCTCTCTGCCTTTCTGTCTGTCTCTCTCATACACATAAGACACCCAAACATCCCTGGGATACCATAGTTTGCTCTCTTGCCTGCTCCGCCTCTCCTTCCTTCCTCCCCTGACGTTCTGGACTCCACCTCTCTCCCAGACTGCAGCTAGCTAAGAGGCTACTCTAAGTTAATCGATCTCCCGGCTGCTGGCTAAAGTAATAGGGAATTGATGTAAGTAACTAAGTGCCTCTGGGGGCAGAGTCGGAAATGCAGGGGTGGGGAGGAGGAGGGCCTCCAAGCCTTGGGCCTTTCTCCTGCCCCAGCCTGTGGAGAACTCACAGCTCTGGTCACTGCTGCACCTGATGTGCGTCCAAGAAGCCAGGACTGGGGGCTGGGGGTGGGGGTTGCCGAGATGTCCCACGTTTCTGCTGTGGGCGGAGGTTGCTTCTGAGTGAGCATGCTTCAGCTTCGTAGAAGCAGTTTTTGTAGTTTCTACAAGCTGCCTTTGTAGAAGGCAGTTTCAGTTCTGGGGGTGGAGGGGGGGATGATGCGGGAGACCGCGGTTGGAAGTGCGAAGTTCCACTTGGTTCCTTCCTGTGACTGAGCCCCTTCCAAGTGCCAGGGACCATGCGGGGCTCCAGAGTGTAGGGGTGGACAGACAGACCCTGTCCCTGGCCTCAGGGAGCTCAGAGTCCCGTGCGCTTCCCAGGGAGGCTCCAAGACGAGGCAGTGGGGTTGGTAACAAAGGCAGCCGGAAGGAACAGGGAGTAACATGCCAGGTAGCACAGGACCCTGGATGTCCAGGTGGAGCCCTTCCAGCCCCCCCAGCCCAGCCCAGCCCCCCAGAAACTCCGTACACTGGGGGGTGTCTCCATCGTGCCGGGTTCTCCCAGCAGATGCGCGGCCCACCGCTGTCCAGCAGGGGCCATCGCCTGCCCTTGGCCAGCACCCCCCAACACACACAAGCCTGCCGCACTGGAGGTCAGAGGCGGCGGCTCCAGCACCTTCTAATCTCGAGTCGAGAACCTTCCAGTCAGGACCCTTGTGTGGGGATCCTGGGAGGCAAAACTGGGAAGCAGGCAGCAAGGCTGAGAAGTGATGCCTAGTGCTGGCGGGGGATGCAGCTGGGCCTGAGACCCCCTGAGTTCTACTTTAGCCATAGTTTCATCTGGCTCCGTTTCTCAGCTTCTAGGCACAATTGCCTGTGAGGAAAGAAGGCTCTAAATAGATGGCTGAATTATTCTTTGCCACGGGGCACCCCCTCCTTCAGCCTCTGGGACTCTCTGGCTAAGCCCACGCTGGCCCACGCTTGGAATGGCTGTGAGGCACTGACTTTCCTGGACGTGTGGATCAGACGTCTTCCTCGTGGAAAATTGTAGAGGGGGCATTCCCTAGAGGGGACATTCCCTAGAGAAACTGTAAGGGCAGAGACCACCACCCCAGGCTCTCCAAGGCCACTCCCGAGGGCCAGGGAGGGCCAGGGGCGGTTTTTCTGAGCTACTGTGAGTTCCTGAAAAGAAAACCCTTTCCCTCCCCTCTCATCCGCACCCCCTTGATGTGTCTGCAGTCCAGCGGGGAGGGGAGCCTGGGAGGCTGGGCCACGTAGCTCACGGCTGTGCGTCTCTAACCGACGCATGACATCATGGGGCCAAGCTGGGGACCTCCCTGAGGTGAGACTGCTGCGGTGGCCTTGACCGTGGACAGCAGCCAACTCAGCCTTCCTGTGACGTGCTCCCTGCATGTGCGCCCCTCCGCGGGGGTGTCTGAGAACGTGGATGTGGGTTAGGGTGCGTAGTGGACGTGTATGGATGTGCTCGGAGGCGCACACGGCTCACTTAGCGCGGTTGTGGGAGGGAGCCTCTGTGCATGCAAACCTCTGGTCGCATGCAGAGCACATACCAGCAAAATTAATCATCTCTTCCAGTCGAGCTTTGCAATTTACGAATTCCCTTTACTTTAGCTCATGAGCCTCCTAATTCTGGAAGGTAGGCAGATATTAATATTTTCACTTGAGAGATGAGGAAACTGAGGCTCAGAGATGTTAGGGGACTTGCCCAAGGTCACATAGCTGGTGAATGCCAGAGTGGGGCCTTGACTTCAGATCTTCGAAGGCCAGGGTCTTCGTGTGTGACAGTAGGAGCCGGTGTGTGGAGCAGGGGGAGAGGGTGTCTGGGTCCCCAGCTTGCCACGCCCTCTGAAGCAGCAGAAGGCAGGAAGAAAAAGCAAGAGTGCAAAGGAGAAGGAATCCCAGACTCGGGTTGGCCACGCCAAAGTCTTTTGACTCCTCTGCCTTTTCATTGCATCGTTTGGCCAGATCCCAACCCTAGTGGACTTCCTCAGGTGGCTCCAAGACAGCCAGGCTCAACCAGAGGAGGTCACACAACAGGCCAGCTTGCAATCACCTTGTGCTCATGACCAACATCCTGAGATGGGTGTGCAGGGCAACCCCGCTGTGTTTTCCGGCTCACGTTGCTGGTCCCGGTGACTCCTGCAAACGTCTCCACTCATCCCAAGAGGGCCTCCCCCCCACACACACCTTCCGCAGATGACCTTGCCACCTGCTTCACGGAGAAGATCAAAGCCTCAGCCAAGCCCCCCCGCTTCCCGGAGGGGAGCATCCCTCTTATCTAGGCTGAAATCTCAACCTAGTCTTTCCATCTGATCTCCTTCTACCTGTTTTGGAATTTTACCCTAACGATTTGGCCTCTCCCTCATCTACCGTCAGTCTTTCCCTCTCCAGTGGAATCTTCCTGTTAACACTGAAACACGCTTAAGATTCTGCCATCTTGACATACGTAGCTACATTTATCATTAATAATTATTATTAATATACAGCTAACATTTATTGAGCACTCGCTATGTATCAGGGTTGAGGTTAAGATAAAACCCAAAAACCAAAGGTCTCTTAACTCCACAGCTCCCTCCAGCCCCCCACTCTCTCTCTTTCTGCTTCCCTTCCCAGACAAAATTCTGAAAAATGATGTATATATGCCACTGTCTCCATTTTCTCATCTCAGACTCACTCTCCATTCCACTCAAGGCTGCCTTCTGCCCACCCCCGCCCCCAGCACTCCACCAAAGCGGTTAGTTATAAGACCACCAGCGACCTCCACATGGCTAGATCCTGTAAATATTTTTTATTCTTAACCTCTCAATGACATTCAAAATGGTTGACCCCCTCCTCTTTTTTAAACTGTTCTTTCCTGGGGCACCTGCGTGCTTCAGTCAGTTGAGCGTCCAACTCTTAATTTCGGCTTGGGTCACGATCTCAGGGAGGTGAGATCGAGCCCCGCATCAGGCTCTGTGCTCAGCGGGGCGTCTGCTTGAGATTCTCTCCCTCCCTCTCCCTCTGCTACTACCCTCAACCCTGCACATCGCACACACACTCTCTCTCTCTCTCAAAAAAGAAATAAGAAGTGTAAAACATTTCCAACACCCCAGGAAGTTCCTTTGGGCCCCTTCCTGGTCAATATTGCCCCACAAGAGTTAATCATTATTCTGACTGCTGTCAGGACAGATACGTCCCACCTGTTCTTGACGTTCCTAGAGTACGTGTATCCTCCATACAGTCTGCGTGGTTTCGTGCCTGTCTTCTTTTGCTTATGCTTTTGTCTGTGATATTGTCTCATTTTGTGTGGTGGTAGTTAGCGCTTTGTCAATGCCGTGTAGTATCTCATTACATAACTACACCAAAATGTATTTATCCGTTCTACTCTCGCTAGACATCTGGGTTGTTACTAGGTTTTTGGCTATTATAAATAAAGCTACCATGAACATTCTTGTTTATGTTTGCTGGTTGTCCGATGTACTCATATTCTGGGTATTTGACTAGGAGCTGTGGTTAAGTCACAGGTCGGTATTCTGTTTGGCTTTGGTGGATATTGACAAATCAGGCCTGATCTCTTGTCCTCCCTTCCTCCCTCCCTCCGTCTCTCCCTCTCTCCCTCCCTTCTTTCCTCTCTCCCTCCCTTCTTTCCTCCCTCCCTTCCTTCCTTCTGACTTTCTATCCTTGGGCCATCTCGTCTTCATTCAACTCCAGTCAGCATCTAGACCCTGACCAGCCAGATACGTGATTCCGTCCAGCTCTCGCCTCTCAGCCTCCGCACCTGTGGCCAATCCCCTCTTCACATCTCCACTCGGATGTCCCAGGGGCTTGAAAAACCCAGCATGTGCAAAGCCAAATTCATCATCTTATCTCCCAAACTGGTCCTTTCCTCGTGTTCCTGGCCTAGTGAGCCACCCCACCGTTCAGCCACTTATGCCAACTAGCAAGCACCCCTGCACTCCATCTACCTCCCCTCCCTTAATGGGATCTGCCGCTCTCGTTCCCTAAACACCTCCACCCAATCACCCCATTCCAAGCCGGTGCACCCGCTGTCTCAGCGTGTAACACCCGGGGACAGTTTCCTGACAGGTCTTCTGCCAGCCCCTCTGGCTGTTCCCGAGTTCTCTCTTCAAAACACCGCTCTGATCACTTGAAACCCTCCCGTTGTCCTTGGACCAGAATCTTTGCTGTGGCCTTCAAGGCCCCCGAGGCGTCTGGGTCCTGCCTGTTTCTCTGGCCTGTTCTTATCCGGCTCTGGCCCTCTAGCTATATTCTCCTCCTCTGAGCTCTCCCCCAACCCCACCTGCGGTCTTCTGGCCCTTTGCATGACTGTGCCCTCTGGAATATTCTTCCCCTGCCCCACCCCATGCAAACTTTCACCTAATTACTCCCCCTCATTCTTTAGATCACAATTCAAGCATCCCATCCTCAGAAAAACCTGCTTTGATTCCCCCAGCTGGGTCGGGTCCTCCTGGCACTCACTCCTTAGAGCCAAATTAACTTTTCATAGCACTTATCATGATTTGCAATTAAATATTTACTTTTGCAATTTTTAGAAAATGGTGTCTGTCTCCCCCTTTAGACAGTAAGCTCCACACGGGCAGGACCCCAGTCCATCGTATATTCTTCATATGTCCTCAGCACAAAGACACTCGGTAAATAGTTGATGAGTAAATGAAAGAATGAAAGGGGAACTGATTTGCAGGGGGATGATCTAATTCTAGTCTCATGCCCACCACTTGGTCTCCATGAAACTTGAACAGGTCACCGTGCCTCGGTTTCCCCATTTGTCAGATGGGGGCGAGGTTACTCAAACCTGCGTATTTCACCAGGTGGTATAAGGGTTCCACGAGCTATCTACCGAAAAGCATGAAACATTCTACAGATGTTGGCCGCAGCCGGGAGGTGGGGGTGGGGGGGTGTGTTTAGAAAGAGATGCGGAGAAAGCCGGAAACCACCGAGTTGCGGCGCAGAGTTCAAGAGCGGTGCTGGGTAGGGACTGACACGGGGAAGGTTTGCCTCCTTGAACAGAGGGCTCAGACCTGGCTGTTGTCCTGCACGGGTCTCTGCTCGGCCACTTCTCCTGGGGCTTTGCGCTTGCGGGTCTGAGTGTGCTGCTTGAGACTTTCCTCGCTTCCCATCCCTGTGAAAACTTTGGTCTACTGGAGCAACATGAGGTGGGAGAGGATGTTAGAGGAGGAAGGAAATGCAGTTGGGGCGTGTGTATGTTTGTCGCCCCACAAGGGAGCTGTGAGCGGTGATGTGTAGGTGTGCAGTGTGGGTCTTTGTGTCGGTGTGGGGGAAGACGGGTCCAGCCGTCCTGGATTTGCTGTCCTCTGAAGCTGCTTTGTGTGTGCATGTCCTTCCGTCTGGTGAAGCCCCATGGTGGATTGCCCCCTGCCTACGTTTCTTCCTTCTGGAGGTCTAACCCACCTGCCCTTCCAGGGAGTCTGAAGGAGGGGAACAACGCCCTCTAGTGGGTGTGGAACACATGGGCAGCTGCAGCCTCCCCACCCCCAAGCCAGTGCTAGAACTTACCTCTGAAACTCTTCGTGAGGACGCGCAGGGCCCTCTGAGAGCTGGGGTCTGGTAGGGGGAAGCAAATGCACACAGGACCGGAAACAGGAGAGGAACCCCTGAATTCACGCAGAAGAAGCCCGAGGACAACAGCTGGAGGTGTGGTGGGGGGTGATCTTTCTCCTCATCTCTGCAGTGACCTCTCTGGTTGCCCTGGGTGTTGCTGGTCTTGGTTCTAGTTTCTTCGCATGGTCCCTGCGTCTTGGTCTTTCATTCTCACAGTCTCTGTTCTCAAGGAGCTATTGGTTACTACTCATGCCTGAAGGGACTTGAGCAGAACTGGCCCCTTCATTCTGTTTCCTGGGTGGGTACTCACTGTGCCCTGTGCAGTCAGGGAAGGCTTCTTGGAGGAGGTAACCTGTGACTAAGGTCTTGAAAAACGAGGAGAAATTCTTCAGATGGAATCCAGGGAAGGCATGGAGCTGTGGATGAGCCTAGCGGGCCTGCAGAATGGGAGAAGGGCACGGTGGCTGGCCGCTAGACTGCTGTGGAGGGGCGGGGAAGGGAGGCTGGAAGGTAAATTCCAAAAGCCTCACATAACTTTTTCTGAGATGGGGGTGATTTTACCGAGGGGCACTAGGGAGTGAAGAAGGTCTTAGTGCCCGAGAACAGTCAGAATTACATACAGAATTTTATAAGGCGGGGAGAAACTGTGGGGAGGCAGGGAGTTAGGGAGACCAGTCGAAAGGCCAAGGTTTAGGCGAGAGAGGTGGAGGCCAGGCTGAGGGCAACGGGGAGAGGATGAAGAGGAGCCAGGGCTCAAAGGCTGCTTTTCTTTTGGGGCCTCTGTGTTCCTGGAAGCAAAGCTGAGGCCAGAGGTCCCACATCAGTCAGTTCTGCTGGAACTTGGCACCTTGCCTCCCATCCCTAACATACTCCAGGGTCCCCGTGTGCACATGGAGAAAGGAAGAGGTGCAGGAGCAGGGAGGGAGGGGAGAAAAGGAGGGGGAAGGGGGTGTGGGGCTGTGGGATGGTTAAGGAATGGCGAGCCGCAAGTAGACTCATCTGACCCCCACTGCTTTGTCTCTGGCCCTGCAGAAGAAGGGTTAACATGCTTCCCCGCCCTCCCTCCCTTCCACTCCTCCCCTCAGGTCACCTTCTAGGCCCTGGAGACTTGACCGGTGGCTCAAGTTCCTCACTCAGTGGCCCTGAGTAACCAGAGCACACAGAGGGGCCAGGGACCTGGGGTCAGAGCACGGTAACCGAGGGGCAAGGGGAACCTCCGAGGGACTAGGCCTGAGGGTTTGGGGGGCAGCCCGGGCTGGTTCCTGACACTCTCCGCCTTACCCAGCCGATTGCTCTGATCTCACTTTCTTCCACCTGCCAGAAAGAATTCCTCGAACTCTTCTCCTGGACCAGTGAGGGGTGGGCAAGCTGGGAGGGGCGGGGTGACCTGCCAGGAAGCGTCTCAGCGGCAAGAGACGGGGTCCCTCCCCCCTGGTGCCGGGAACTAGCCATAAATGAGTCTGTGGTCAGTGAGAGACCTCTGCTAATGGAACCTGGGCTGCCCCCCAAGCCACAGAAAGAAAAGGTGGAGGAGGGGAGAGTGTCCTGAGTACAGCTCAGCAGGGGGGAGGGTGCCGACTTGGAGCTCAGCCAGGGTCAGGGGAGGGAGGGGAGGATAAATGGGCTCAAGGACCGGCGGGGGGGGNGGGGGGGGGGATTGGAGGTCAAGGCAATGATTGCAGGGGAACTAAGGGTTCAGGAAGTAACAGAGTCAGTTGGGGTCACGTCAGTGACTGAAAGGGAACCGGGGTCTTAGGAGTGTATTGGAAGAAGATGGGGGTGTGGTCAATGACATAAGGGGGTGGATTATGAGTCAGGGTGAGTCAAGGAGGAATTAGAGGTCTGAGAGAGTGCGGAGGCTCCAGTGTCGGGGGGGGGGCGGGGGAAGGCGGCCCCGGGCGAGAATGGGGGCGAATTGGGGCAAGGACCCAAAATTGGGGTAGGAAGACGGAGGGAGATGCTGAGGAACAGATGGAAGGGCGACAGGGAGCTCGAATGTCATGGGGGAGGGACGCGGACTGTTGCTCCGGGCTGTGGGAGCAGCCGAATCTGCTAGGTCCCATCTCACCTGGAGCCCTGCGGCTGTTCCAGGGTTTCCACTGTCTTCCAGCCTCTGTCCTGCTGGAGCTGGTGACTGGAGAGGGGCTCTGGCCCCCTCCTCTCCATCGGCCTCCCTTTCCCACTGCCATCCATTATTCATCAGCCCAGACGCCGGCCCGCCCCGGGGCAGGTCCTCCTCTCCACGCCCCGCCCCGTCTCGGCCACACCGCCACCAAGGCCTGGGCGAGGAAAGACAGCCGGTGGGGTGGCCGGCGGGGCTGCAGAGAGCGGATCCTGCTTCAGATCACATCTGCTTCTCCCTCCTCCTGCCGACCCCCCGGGCCAAGAAGCCCCTGAAGAAGATGCCCATCCAGATCTTCTGCTCTGTGTCCTTCTCCTCTGGAGAGGAGGCCCCGGGACCCGTGGGAGAGGTTTGGGGTCCCCACCAGCGGCGGCGGGACAACTCAGACTCAGAAGAGGAGGAAGACGAGAAGGGAAAGGAGGCAGGGAGGAAGGCGGCCAGAGAGGGGGATTCGCCCGTGGATTTGGTGGCCTTTGCCAACAGCTGCACCCTGCACGGCGCCAGCCACATCTTTGTGGAGGGGGGTCCGGGGCTGAGGCAGGCCCTGTGGGCAGTGGCCTTTGTCCTGGCACTGGGCGCCTTCTTGTGCCAGGTGGGGGACCGTGTCGCCTATTACCTCAGCTATCCGCACGTGACTCTGCTAGACGAGGTGGCCACCACAGAGCTGGCCTTCCCGGCTGTCACGCTCTGCAACACCAATGCCGTGCGTCTGTCCCAGCTCAGCTACCCCGACTTGCTCTACCTGGCCCCCATGCTGGGGCTGGATGAGAGTGATGACCCTGGGGTGCCCCTCGCCCCCCCGGGGCCCGAGGCCTTCTCTGGGGAGCCCTTCAACCTGCACCGCTTCTACAACCGCTCCTGCCACCGTCTGGAGGACATGCTGCTCTATTGCTCCTACTGCGGGGGGCCCTGTGGCCCTCACAACTTCTCGGTGGTGAGTGGGAGCCCTGGCCGGGCACGGCCCCCCCGAGGGTGTCTGCCACGGCTCGCCCTGAGTGTCGCCTCCGCGGGCTGGGGCTGGTGGCCCTCCTACCCCTCCCCCACCTCCCCCGGGCTACCCCCTACCCCTTTCTGACAGGCCTCAGGGAGGCCTGGCCAGAGAGCTCGCCCTGGGAGCCCTAGGGTCTGGGGCTGGGCTGCTATTTGCTATGTTCTTCCTGCTAGAATCTGAAAATCCATCTGTGCTGGTTGGCAATCGGTTGCTACCCCGAGGCCCCTGGGGTCCCCCTGAATATCCTCCAGCATCTCCGGCCCTGCCCCAGACCTCCCTGTGATCCAGCAGGGCCTGGGACCTTACTCAGTCTTTGAGGTCACACTTTGATCTGATGGTGGGGACCCATACCTGGCCTCAACAATTTTGACTAGGACCCCCGGACTGGAGCAGGGGCAGGTGTCTCCGGAGGTCTCCGCAGGTACCAGAGAAGGGTGTGGAAGGGAGGTGGAGGGGGAAGCACAGTCCCCGACTCCACCCCACCACGCCCCTTCTCAGTAGTGACTGCAGCCCGGACTTCAGTGCAGCCTTGTTTGGTCTTTCAGTGCTCCTCCTACAGTGTGTGTGTGCGCGTGTGTGTGTGTGTGTGCACGCGCACGCCTGTCTGTCTGTCTGTCTGAGGGAGAATAATAGGCTCCTCTGAATCTTGCCCTTCCCCCAGCTCTAAGTGATCAGGGATCCCCTTCCCCAGGAAGCCCTCACGGGGAAGTTAGCCTCCTGCTTGCCCTCCCGCTCTGGAATCTAGGGCCTTCCTTGCTGAGAGACCAAGTGGCACCCCACCGCCTCCCTAGTTCAGCTTCCAGTGCTGTCTGGCCTGACTCCTCTTCTGCCCCCTCCGGGGGCCAGATGCCCGGCCTTCCCTCCCGCACACCTATCCCCAAGCCTCCCACCTCCTCCCTGGCGCAGGAGCAGGTGAGTGTCATCATATACGCACATCATGGACCAGCTGCAGACAGGGATCTGGAGGTTTTGGCCACTGGGCCTCAGGCAGGCCAGGGAATACAGGAACGTGGGGTAAGGTAGGAACCGGGCTTCCTGGGGACCTAAGGGTAGAGTAGACACTTCTCACATAGAACCACCAGGTGGCAGCAGCAGTCCACGCGTCCCCAGCGCCGCACTCGGCCTTGGCGAGGCCGGCTTGCCCAGCCCCCTGGGGTCTCTCACAGCCCCAGACGGAGGGTAGGCACGGGGTCGTGTGTCCGGAGCCTGGGACCGAATGCTGGGCTGGGGGATTAAGAGTTCCCTCTCTGCCTCATCTGTGGACTTTGCCCTTTCTTTTCTGGATGGGGGAGGAGGCCGTTCTAGGAAGGGGGAAAGGGACTAGTAACCTCCTCCCCCGGCAGCCCCCCCACCCTCCCCCACTCCGATCTGGCCTGACACCGTCTCTCTCTTTCTCTGGGCTATGTCTGTACTTACTTTCTGACTGGCTTCATGGACTCAGTCACCATCAAACAGTAGGAAAAGCACACTCGCCCCATTTGTGGGAACCTGGAAACATGAAGAGAAACTGTGGGGAGAGGGCCATAAAAAACTGGGTCACTCTTCTCTCTGTGGCCACGTCCTCAGAGCTGTGATCAGAGCTGCTCCGAGGAGGGGAAGACTGCCCCGAGGGCTGGGAACGCCTCTGGGGCCCTCTTACTTCTGCACGAACACCCCCCAGCGTGCCCTGCCCTGCATGCTCAGTACCACATCCTGGGAGGAGAGGGGCTGGGGCTTGGGTGAGCAGGGTCCTCCCATGGCAACTGCGTCTGCGTTCAGGTTCTGGTGGTGATGGGGCAATGATGGACACAGGGGGCTAGCGGCTGGAGAAAACGAAAAAAACTTAGCTTGGTTTGGGGGAAGGACCTTGGGGAGAGCAGAATTTCAGATGCCTGGGGCAGCATCCAGGAGAAGAGAAGATCTATCTCAGAAGGCCCTGGGAGTTCGGGCCTGAAGAGACGGTCCCCGGGAGGGACCGGGAGTATGGCAGTGACGGGATCCTGGCAACGGAGGTGTATGTGTCAGGGTCCCAGCAGGAAGAAGAACGCCACTCAGACGGTTTAACCGAAAAGACTTGAACAAAGAGACTGTTTATAGAGCTGTGGGCAGAGGGAAGGAAACTGCCTGAAGGAGCCTGAGGCAGCTGGAGATAGTGGGACATTGTCACCAACAGGCTCAAGGGGCAGCGGGGAGCAGCAGTGCTTTGCAGGGAGCCTTTCTGGCAGGGTCTACAGTCTCAGAGGCTCAAAACCCCTGCCAGAGCATTCTCAGAGGGGCGGGGGTGGGGGAGGAGGAATACCCTGAGCTCTCCTTCCTTCTGCCCTCTGCTCCCTCGCTGAGAGCTCCCATTGGTCAAACCCAACTGGAAGCCTGTCCGAGTGGCAGAGGAACACGGGCAGAGCACCCCCCAGGGATCAGCCGTCCCAGGCCCACCTCAGGGCGAAGAAGGGCAGAGAATGAGCCGGAAGGAGGACATGTGGAGAATGGGCTGCACAGAAGAGATCGTTCCTGAAGCGTGTTGAGATTGCAGCAGCGGAGGAGTCTGGGGACAGCCCTTGGTAGGTAGGGGGTGCTGGCAGGACTCTCAGGCTCTCCACTCTGCCCTCGCCAGGTCTTCACACGGTATGGCAAGTGCTACACGTTCAACTCCGGCCGAGATGGGCGTCCGCGGCTGAAGACCATGAAGGGCGGGACAGGCAATGGGCTGGAGATCATGCTGGACATCCAGCAGGACGAGTACCTGCCCGTGTGGGGAGAGACTGGTAGGTCGCTTCTCTCACGGGCCCCTCCCCGTGGCCCTAGCCATCGGCCTCCGCCAGGGGACTCCTGAGGTCCACTGTGGGACCTGAGGCAGGACTCGGGCTCTCCTCCCTTCCTCCCAGCATCTTGCCATCGCCAACTCTGCCTCTACCTGACAGCCACCCTCACGGTCCTCTGGCCTCCCCCTTCCTGGCTCAGTTACTCTCCAAGATAGCCAGCCAGCCCTTTCCATCAGTGGCCGCCACTCGCTCTATAAATAACTCCCTCTCTTCTTGGGCTGCCTGCCGTCAGTCTGGTCTCTGGGGACCTTGGGGCTGAGAGAGCTAGGAGAAGGGAGACGAGGAGGGGGAGAAGTAGAGAGTGTCTTGGAGAGAACGCAAGATGCAAGAACCAAGACCCATAGCCGAAGCCAGGTAAGAAAAGTATGTAGGATGCAAGGTCCATTGGGGCGGCATGGAGCTAGCGAACCCGAAAGGACGCTGGGGATGGGCTAGGGCCCCCATAGACTAATCCCTCCCCCAGTGTCCCAGTGTGCACTGTGCTTATCCCTAGGACAGGTGGCGTGCCCCCAGCTCTGAAGGAGGTTAGGGAGTCAGAAGCCCTCGCAATACACCCCCTGCCCCTTGTTCCCGTAGATGAGACGTCCTTCGAGGCGGGCATCAAAGTGCAGATCCACAGTCAGGATGAACCTCCCTTCATCGACCAGCTGGGCTTTGGTGTGGCCCCAGGGTTCCAGACCTTTGTGTCCTGCCAGGAGCAGCGGGTGAGAGGGCCACAGGAGGCTGCTCCCGGGGTGGGGTGTTGAGGGGTCGAGGCGGAGTGGTGGGTTGTCTGTACAGGAGGGATGGGCAAGCTAGGGCCTGGGTGCCGATCTGATGAGTGAGCCGCGTGAATGGGCAGGAATGCTCTGGAAACTCTGAGACCCCGAGGGTCTGCGGAGGGACAGGGAGCAGGACTCCCGCGTCCTGTGTCTTGTCAGAGAAGTCCATCAAGGTGACTCGGGGAGAAGTCCCCACACCCCCCCAGCTCCCCGGCTCTCCCAGCAGCTCATCTACCTGCCCCCGCCCTGGGGCACCTGCAAAGCTGTTACCATGGACTCGGATTTCTTCGACTCCTACAGCATTACTGCCTGCCGCATTGACTGTGAGACACGCTACCTGGTGGAGAACTGTAACTGTCGCATGGTGCACATGCCAGGTCAGGCCCCAAAGCTCCAAACGTGATTTGGGGGCCCCTCAAGCCTGCACGGCCCCTTACCAGCTCCCCCACACATATCAACCTCCTACCAACATGGAAGCAAGATTAAATGGCTTCTCCCCACCCCAGTTCTAGCCCCGTTCCATTCTCCTATGGCTCTTGTCCCTCTCGCCTCAATTCCTGCCTGTACCCACAGAAATGGGTGGGAAGGGGTCCTGCTTCCTGGTCCTTCTTTAGGACCACCTAGGAGGGATGTCCTGTGGGAGGGGACAGCTTCGGGACCCACTTGTGGCTGGCTAGTCCTGCCCTCCCACCCACTCCCTTCTTCCAGTTTCTAGGCTCTTGGTCCCACCGTCATCACAAGACCCTTTAATGTCCCTCCTGCACCACTGTCTTTCCTCCTCTGTTAGGGGATGCCCCATACTGCACCCCAGAACAGTACAAGGAGTGCGCGGATCCTGCTCTGGGTGAGCACCCCTGTCTCGGGGCAGTCTGGGGGAAGGTAGGAGCCACGTGCATAGGGGTTGCACACCAAGGCCCCAGAAGCTTCAAGTAACTCGTGGATCAGGCTTCACTTGAACTCTCTTGTGTCTGACTTTAGCAAGGTGGGGAATAGCATCTCTAAAGGCCCCTCTGAAAAATGGGCATGAGTACCTGGGAAGAGCACTCCCCCTCTCTTATCAGCATCTTAGCTGCTTGACCCCCAAGGGCCCCGAGGCAATGAGATAAAGGATTGAGAAATACCCATGGGGAGGCTGGGGGAGGATCAGCCCAGGGTAGGCATAGGGGCAGGCAAAGGGCTGAGGCGAAGGACAGGACAGAAAAAGAGAAAGGGGCCCAGGCTTCCTTTGGACAGGGCCCGGATGTTCGTGTTGGGAAGGTCCTGGCCGAAAGGCACCACTCAGCTGGTGCCTCTCGCCCGGTTGGGCACAGACTTCCTGGTGGAGAAGGACCAGGAGTACTGTGTGTGTGAAATGCCCTGCAACCTAACCCGCTATGGCAAGGAGCTGTCCATGGTCAAGATCCCCAGCAAAGCATCAGCCAAGTACCTGGCCAAGAAGTTCAACAAGTCTGAGCAGTACATAGGGTAAGGGCTCTGACTGTGCAGGGCAGGGCCCTTGGGCTGGGACTGTAAAGGGTATAAGTGGGCTTTGAGGGGCCAGCAGACAGGAGGAGATGGAGATGACAAGGGGAAAGCAACCAAAGAGTCCGGGATGGGAATGGAGGGCAGATGAAGCTGGAACAAGCCAAGGAAGCACCTCTCTTTCCTTCCTGCTTCATTCTGTAACGTCATCCTCACTGTTCTAACTGGGATCACTCCACGCTCGCCAGTGTGCAGAGCGTCTTTCGTTATTGCCATCACATTTGATCCTCACGACAATTCCACAAGGCAGGTACCCCCATCAACATCTCATTTTATGGATGCGGAGGCAGATTCAGAAAGGGTAACTTGCTAAGGTCACCTAGCCAGTGAGGGACAGAGATGTGGCTTGAACCTAGGTCTCCTCCCCCAACCCCTTTGCAGGGAGAACATCCTGGTGCTGGACATTTTCTTTGAAGTCCTCAACTATGAGACTATTGAGCAGAAGAAGGCCTATGAAATTGCAGGGCTCCTGGGTGAGCTGCTCATGGCACTGCCCCTTCCCATGCCATGGGCATGGTGCACCTTTCTACCACCCAAAGAAGCTGCCCACTTCTGTCCCACAAGTTCCTTCCTCCCCTGCCATCCCCCGCCCCCACCTGGGGCCTCTCCCCGAACTCTGTTGTCTTGGTATGTAGTGGGAGGAGGGGACTGAACCTTCTCTTAGGGCAAAGTGGAAGAGACAGGCCTGTGGGCATAAGTGGGGGACTATTTCACAAGCCTTTGAAAACTTACCCAGAGAATGAATGTTGGGGTATATTTTCCGAATAATACCTGTTCGCTCTAGAAAAGTAGAAAAATGCAGAAAAACAGAGAGGAGAAAATAAGAACCCCACCAGAATTGCTCTGTGCTCCTTCTGTACAAAGGCTGTAGATCTTTTTGCAAATACCACTTACCTGCCCCTGTCCCAGTGAGCTCTGCTGCTCCACGGTGTCCTCACACCACTGACCTTCCCATGCTCCCCTCCCCCCGGCCCCCCGCAGGTGACATTGGGGGCCAGATGGGGCTGTTCATCGGGGCCAGCATCCTCACGGTACTGGAGCTCTTCGACTACGCCTATGAGGTGAGCGGGGGCGGGGCCTCGGGTGGGGCCACAGGAGGGGCGGGGTTCCAGCCCGTCTAACCGCTCACCACCCCACCTCCGTCCCAGGTCATTAAGCACAAGCTGTGCCGAAGAGGAAAGTGCCAGAAGGAGGCCAAAAGGAGCAGCGCCGACAAGGGTGTGGCCCTTAGCCTGGATGACGTCAAAAGACATGTGAGGGAACACGAGAGAGGTGCCCTCTGGTCCCCGCCCCTTCCCCCCACCCCAGGTCCCCCCC
>LNAC01000053.1:2014663-2030232 GCA_002007465.1 Ailurus styani
GGGGGGCGGGGGGAGTTCCGGTTCCGGTTCTTTGTGCGGCTGCAGCCGCGGCTCCGGGGAAGATGGCGGCCCGGGCGGGTTTCCAGTCTGTGGCTCCGAGCGGCGGCGCCGGAGCCTCAGGAGGGGCGGGCGCGGCGGCTGCCCTGGGTCCGGGCGGGACTCCGGGGCCTCCCGTGCGAATGGGCCCGGCGCCGGGTCAAGGGCTGTACCGCTCCCCGATGCCCGGAGCGGCCTATCCGGTGAGTGGGGCAGGAGGAGGGGCGCGCGGGCCGGGGGCGGGGCCGCGCGGGGGCCTGGGCGTGGCAGGGGTGGGGGAGAAGTAGGAGGGACTCTCCTGGGAGGGATTCGGGCCTTGAGTGGGGGTGAGGGGAGGCCGTGCGGAGGAAGGGGAGGGAGGCGGCTAGCATCCCCACCTGCTCTGGGAGCGTTGTTTCCGTTGGGGAGTCAGGGCACAGTAACAGCGTGGAGAAGTGGGGCCGAAGGTGGGCGCGTGAGGACCGGAGTGCAGAAGGGCTAGGGCAGCGCCAGTGCCCGCAGGAACACAGGTGTGGCAGATTGAGGTCAGCTTCTAAGGAGACGATAGCTGGCAGGACCATCTGAATACATGTGGGACTTAGAGAAGCTGCCTCGTGTGTCCGATACCACATAGACTGGGGAGCATTTGAGTGTAACCGTGTCTCTTAGCTTTGGGCTGTGTTCCCCTGTGGAATTGTGCCTGGAGTACTGCAAGCTCCAGTGATTCGGATTTCAGAGACAGCGCTCTCCTCCCATTGGGCTCCACCCCACCCCCAGCCTTGCTCATTCAAAGAACTCGGGCATCTCCCACTTCTTCTTGGTGGGGTTAGTAGGGAAGCCATGACATCTCTGGGTCCTCTCCTCTCTATAGAGACCAGGTATGCTGCCAGGCAGCCGAATGACACCTCAGGGACCTTCCATGGGACCCCCTGGCTATGGGGGGAACCCCTCAGTCCGACCTGGCCTGGCCCAGTCAGGGATGGACCAGTCCCGCAAGAGACCTGCACCTCAGCAGATACAGCAGGTCCAGCAGCAGGCGGTCCAAAATCGAAACCACAAGTAAGATGACCCTGGGGCGCGGGAGGGAGGGAAGGAGGGAGGCAGCCGGTGAGGACACAGGTGATGGGAGAACCTGAACCCAGACGTGGTGGTGCTGTGTCAGCAGATGGGTCCTCATTCTTCAGAATGCCTCGCGGGGGTGGGGGTGGGGGTGGGCGGAGTGTCTTTGATTTGAGAGACGCTTTGCAGTCCCTTCATTTTCCTATAAACGGAGGTGCTGACCAGTCTGTCTTCATGTTCTGGCTAGTTCCATCCCAACCTGATAACAGTATTTATTCCAAACAGTGCAAAGAAAAAGAAGATGGCTGACAAAATTCTACCTCAAAGGGTGAGTCCAGGCTATAGGTCTTCTTGAGGATGTGCTGAATTTGAAAATAGAAGTGGTCAGCTCTAGATCCCAGTGGTATCCTTTTGTTCCCAAGATTCGTGAACTGGTACCAGAATCCCAGGCCTATATGGATCTCTTGGCTTTTGAAAGGAAGCTGGACCAGACAATTATGAGGAAACGGCTAGATATCCAGGAGGCCTTGAAACGTCCCATCAAGGTAATGCAGGAGTGTGCTAGTCAGAGAGCCAAAGGAGAGCACTCGGGAACCTTCAGTAGGCTTAGGATGAGAAATCAAAGGCACAGCACAGCTCTCCTTGGCATTTAAATTACATCTCCCTTCCTCCTACGAACTGAGAATTACATTAGAACTGAACAGCAAACGGGGAGGGGCGTTTGCTATCTCTTGCACCAGAAATACACCCTGTCCGTGTTTTTGCCATAACTGTTCTGCTACCTTGGGAACCTGGCACCTTGCGTGACCTTTGTCTATTTGGCATCCTCGTGTATGCACTTGCACTCAGGCCAGTGGCCTGTATTCTAGATGGACTCTCTGTCCACCCACCCCAGGGACTGGGTAGATAGTAAGCCAGTCCGTTAGGAGTAATTTGAGGGTTTGGGGAGATCCTTATCTTCAGTATCAAACCACTGAACCCCCACCATCAATCCTGTTTTTGCCTTCCTCAGCAAAAACGGAAGCTGCGAATTTTCATTTCTAACACTTTCAATCCGGCTAAGTCAGATGCTGAGGATGGAGAAGGGACGGTGGCTTCCTGGGAGCTTCGGGTAGAAGGACGGCTCCTGGAGGATGTGAGTTCAAAGTGCACTGTGGTTGACATCTAGAGGGGGAGCTGCTGGGAGCAAGCAGTGTTGTCTGGTTGGCAGAAAGCCTGATTGGTGCTCACAGCTCCTGTTGGGAACAGCAGGGAGAGGGTCACTGTGTTCCCTGCACTAAAAGACAATGGTTCTTTGTGTCTGGCTCCCACAGCTTGGCTCTCGCTGTGGTATCATATCGAGAACCTTATTGTTCTGGGATTTGATTTGTTGTTTACCTTCCTTCTGATGGTGCTGGCCACTAGGCTTAGCATCTGCAGATTATTCAGTTTTGGGTTTTTGTTTCTTTAAAATCAAGTGAGTTTGCACTTAGCACTTGAAGACATGCTTTTCTCTCTGAGTCCTTGAGGTCCTTGATTCCCATTGTGGTATCTCCACCTTCCCAGCTTTGATTGGAGACCTCTCACAGTTTAAGTGGGATAGTTCTCTTTGTTTCATGGAGAACATCAGCTGATGGGTGTTAGCCTCCAAACTTCCTACCCCAGAAGCTCACCTTTCATTCCTTACACTCTCTATTTTTAGCTGTTCATAAGCAAGCTAATTTGAATGCATTTTTGCAGGAGAACTAGGGCTCCAAGTCGGAGCTTCCTTCTCTATATAGGTCCAGTCCATCTGCTGGTGGTGTCATTCCATCCAAATAAAGCTGTTTTTGTTCTGGCTGGTTATTGCCTGTGATTCATTTCCCCTCTAGAGTCAGACTTTTGTCTGTTCAGACTCGCTTTGTTACGGGCAATGGTTTGGCTTAACTTGCCTCATTTCCCTTAGGGAAGGGTAAGAGTGGGTAAGTCAGTGACCCTGTACATATTATTGGCTGCTTCTTCATGGTTCTGTGGCTACCCTGATTGGTTTAATACCCCTAGACACCGACATTGTCATCTCCTGAGAGAGATTCAGAAGACGTTTTTGAGGTTTTTTCCCATTGCTGTTGTGGGTTCCTTTTTAATGGGACTTTGTCTTGAGGAATTTCTTCTGGCCTTTTCTAACATGATCTCTCTCTCTCTCTCCTCTAGTCAGCCTTGTCCAAATATGATGCCACCAAACAAAAGAGGAAATTCTCTTCCTTTTTTAAGTCCTTGGTGATCGAACTGGACAAAGACCTGTATGGGCCAGACAACCATCTGGTGGAAGTGAGTAGTTCTGTCCTCTAGGCTTTGACTCCATGACTGGAGGATTATGGACTTGGGAGCCAAACTTGAATGTTTAGGGAGCGGGGGAGGTGTAAAGGGTTATCCCCAGTATATGGTACTTCCCTTGCAGTTTGCATATTGACCTCCAGGTGGCACTAGCTGTTTAGTTCTGGTACTGATTGAACCCAAGAGCTTTTTTTTTTTTTAAGATTTATTTATTCATTTGACAGACAGCGGGAGAGGGAACACAAGTGGGGGGAATGGGAGAAGGAGAAGCAGGCCTCCTGCTGAGCAGGGAGCCCGATGCGGGGCTCCATCCCAGGACCCCGGGATCATGACCTGATCCGAAGGCAGACACTTAATGACTGAGCCACCCAAGCGCCCCCGAACCTAAGAGCTCTTGCAGTCTGGCTTGTCCCACCTTTTTTTTTTTTTTTAAACTGGCTTCTGGGTTTTAATTTTAATGACTTTAAAACAACATAATTTAGTACCAAATATTTAAACACCCATTATAATTGCTAAACTAGGAAATCAGCATTATGTCTGATCAACTATACAAAACTCATCGATTTTTCTTTAGAAAAGAGTAGAAATTCCAAAGAATAAAGGAGAGACTACTAATTAAAGGTCACATTTACTAATCTAGCACCATAATTCCAGTCTTAGGCCGTCTCAAGTGGCTGGAAGGAGGAAGGGACGAGGTGAGGAAGTTGGAAAAGGATGGTTCTTAACTTGTGGCCCCATCCGCTCTCAGACAATGCAGGATCTAACAGGAAAACTGTTGAGGCTGGAATTTAAAACAAAAACTTTTGGTTCAGATGGTAAGGAGGCCCTCAAGGACAGCAGAATCCGTCTATCCAGAAGGCAGTGCTGGAGTCCGCCTCATGAACTAGGGGGTTTCTTCTTGGCATCCAAGTCCTTTTTAATTTCTTCTAGTTTTTTAGCCAGGTTTGGTATGTCATAGTTCTGAGCCAGATACATTCCAACCACGTTGCCAAGAGTAAATCCAAGCAGGAACTGCAGCATGGCGTCGGCGAGGAGAGGCGCGAAGGGCGGCTGCCTTGTCCCACCTTTTTAATGTCATTATCCTGGTTGCTTCCCCAAGAGAAATTCTAATGGAGGCCTCTTATAAATTCCAGGTCATCTCTGCATCTTGCTTATTAATAATGGTGAGATGTCATTATCCACACCCTACTCATACTTTTTCCTGATAGCCGGTGCTATAATTAAGGGGATTAACTAATAGGGTTCTAGTCCTTGCAAGGTTACCTCTATAAATAGATCTGGGACTTCCTTTTGGTTCCTGTTCTGTTTAGATTCACATCCCACATCATCAGAAATCCTTTGTTATAAAGCCTGGTTACACAGTGTTCTGAAGAGCATGTTAGCGACAGTGTTCTTTGGGGTACAGTCAAAACAGAATGAGACAGTCCAGCTCTCTGAGTGAACTTAACCTGCTCCTTTCTTTGCCAGTGTAGCCGCAGCCCCTTAACCTCAACCACTAAGAGACATGGGAAGGTCTTTACCATCTAATAAGGGAAGTAAATCATAGAATCAATAGAAATTTGTAAATATATTTAACTTGACTTTATAGCAGTAGTAGAGTATAGTGGCTAAGAATATGGGCTTTAAAATCAGACATGCCAGAGCACAAATCACAGTGCCACCACTTTGTGGTTGTTTGACCTTAGGCAAGTCACTTCACTCTTCTAAGCATTAGTTTGCTCATCTGTAAAATAGGTTTAATTGTGTCTATCTTATGTGGATGTTGTGGGAATTAGATAATCCCAGGTAAATGTCTTAGAAGACTCTTGAACATAGTAAGTATTCAAGTAATGGCAGCCACGTTGTTTTACTGTGCACATACGTATTATCCATTCTGTGGATAAAATTACCCTGGAAAATTTAGGCTAATTTAAATGTGACCCTAAACAGGATCAAGGGTTAATCTGTTAATGTGCATACAGTAATCCCAGAGCTTTATGCAATGTTTAGAAATGTCTCATGCTATTGCTCTTTCCCAATAGCCTCAGTAATCAAAGTTGATTATTCAGTCATTACAGACGCTCTTCCCTCCCACCCCAGCTCTTCCTCTGGGAGAGCATCCCCTGACATCTTCCTCTCTGTAGTGGCACAGGACCGCCACTACCCAGGAGACGGATGGCTTCCAGGTGAAGCGGCCAGGAGACGTGAATGTACGGTGTACTGTCCTCCTGATGCTGGACTACCAGGTACTCTGGGGTGACATCAGGGAACCCCGCTCTCTCAGCCACCTCCCATCAACAGCCTGATACTCAAAGGTTTAAGTCTAGTTGTGGGTAATTTGTCACCAGACGATAAACGACCTAAGTAGAAGGGGAGGGGCTTAGTCATCTCTGAGTTCCTCCTAGTGTTTTTTGGGCCCCAGAGAAAGCACCGCATTAATGCTTGTTGAATGGGTTGAATGGATGGCCATGCTAGAGCATCCCAAAATGCGTATATACCCAGCTCACTAGCTTCATCCCCATCCTCTGGTTCTCTGCAGCCTCCCCAGTTTAAATTAGACCCTCGCCTGGCTCGGCTCCTGGGCATCCACACCCAGACCCGTCCAGTGATCATCCAAGCACTGTGGCAATATATTAAGACACATAAGCTCCAGGACCCTCACGAGCGGGAATTTGTCATCTGTGACAAGTACCTCCAGCAGGTAAGAAAAGGACCCATTCTTTTGCCAGAGTCCAGGGGTGCACTAGTTGTGCTCAAAATGCCAGCTTCTGAGCTGCCTTTCCTCTTTCACACAGATCTTTGAGTCTCAACGTATGAAGTTTTCAGAGATCCCTCAACGGCTCCATGCCTTGCTTATGCCACCAGAGCCCATCATCATCAATCACGTCATCAGGTGAGCCGTGTAGGAGAGGCAGCGGTGTGCTGGAGTGGGCTGCTCCCAGCTTTCACAAGCCAGTTGTCCGATTTTCAGGAGGCAGGTTGTCAGATAGCAGTGATTTAAATTATTTAAACTGGGCGCCTGGGTGGCTCAGTGGGTTAAAGCCGCTGCCTTCGGCTCAGGTCATGATCCCAGGGTCCTGGGATCGAGGCCCGCATCAGGCTCTCTGCTCGGCGGGGAGCCTGCTTCCTCCTCTCTCCTCTCTCTCTGCCTACTTGTAATCTCTCTCTCTGTGTCAAATGAATAAATAAAATCTTTTTAAAATAAATAAATAAATAAATAAATAAATAATTTAAACTTACAGTTGAGTGAAAAGGAGGGTAATATATACCCCAAAACTCATTATTTCTTAGTTATTTTATTGCATCTTATTAATATTTGTGTACGTGAGATTACTTATGTCTGTTCCGAAATAGTAGTCCATTTCCCCTGCTATCCAAAAGTAGAGCGTTCCTGTGAAGACTTTTGCAAGCTAAAATGCCATAAAGCAAGAACGCAATTACCATTCATTTATGTGGAAACATTTTTCAGCGTCCTGGACTCCCAAAAGGACCTCTTTTGCACAAAATAAATAGAAATAAAGTCCACGTGCTCACAGACACAAAGCTGTGGCGGCTCGCTGCTGAGATGCTGGCTGTAGTTCTCCTGGAGAAGGAGCTTGGGGGCGCCCCCTGCTGTTCGGGGTGTGCGCTGCCTCTGCGATGATGCTGCTGCACCGATGCTGAGCTCTGGTTTGGCTTCTCGCCTGTCTTCGTAACTGGGAAAATCCTCCTAGGAAAAGCTAACGTAGGTCTTTCGGAAAAGTGAAGGAGCATAATGTGTTACGATGTGTTACTGCACATCTCATCCCAGCTCTTTGATCAGTGACATAACGTTGGCAGCTTGAACCCAACCACGTTGGGAATATTTAAACCACAGAAATCAGCAAATGCTACAGACTGGCTTTTTTCTTCTTCTTCTTTTGGAGAATCAGTTGTTAGATGTTTACCAGCCCATCGCGTATGGGCTTCCATCTCTTTTGTGGATGGTGGAACATTCCAACCCGAGACTCCACAATTCCATTATCTCCTTTCACTGTTTTGTTCAGAAGATGGATGAGCAAGTCGTCTCACTAGATATGGAGTGAAGGAATGCCCTTCCTCCTCCTCAGAGTGGCAGGTGGCTGGCTGTAGTCTCTGCCTTCTTTCCCTTACGTAATCCTTATTAATTCCAAAAAGCCTTTCCTTTCTTTATATCCTGAACCATCACTCAGCCAACAGTAACTCCTACGATTTATATGTTGGATCATTAATAGCTCATGTATCCTGTGTTCCTGTGCTTAAAGTTAAGCCATTTTTCCTTTATTTTGTTTGATGTGTGTTTTATTTGAATTTATTTTCAGGGTCAATTTTAGTTTAACAGGGAGAAAGATATATAAGATACTATAGTAGTAGTTTCACTTGGGGAGGGAGAAACTTCGTTTTCACTGGATATCTTTTGTACCATTTGAATTTTTACCATTGATTTAAAAAATACAGTAGTTTTGTCGGGGTTTATATACAACAGGTCACACACACCTGAAGTATAGTTTGAGACTTTGTCCAACGTAACACCACGTAGCTACCATCACAAGGAAGGTACGGGAAATTTCTGTTAAAAGTTCTCTTGTGCCTTTTTGCAGTTAACCCCTTACCCTTGAGCCTTCTTCTGGATCTTGTGTAAATAGCCCTTTACCAGGTCCCTCTGGTTTCCTCCCCAGTGTTGACCCAAATGATCAGAAAAAGACCGCTTGTTATGACATCGATGTGGAAGTGGATGATACTTTGAAGACCCAGATGAATTCTTTCCTGCTATCTACTGCCAGCCAGCAGGAGATTGCCACTCTAGACAACAAGGTAGGGGCCCCTGCCCTGGGTAGCTTGGGTGCCAGCAGCCCTCTGCCACAGCTCATAGGCTGTCTTTTGATCTCAGCATTGGTTCTGCATTGATTAACACCTAGTATATGCCAGCACAGGTGCCAGTTGGAGCTGAATGCTAGGATTCTGGCTGTAACTTTGAAGAGCTTTGAGCCTTAGTTTTTGAACTGTGAAATAGAGACTATCAATTTTTTATAAGGTTGTTATGAGGACTCAGTGAGACAGCATACGTGAAGTTGACAGTATCTGGCACATGAAAACAAATGGTAACTGCTGCTGCTGCTTCTGCTGTTATCTGGTTAGACATAGTCCACAAAGGTAAAGCCAGAAAACGCTCAAAGGAACACAAAGAACAGGGAGGCTTTCCTGAAAGAATTGGTGCCCCAACTAAATCTTGAAGCACAAAGTAAGAGTTAATGGATGGGGAGAAAGGATAGTGCTTGGGTGTATGGGAGGCAGAGGACATTCCAGAAAGGGGGATCAGGGTATGTAAAGGTTGAAAAATGAGAGAGGAATATGTTCAAGAAGTACAAGCCATTTACTACATCTGTTTCAGGGTGCTAGGGATGGAAGTTTGGGGAAAGGAAGCTGAATAGGGAACCAGGAGCCTAACCATGAGGAAGCTTCAGTACAGGGAAACTCATTTCTGTTTTGTCCCCAAGACTGGAGGCCATGATGCTCTTTGCATTTAGAATGATCACAGCGGGAAAGCAGAGAGTGAGTTGTAAGAGGGGCAGATCTGGAGGCAGGCAGCCAGTTAGGAGGCCAGTGCAGTAACACATGGGATGTGTGGAGGCGTAAATCTGTGGTACTGACAGTAAGGATGAAAAGAAGTAGACAGATCTGAGCGGTGTCAAAGTGGAACTGAAGGGGTCTGGATACCGTTCAGGTAGGGGTGGTGGGGAGTGGCTTGAAGGAGAAGGAGGCATTATGACTCCCAGGTTTTAGCTCGGATGCATGATAGTATTCATCCAGATCGGCAGCAGGAGAGCAGAAGTGAGTGAGTATTGGGGGAAAGGTAGTGGATTTCGTTTTGGAGAGTTTCAGATGCTTTGAGATGTCAAACAGCTGGAGTGGTTGGAGTTGAGCAAATGCATGGGTCTCTAGACCGAGGACTCACGAACCTGTCAGTGGTAATGGAAGATCTGGAGGGGAGGAAGTTACCAGGAAGAGTATGGATAATGAGCGAAGGGCAGGAACAGACCACCGGAGGACAGCTTTTGAGACAGCTGTCTGTACCACTGCTCCTACCTCCAAGGGTTTTTGCACCTATTTGTGCTGTGGATTAAGTACCCACTGTGTGGTTTCCCCCGTAGTGGACATTGTGGGGACCAGAAGGAAAACTTTGCCATGTGGGGTGTGTGACACCGTGCACAGACCTACTGAAAGAATGCCAAGCTCTGGAGCAGTTGGCGCCTGGGTTGGGAGTGGTGGGCACAGGGAGACGGCAGACACTGTCTGCCCTGTAACTTTGTATTTCCCAGTCTGAAATGTTAGGCGCTTCCTTCTCTTCCTTTCAGATCCATGAGACAATAGAGACTATCAATCAGCTGAAGACCCAGCGGGAGTTCATGCTGAGCTTCGCCAGAGACCCTCAGGGTTTCATCAATGATTGGCTACAGTCCCAGTGCCGGGACCTCAAGGTAAAGAACCTAGGGAAGGGACTTAGGTCGGTGAGGTACACATTCGTTTTATTTCTGTAGCATCTGGTAGAAGAGCCAGAGAGGGAAGTGAAGGACCAGATTTTCTTTAGCCTGCTCTCAGGTCTGTTTTATAATCAAGTAGGGAAATGGAGGTAGAACCATCAGGTGTTTATCTAGTACTTACTATGAGGTGTCACTGTGTACCATGTGGTAGGGGGCGCAGAGTGCAAAACCGGATTCTGCTTTCAAAGCAGCTTGCCTTCTGTTTGGAGAAACTAGGCTGTTAGGATTTATGCATTTATGAATTCATTCATTCATTCACTTAACATGTGAAGATCTAATTGGTCTTATTTAATGATTCGTGAATTGAGAGCAGCATCCCGTTCTAGTGAATAGGCACTTTGAGGAGTTGTACAGAATGGAAGGTTTTGATAGACAGGAGTCGGGGGAGGAGCAAGAAAGGTACTAGCAAAAGTAAAAAAGGATTGTTTCAGACCAGGTTATTTTCTTTTGAGGGGAAGGGAACCAACCGATCTGATTTAAAAAGTTGTAAAGCACGTAAGACATTATTGAAACTCACTGCCACCACTGAGATCACTTAGAGGCAAAGGGAGATGGGTGAGGCCGAAAAGGCTGGGGAATGCCCCCTGGCGAATTTGTGATTTGAGCTATTTCGCAGAGAGGGGAGCACTGTAAGCTCAGGCATGGAAATGGGGGTGAGCATTGAATGAGTGAAACATGCCCCCGGTTTTCTCCTTTCCTGTGAAAGGTGACTGTGACTCATGACAGAGGCTGAGCAGAGGAGCAAGGGATGAGAGGTGCCAGAAAGGATCCCTGAACGGAGCAGTGACTCGTTGATAGCGGGGGGTGACTTCAGTCGTTTTATTAGTAGTTTGCGAGGGCCGTCATAGTAAAGTACCACGAACTGAGCACCTTACACAAAAATTTATTTTTATCTGGAGGCTGGAAGCCTGAAATCAGGGTGTTGGCAGGGTTGGTTTCTTCTGAGGCCTATGAGGGAGAATCTGTTCCAGGCCTCTCTCCTAGCTTGTGGTGGCCTCAGGCATCCTTGGTCTGCAGACGGTGTTCTCCAGGTGTCTTCACATTGTCCTCCCTCTGCGCGTGTCTGTTTCTGTGTCCAAATTCCCCCTTTTTATAAGGGTGCCAGTCATACTGGATTAGGCCCACCCTAATGACCTCATCTTAACTTGATCATCTGCAGAGACCCTATTTCCAAATAAGGTCACATTCACAGGTACTGGGGGGTTAGGATTTTGACATCTTCTGGCGGTGGGGGGATACAATTCAATCCATAACAGGTGTGAAGGCGGGAGACAAGTCTGTTCTCCTCCCTCTTCCCCCTCCCATATCCCCCAGACCATGACCGATGTGGTGGGTAACCCAGAGGAAGAGCGCCGAGCCGAGTTTTACTTCCAGCCTTGGGCTCAGGAGGCTGTGTGCCGATACTTCTACTCCAAGGTAGGTGCCTGGGCGCGGGAAACTGACGAAAAGCAAGAGGTCTGAACCCCAGTTGGGGGTCTGTGGTATGAGGTGCCAGCTCCGGTTTGTCTCTCATCCTCTGCTCTCTCCACTATTTTCTCCCTAGGTGCAGCAGAGACGACAAGAATTAGAGCAAGCCCTGGGAATCCGAAATACATAGGGCCTCTCCCACAGCCCTGATGTGGCTGCACCGATGCGTATTTGGGCCCTGTGCTGCCTGCCTCATAGCACCTGCCTTGGTCTTGCTTGGGGCCTTCCAGGGGATGCTGTTGGTTCAAGGACAACACCAGAATGAAGAGGGTCTCACACTTCTGTCTCACGAGGCACCTGTCACCCTCTTCTCCCGCCCCATCCCTTCCTGTCCTCCAGCTTCCCTTTGCCCCACAAAGTTCCCATGTGCCTCTACCCTCCCCTGGTCTACACAGGACCTCTAGATAGTGTTAGAGAGAGAACCTGTAGTGGTAATCAGTGCATTGAATGGACTGGGCCTGAGGCCAGGTGGTCTTCAAGGGGACCAGCTACACTGATCCTGCCCTTCAGAGACCCAGGAGTTGGGAGCTTTAGTCCCTTCTCTGAGACTCAGGCCTGGGGGCATTCTATAAGCTAGTTGATCTTGGCTCTCCGGATAACAGAATCCAATCTCCTACCTTCCCTCCACAGGTTTGGAGCACACTCTCCCTTTACTTATTGCCCTCTAGCACTAAAGGAACCTTGGTTCTTGGGCCCCACTGAGCCCCAGGTCAGTCCGCAGCCCTCTGGGTTGGCCTGCTATCTCAGTGCTTCTCTTACTCCCTCGTAGGGGGTCCACATCAGTATTGGAGTTTGTTCTTTAACTAGTGCTCCCTCCCAGCACACTCCCTGTAGCTGCTCTTTTTAGGATTCCCTGCTATCGATCTGTCCTCATGCAGGGTATTTGGGTGGGGGAACTTTGCCTTTCCCCATCAGAGCCCCAGGGATCTAACCTGGGCTATTGTCATTGCCGGCAAACGCTGTTCCTTCCTGCTGTTGCTTGGAGGTGTGACTCATTTATTCACTCCACCCAGCCTCCCCCACCCCTTCATGGAGAAACAGGCCTGAAATCAAACGGGTAAAAGCCCTGGGCCATCCCTGTCTTCCTGTCCCTTGTCTGCCCAGTTGACACCCAGTGGTGACTTCTAGGGCACTGAGGAGTGAAAGCGCCTAGGGCTGGCGAATAGCTCTGAGTTGGGTTTGTGACTCTTCCCTCTCCCTGCCTCACAGGATTGTGACTCCCCAGCCCCTGCCCTCAAAGCTTCAGACCCCTCAGGTAGCAGCAGGACCTTGTGATCTTGGCCCCTTGGAACTGAGATGGTTTTGCATCTTTCCAGGAGAGCCTCAGATTCTTCTTCCAGGTTGTATCACCCCAAGTTAGCATATATCCCAGGCTCGCAGACTCAACATAGCAGGGTGGGAGACAGCTGGGCACAGAGGGGGAATTCCGTTCAGCCTGGGCTCTAAACCCACAGAACTGACAAAGCCCCTGCTTCCCCACCCCCTCCTCAGGCTCCTGCGAGCACACCCTCCAGCCCCATATCCCCGCCTCTTCCACACCGGGGACAGAATTTTCTCCCCATCTTCCCCCTCCTCCCATTATCCCATCCCTCCCTTAAAAGGTTCGCCCCATAGACACTGGACAACCTCTGTCCTTGGGGCTGGAACCATGAGAAGGAAGTTCAGCACTCCTACACAGTGTCCCTGTTGAAGATAACTGTTTTTATTAACTGAATTATTATGTTTTTTTCATGGACCAAAATTTTTTTTGTACTGTCCCCTTATTGATGTCACCCAGTTTTAATAAAAGAATCTTCTGAAGGATGGGTCCCCCTACCTACTGAGGGAGAGCTCGTCCCTGAGCTCTTTCTCCGATACCATTAGCCATGCTCATGGTGTCTATTCATTTTATTTAAAATATCAACTATTTATTGAGCACCTGCTGTGTGCCAGCTGTGGTGCTAGGCACTAGGGATATGGTGGAAAACAAGATTTCTACCCTGCGGACCTCAGTTCTCCCCTTTGAGTTTGTTCTGTCAGCCCAGTGGCCCAAGCAGGCCAGGTGCTGGTTGGGATTATTGGGCTTCCTCAATGGATCTGAGAGTCCTGCCCCCAGCTTTTGGTAGGGAGGTACCACAAGACGGTGGCACTGCCATCGTCTCCCTTATCCTTCTGAGCTCCCCGTGGCACGTGCTGGTTCGAGAGCATGGCCTGTGGACACCTGCGATTCCTTAAGCTTGCCGATCCTGAGCCACCTGTCGGCGAGTTCCCTGCAGGGCTCCCCTCTCGCCAGGGCCTGCGCAGCTGAAGACATCGGTGTGCCTCTGCCCGTTGATCCTCTTAAGGTTCCACTTCCATGGCCCTGAGAGTTTTCAGTTCTTAAGACTGGGATGGAAGGGCCGTGTTGTCCTCATGCTATAGCAAACCTGCCCCCGGCAGGGTTGGGAAGACTGCTCAGGACTGATTGATAGCAGAGGCATGAAATCCTGCAGTTCCCATCAGAATGTGCTTGCTTCTCACCTGGTGGTTCATACTTGCCTCCTTGGTGCCATTATCTAGCTTGGTTCTACCCAAGAAGGGGTTTTAGGATGTAGGATGAGTGTGACCACATTCCAAACTTGTAGTAAAAAAAATTATCCTTTGCTTTCATGGATGGGAACACCCACGTACGCACTGCCTTGCATGCAATTTGACCCACCCAAGTTACAACTTCCCAATTTGGAACTTGGGGGTTTATCAGACTTGAGTAGGGAAAAGAATGTGTGGGGGTGATAACTTGAAGTGGAAAAAATTGATGTCAAGGACTTTGAAATGGCATCTGTTTTTACCCAGGCTAATTACATGTGTAATGAATGACTGATGAACCATTATGAGTTTCAAGCAAATAATCTACAGTTCGCTCTTGGGAAGAGAGCTCCAGTAGTACAGATAACTTCTGTGATGAGCCAATTCTGAATCTGCACACTCTTTATTCCCATATGAATGCACAAATTGTCTCCATACTACTGAAAATGATTTTAAAGGCAAAATGAGAGATGGGAGAATTTAGGCAAAAAACAAGGGGGTTATTTTATGCATAAACATCCATTCTCCGGGGTTTCCACCATATGCGCCAGGGACAGAAGCATTCTTTCTCTTCCATCACCCATAATCAGTATTCCCAGCTGGCACTTGGCACTGGTGCCTTTGTCTCAGTGCCAGTGCAATAATGGAGCGATCCGTGGTAGGCTGGCTTTGTAGCAGGTGCGGATTTTACTCCTAAAGGAAACCATCAACTACCAACTTCATGTATGTTCCCCTACGATAGGAACTCCCTGGCCATGGGAGGGGAATGTGGTGCACCCCTCCTGGACAGTCCCTGGAACTTAGAACCACCTCTCTCCACGGTCTTGCCCTCGGGCCCATTTACCCTTACTCAGTGGTTGCACACAGACTCCTCTCTGGCCTAGTGCTCATTGCTGTTGCCAGCCAGCAGTGGCCCCAGGGATGGAAACACCCACTCAGCAATCCGCCAAGCCAGGAGGTCAGCACGTGAGCAGACTGGTGTCTGCCCTCTAGGCCAAAGTGCACAGACAGCAGAAGCGTTAAGGGCATTTGCCCCACTCCAGATCAGCTTAGAGACCAGAGCTGCTTCTCTTTGTCAAGCAGATGGCTGTGGATGATGTGGAGTCCTGGACTGCTCGATGTGTTCTTTCCAGCCTCTTCCCATGTCCCAAATCACACAGCCCACTTACTCTCAATTACAGGATCTGAGAACACAAAGCTCCACAGAAGTTACAGCTGCCCAAGGTCCTGCCTCCCTTCCCCTTTCGGGCTTCTTGCAGCAAACTAGCCACTAACTTGAGGGAGCCCCTAGTGTGGTAGCTGGGAAACCCAAGAAAGAATTGAAGGAAGCTGAAAGCTTCTTGAGGACAGTGAACACTTTAGCCGCCGTCTTTTCTCTCCTGTCCTCTTCTCCAAGCCCAGAGTCTGCAAGAAAATTGTAGGCCACTTGGTATCAGAGCTTCTAACTCTGACCTTTCCCACCTTCTCTTCCTGGAAGACGTTCAGATGAGGATCCATTGAGGTGAGGAGGGAGGCCCAAGGGTGGGTCCCCAAGATGACCACTGTGGGTAACGGAGATGACCTCGTCCCTCAGGGCTCATGGGGTTTCTATATCCTTGGGCTGGGATGCCCCCAAAGCAGGCCCTTACCTCTTAGGTGGTCTGATCATCTTTTTTTTTTTTTTTTTTTTTTAAA
>LNAC01000053.1:2030401-2085927 GCA_002007465.1 Ailurus styani
GAGAGGCAGGCAGAGAGAGAGGAGAGAGGAGGAAGCAGGCTCCCTGCTGAGCAGAGAGCCCGATGCGGGCCTCAATCCCAGGACCCTGGGATCATGACCTGAGCCGAAGGCAATGGCTTTAACCCACTGAGCCACCCAGGCGCCCAAGGTCTGATCATCTTTAAGAGTGAGCCCACATCTGCCCACCTCAGACACAGCCCTGCAGCAGAGCTAATGTGGGGCCAGTGACATGTAGTCTTTGTCACTGCTAGAGGACAAACGTGTAGAGGAGATTTTGGGTTCCTAGGAGGCTATGTGGGGTGATTGCTACCTTGGAAAAGAAAGCATTCCTATATCTACTACTAGGGCTGAATAAAATTTATTCCAGTGCTGGGAGACAGAAGGGAATGATGGGGGCCAGTCACTTGCTCCTCATCGGGGCTGTTTCTTGGCAGACCTCAAAATGAGACCATTACAGGGAGGGAGGGCTGGAGCCAAAGGGAAGAAACTCACTAGCGCCCTCGGCTGGCAAACCTCAAAGGAAGGGGGGCCAGGACTCTGCCCCATTCCTGTTCCCCACCTGTCTCTCCCCTTTTCTCTCCTTTCCCTGGCTTTGCCAGAGTCCCTGTCTCCCTGGGCGCCCGCCTCCCCACCCGCCCCTGGAAGGCGGGACTTGGCTGCACCCACGTGTGGCGGAGTTAGACGCTCCGAGTCGGCAGAGGAGCTGGGGAGCAGAGCACGGAGCTGACTCAGTTAGAGAGGTGGCACCATGGCTGGCAAGAAAGTCTGCATTGTAGGCTCCGGCAACTGGTAAGTGGCTCTGTCAAGCAGTACTTGGCGGGAGAGGTTCCCCCAAGAACACGGGGCTAAGGTGAAAGGCAGGAGGCAGCCGGTGGGTAGGAAGTGCCCTCCAACCTCTGTTCCAGCCCTGCTATCTTCTGTGCCTACCCCCACAGGGCAGATGGTGCCCAAACCTCCTTGCCTGCCGGGGCAGCTGCACCTGTTTGCCACAGGAAGGGAGCTTCCAGAATGCTCCCTGCCTGAGAAGCTGCTCGGGGTTGGGGGTTGGGGAGATCAGAAGGCTGGCCCCCTTCTCCGGCTGCAAAGTGTAAGGCAGACTGAGTCTCCTTCCTACTGCCAGGGACACACTTTCCTGGTGCTGGGGCTGGGGTGGGGTCACAAGGAAGATGACAAGTAAATAACCTGGGGGGCTGCTGTGCTATCCCCTCACTGCCACCCAGTGCCTCCTCCCCTGCCACCGTTCCTCCCTCACGCCCTGACTCTTCTACTTTCTGCCCTCCCCCTCCCACCAGGGGCTCAGCTATTGCCAAGATTGTTGGAGGCAATGCCGCCCAGCTGTCACACTTTGACCCACGGGTGACCATGTGGGTGTTTGAGGAAGACATCGGGGGGAGAAAGCTGACAGAGATCATCAACACTCAGCATGAGAACGTCAAATACCTGCCAGGGCACAAGCTGCCCCCCAACGTGGTGAGCCCCAAAACCCTGCAAGGAAGGAAGAGGGAAGTGGAGGGGTGCTTCCTGCTGAGAGGGGGCCATTTCAGGTGCTCCTTGGACTTGGGAAGCATCTTGGGCCAGCTGCTCTAGGCACAGGGCACCCCTAGGGACAGCCCCCAAAGTGCTCTCCCAGGACTTTCTGGAACTGAGGAGAACGTGAACCCCCCCACACACCCTCTCCCCATACACTTATGGGCTCTCAGGCAGAAAAAGGGGGAGAAGACAAGGAAGTCGGTTTCCATGGCAACCAAAGACTGGGGGTCTGGGTAGCGGCTGCCTCAGGCTCGAATCCTGTTACTTATTCACTGGGCTATTAGCTGACTTGGAGGCTGCTCCTTGGACTTAAGGTCCCTGGTCAAATCCATGTACCTTGCTCCCAAACGGGAGAGCGGGAGGGCGCCTGGGTGGCTCAGTGGGTTAAAGCCTCTGCCTTCGGCTCAGGTCATGATCTCAGGGTCCTGGGATCGAGGCCCGCATGGGGCTCTCTGCTCAGCGGGGAGCCTGCTTCCTCCTCCTCTCTCTCTCTGCCTGCCTCTCTGCCTACTTGTGATCTGATCTCTCTGTGTCAAATAAACAAATAAAAAACCTTAAAAAAAAAAAAACTGGAGAGGGGGAGCAGGGAAGACAGCGGGGAGGGCTCTCCCTTCCCACTTGGGGGCCCTAAGAAGCAGGGTGATGAAATCTTACTTGGCCTCTTCCTCCTGCCAAGCCTCGGCCTCCTGTGGCCTCCCTCGCTGTCCCACAGCCAAGGGCTAGAAGGGCACTGAGTGGAGGTTCCCAGGAGTCCTCAGGAGCCCTGGGCAGCTGGAGCAAGAGGAAATGATGGTGAAGGGGAGGGAAGATGTGTTTCATGCCTCCAGGTTCAGCCCTTCCAGATTCAATCCCCCAACCGCCCTTCCTTCTCCCCCACCAGCCTCACTCTTTAGCTCCTAGATCTCCTGAATGGGCTTCCACAGGGGCTGGAAGTCTGTGAGGCCCATCAGCACTGGTCACCCCCACAGGTGGCTGTCCCAGATGTGGTCCAGGCTGCAGCAGAGGCTGACATCCTGATCTTTGTGGTGCCTCATCAGTTCATCGGCAAGATTTGTGGTCAGCTCAAGGGCCACCTGAAGGCAAACGCCATTGGTGTATCTCTTATTAAGGTGCCCGGAAGATCTTCCTGTGGATGGGGGTGGGGTGGTGCAGCTAACTGTTGTGGGGTCAGGGTGGGGGAAGAGAGGGGAAAAGAAAATGGCAGAAGAAGGCCAAGAGTTTTTTGGAGAGGGGAGGAGTTGCTTTGGGGAGGCTGAGAAATAGGTGCTGGGGGCTGCTGGGTAGGGGAGGCTGACTGGGGAGTAGTTAAGAGATCGGTTTGGAGGCTGATGTCTTGAGGAATTTAGGAGGCATACGAGGGACGTCTGGGGGTATGAGAAGTGGCCAGTTTGGGGAACGTGAAAGGGAAGCTGGTTTGGAGTAGTGTCTGGGATGGAAGCTGGTTTGGGGTACTTGGTGGGGGGTTGTTTAGGGATGTGGAGGGGATACATTGCCTTGGAGAGGTAGGTTGATTGAAGGTGTATGGAAGGAGAATTTTCAAGTGGATTCATTTCCATGTGCGGTCTGCCGTCCTCACAGGAAGCTTTGGCTGGGTTGGAATGGGGCAGGGCCTTTGGGGAGGGACACTGATGAACAGTGGATTAGGCAGGGGCAGGATTTCTGGGTGGGAAGCCCTCAGTTGGGGATAAAGGGCACCTGGCCTGAGCTCCATCCTGTGCCCAGGGGGTAGACGAGGGCCCTCAAGGGCTGAAGCTCATCTCTGAAGTGATTGGGGAGCACCTTGGCATCCCCATGAGCGTGCTGATGGGGGCCAACATTGCCAGCGAGGTGGCCGATGAGAAGTTCTGTGAGACAACCATTGGTGAGAGCCCTATCATCACCTACACACACAGCACAGCTTGTTACGTCCCTCTCTGTACTCCCCTCACCCCCACTGAGCCATCTTCCCCCCATTTAATCAGGCAAAGGAAGGAGACCCAAGCATCAGAGGTGAGGGAGGACTGGGACATCCCCAGGGAAAGGGTTGCTTAGGGCAGGCGTGGGAAGAGTCAAGAATCCCCTTTGAAAGCCCTGCTCCCTTCCCACTTTAGGCTGCAAGGACCAGACCCAAGGACAGCTTCTGAAAAAGCTGATGGAGACACCCAATTTCCGCATCACAGTGGTGCAAGAGGTGGATACGGTAGAAATCTGTGGGGCCTTAAAGGTGAGAGGGGCGCAGAGGCAGCTACGGGGTGGGGAGCAGGGCCCGAAGGAGGGCCTGGCGCAATTGTACAAGGTTGCTGGTACTCCAGGCTCTCTCTGGGACTGCTCCTCTTCCCCACCAAGTCCCACCCACACAGGAAGAATTGTAGCAGCAAGGTCAGGGTCATTCAGGCCTGCCAGTTATTCGCTATCAAACATTGGACCTCCTGCTTCCTTTCTTCCTATAGCTCCTTGTGGGACATCCCTATCTCTGCCTCCAGTGGGTGGTCCAGGGGGAAGAGGAGATGTCCTGGGAAGGGACCCTGGCTCAGGGGAGATAAGACATCCAGGACACCCAAGCAGACTGATGGCCAGAACTCTGGATCTTGGATAGAGATGAGGACATCAGGGATATGGAACAGAATAGTCATGGAGGGGAGGGCCAGCTGGACAGAAAACTGGTTTTCAGAAAAGTTCTCAAGGTTGGAGTATGGGGCAGGGTTGGGGAGCCAGGAAGCACGAGCCCAGGGGTACAGGAAGTGGGCAAATCAAGACATGGAAATAGTTGAGGAGCCCACGCACTATACTTCACTTATTCAGTGGCGTGTCATGGCTGATGGAAGGAGCATGAGGCAGGTGCCGAGGGGCCTGCAGGGAGGGATCCTTTCTCACCTGTGACCTCCACTCTCCAAAGAATGTAGTGGCCGTGGGCGCTGGCTTCTGTGACGGGCTGGGCTTTGGCGACAACACTAAGGCCGCGGTGATCCGACTGGGGCTCATGGAGATGATCGCCTTTGCCAAGCTCTTCTGCAGTGGCCCTGTGTCCTGTGCCACCTTCTTGGAGAGCTGCGGTATCGCTGACCTCATCACTACCTGCTACGGAGGGCGGAACCGAAAGGTGGCAGAAGCCTTCGCCCGCACAGGAAAGGTGGGACCCTGGGAGAATGGAGAATGGAGGGCTGCCTAATAGGTTCAAAGTAGAGGGATTTGGCTTGAGGCATCTCTCGAGCACAAACATTAAGACTGTTGTGAACATTCCAGCCTTTCTTTCCTCCGAGATCCCCCCTCCCATCTGAGCCCCGGACTCTCCACCTCGCACGCACAACCCTCCTTTCCCATTTCCATCCACCTGTCCTATTTCCTTCACAGCCCATCGAGCAGCTGGAGAAAGAGATGCTGAATGGGCAGAAGCTGCAGGGGCCCCCGACAGCCCGGGAGCTACACAGCATCCTCCAGCACAAGGGCCTGGTGGACAAGTAAGTGTCTGCCCCAGCCCCACTGGGGAAGGGGACCACAGCCGGAAGTGTTCTCCACATTCATCTTCCTGACCCCTCCTCCATCTGTGAAGCGGGCAGAGAGGGAACCTTATGTTTACAGAGACTAGAGCTTGGAGAGAGTCTGGTCTGTTCACTGTCCCCTAGCTAGTTCACAGGCTTTGAACTGCCTCCAGGCTAGCGTTCTTTAACCACATTGCTTGGACCCCTCTACGTAGCATCACTTTCTGTCCTTTCCTCCTGTCCTCTACTATGGGCACTGGGGCTCTGGGGCAGCAGGAATAAACTCAACTAACTGTCCCACCTCTCTGTCCTTCAACCTCAGTCTAAGCCAGTACCTGGAGGCCAATCCTTCTGTACTCTGAATCCTGGCCTGGCTGCTGAGGTGTGAGGAGGACAGTCTCTGTGTCAAGGTGCTCCTTCTCAGGGAGCACAAAGACAGTGGGGCCGATAGGCTGATCCGAGCAGAGCTCCGTTGGTCTGAGGAAGAATCCTAGAATAAGACAGTATGAAACATGTTCAGAAGATCAGCTCATGGCTGGTCAGGGGAAAGCCTCCAGGTAAAGGAAGCAGCCTGTGCAAGAGGATGGGAAGAAGGAAATGCATTTACTGAGCATCGTCACATTAATACATAATCCCTTCTTCACTACTTCATTATATTGGTCCCATTTTACAGTTGCTGGTACTGAGGCTTAGAGAGGTTAAGTGGCTTGCCCAACTAGAACAAATAATTCATGCCAGGGAATCATACGGGCAAGTTCAATATGATGGGAAGCAGAGCAATCAACAACCTGACCCTAAACCCAGGACTAGGAAGTTCAAATTCTCAGCAGTTGGAAATTGAGAGCCAGAGTCTGTCTGAGCTCCAAGGTGGGAGAGTAGGGGAGTGGAAGGTTAGGAGGCGGGTGGGGGAGGTCAGGGTGGACTGGAAGGCTAAGCTGGGTCTTTCCTTCCCTCTTCTAGATTTCCTCTCTTCATGGCTGTGTATAGGATATGCTATGAGAGCCAGCCCGTGGGTGAATTCATCCGTTGCTTGCAGAATCATCCAGAACATTTGTGAGCGGAGCTGAGGCCCAGGCCAGGCAGCTCCTTTACCCCAGTGGAGAGAGTCAGCAGCTTGGGGTACCTGGCCACCAGGATCTCTGGGACACTCCATGGAGCAGCCTCTTCTCCTGGAGGACAGGAGGCTGTGCGGCCCAACTATCTACCTGGGGATCCTGAACTATCAAGCAGCCTACAGCCTCTTGCCACCACCTCTCACCAGAAATGGAGTTGCCTTGTCCCTCTCCACATGTGGGCCTTTTTCCTTCTCTTCTGGGAGGGGGAGACCATGCCCCAGTGCTGCCTGCTTTGGGTGTGTGTGTTGGGGGGAGGATGAAGGGAGACGGAGGCAAGGGCTCCCCACTGCTGCCTCACACAGACCAGGAGTCCCAGCCCCAAGCCCACTTAATGGCTCAAGAAGTGCCTCAGCCACAACAGGAATGAGCCAAAGGCTGCCAAGGAGGGGTCTGGGCTTTTGAGCTGACACAGGCCTCAGGGAGCCCCTTGCTCTGACCTCTGCCAGGCCCCACACAGCATCAGTGGATCTCAGGGTTTGTTAACAAAATACAAAGCTCTCGGCCCCCTCCTAGCTTCTCCTAGCAACACCCGCGTCCTCCGAAACCTCTGGTCATTCCTCCCCATTCCCCCACCACCCCCCAGGCTGCCCTGGCACCAGAGTTGCTGCCATGCGGGCGTCTCGGGCCCTAGGGCTTGTCATTCTCCCCAGGGACTTCCTAGTTCTTGCCAGCTCCTCCCCACCACACATGACCTTTCCAAGCCGCCTCTCGCCCTCCCAGCCAGCACCCTCTGGAGAGCAGGAACCTAATCTGCTGACAGCTACACCTTTTCCGAGCAGGCTCGGATCACTCTGCTCCCTGTGACCTTTGTATTTGCCCCGCCTCCCTTCTCTGAAGCTCTAGTTGGGGGAGGTGTCAGTTGGGTCGCTCCTGCACCTTCTCAAGGACATCCTTGGCTTCAGCCCTTCCCTCCTCCCAAACCCTGTGCCTGTTCCTCAGCTGCTCCCAGAGCACCCCAGCAGCTAACCAGCACCTGCGTCAGGAGGCCAGGGTGGCCCAAAGGCTGATTAGGGATTGTGAGCAGGGAGGGGTGGGCAGGTCCGTGTTGATGGCCCCTGACATCCCCAGGCCAGCTCTCCGTTGTCACCTGAAGGCTTCCTCATGAGGTATTGACTCCATCAGCACCTCAGGAGCTGGGAAACTCAAGGAGGAAAAAATGAAAACCACCCTACCCACTGCGGCGAGGGAAGAACGGGAAGGGGAGGAGGGAATGTGCTTTGAACTGGCCTCGTTCCAGGACGGGTTGGCGGCCAGGGAATGTCACAGGTCAGCAGCCGGGGCCCCTGGCTACAAATAGGCCCTGTGGGCCCGCCAGGCTCCAGCCGTGTTCAGCAGAAGATCTCAGCTTCCTATGTGGCAGCACCTGGCACAGGCCCTGGCCAGCATTGTATTAACCCTTTCCTACTTTGTGCTACATCAGGGAGGCAGGTGCCCCTCCTCAGCCCTGGCCCTTGAGGATTCCCTGTCTTACCAGTGAAGGGCAGAGCTGCCTGGATCAGGCTGCAGGGGCGAAGGGCACAGCCCCCCCAGACTTGGCTGGGCCTAGGTTGGGGCTCTGAATCCAGAGCTGCCTCCCCAAGAGGTCAAAGCGGGGCCCGAGAGACAGCTCTTTTCCTTCGGCTGCAGCTGTAACCTTGTTGGGTAGTCCAACGCCTTGGCCTACTTTTGTCCACTCCACAGCTAACATCCCGAGGCCTTTCCATCGAGCCTACTGCTTGTTTACTCAATAAATCGCGGTTTTTCCAGGAAGGAGTTGGGGAAGGGCGCTTCAGCGCGGGCGGGAGCGCGGAAGCCGTGGTGTGTCGCGGCGTGTGCTTCCAGTCAGGCCGCAGTGAAAAATGAGAAGAAGGAAATGCCGCTCGCTAATCCCAGCCACTCCGGGCCCCTGGCAGGGGTGCCCACGCAGTCCCTCTCCCCGCAAGCCGTCCCCCAGTCCCGGCGCGTCCCTGCAAGCGGCGAGTTCACAACACGGGCCAGAAACTCCAGAGATGCGTCCCTCGTTCCCACCCCGTGTCCGTAGCCAACCCTGCCGCCTTCTTGCCCGGCCCGGCCTCGCGGTGCCCGGCGGGTCTGCCCCTACCTGAGCTCGGCCGACGCCGGCCACGCGGAAGAGGGCAGCTGCAGGCTCTAGGGGGCGCGCGGCCCACCTGCAGAGGGCTGACCCCGAGAGAAGCTACCCAGCTCCCGGAGGCGTCACCGCGCCCAGGCTGGGGACTGGCTGACTCTGAGTCTTTTCTGTGGTGATTGCGTGTCCTAAAAGTTCCGGGGCTGGAGCTGGAGACACCAAAGACCGGCTGTCAATGGAGAATGACTACAACCCCCAGGATTCAACAGGCCTCTCCGAGAGGAAGACTGGTCTGAGGGTGCGCAGTAAGGGTGACTGGCCCGGAAGCGCAAAGGCGGCCGCGCGCAGGTCCGCCGCGTGCGCGGGCTCCCACCTCAGTGGGCGGATTTGTGGGGGCGCGGGCGCGCGCTGCCCTCTCTCTGCGCCGGGAGCCGAGTCCTAGAGGGTAAGCGGGACGGGCGGGAGGCAGAAAGGGTGGCTCTCTGCACAAACAGCGCCCCGGGAACAGGCCGCTTCCCTCGCGTGCAGGCCCGGCGTACTGCGTCCGGCTGCGCGAGGGAATCGCGCAGAGTGCGGCGGCCTGACGCTGCCGGCCGAGGCCGCGGCGGGACGCCAGGAGCCGCGGCACCCAGGAAGGCCGTCGCGGGAGCCCGGTAGGGGCTGCTCGTCCGCTGAGGCGCCCCGTTTTGGGCCGGCCGTGGTTTACCCATTCTCCATGCCCCGGCCTTGAGTGCCCTGGAGATCACCCGCGGCCGCACCGCTTCCAGCCCGACAGAGCGCCGACAGCCGCAGGTTCCTGTCAGACCTTGCGTCCAGCCCGGCGCCTTGGCCCTCCGTGCTCCGACGGCGGTAGCTCCGACCGCTCCTCGTCTGCACAGTCAGCTGCGCCTTGCTGCGCGGCTCTCCCGGGCCCCCGGCGCTGCTGGATTAAACAGCTCCTCCCGCTGTGGAGTGCCCGCTCCCTCCCTCTGTAGAAAGCCTGCCCGCCCTTCCGAAGGGCGGAGCCACACCCCCTCCCCCCTAACTGCTGACTTCTTGAGCCCCCGAGCCTCTTCTCTGGGCGCTCACTTCGCTTCTCTTTGGCTCACCGCCCGTCTTTACGCTGTGTAACCGAATTTAGGGTCTGTGGCTTTTCCCCCATCAGACCATAAGCTGCTTTGAGACAAGCCTTTTTTTTTTTTTTTTCCTCTGTGACTTTCATAGCAGGAGTAAAAAGGTAGGTAGATAAATGAGTAAATCTAAGCGGAGGTGAATGGAACCCATTTGAGGAAATGATTTCCAGGGGCGCCTGGGTGGCTCAGTAGGTTGAGTGTCTGCCTTTGGGTCAGGTCATGACCCCAAGGTCCTGGGATTGGGCCCCCCATAGGGCTCCTTGCGAAGCGGGTCTGCTTCTCCTCTGCCTCTCTCCCTGCTTGTGCTCTCTCTGTCTCAAATGAATAAATACAGTATTTAAAAGAAAGAAAGAAAAAGAAATGATTTCCAGAGGCTAACCCTGACCCTCGAAAGAGAAGAGCCAGAACTTGGCAGATTGCACTCATATGGAATTTTCCGTACTGGTACTTGCGGGTTTTCCCCTGTTTTTTTGAAACCTTCAGTTTAACCCCATCACTCCATAACAGACCCACGTTGAGCGCTTTTTTTTTTTTTTTTAAAGAAAATTGATGTCAGATGAGAATGTTCTCTAACCTCAGAAGTTTCATTTCCAAGGTAAATAGTTCTACCTGGGCTGCTAATTTCACCTTTATCTGGGCCATCCTGGATCTCGTTGCATCCTGCCCACCTCTTTTATCCTCTGTTTAGCCAACCAGCTTCTTCTCTAAAGCATATTCAGGTCATCCTTTTCTATAAGCAAGACATAATTATAATTTCCTTGATCTTGTTGCCTTCTCAAGTTGCTGCCTTATCACTTCTATTCCCTTAACCAGAAAATCACAGAAATTCTTATCTATGAGGTGAAGGGGTTATCCTTCTAATAATCTGTTTCTCTCCGTCTCTGGAAAATGCCTAAGTGCATGAAACTTGGGGGGCAGTGGCAGGGTTTGTGGGCCTGCTGGAGCTAAAAATCTGTGCTTTGTTGGGGCACCTGGCTGGCTCATTCGGTAGAGCATGTGACTCTTGATCTTGGGTGGTTTGAGCCCCACCTTGGGCTTGGAGCCTACTTTAAAGAAAAAAAAAAAGAATCCGTGTGTTTACTTAATTCCTGTTCCAGTTCAGTGCACCAAATTGACTTCTACCCTAGGAATGTTTGTTTACCTGTGATCTAGTCACCTTTTCCCATCCTGTGATCCCATCTGACCAGTGTTCATGGCATTTAACTTGCAGTAATGGTACCCAGTTTTCATTCTGGCTGAACAGGTGGGAAGGATACAGCACACCTTAATCAGTGGCAGTGACTTGATAGACCAGTGATTTTCAACCAGGAAGGGAGATGTAATTGAATAAAAAAGCCCCCAGATGTTTCTGGAATTTCCCATCTGCTTTCTTTCACTATTTTCCTTCTTCAAATTAGCCTTCGCTTGGCTTCTCTCTCCAGTCTTATCCTCTGCTTTGGTGTCACTTGTTACCTGTCTTTGTATCTGTGGCCTAGCCTTTCTCCTAAGATCTGTCCAGATTTGCTTATCCATCTGCCTGATAGACATCATCACATGAGTGTTGGATTGAGCATCTTAATTTTAACATGTCCAAAACCCAGCTCATGATCTTCTTGTCTGTCACTCAGTTCCACTACTACCCACACACAGTGACACACATCTGTTTCTTATTCCCATTAATAGTATCCCAATCCAGAGTTTCCTGATTTGCTACCTTGGAGATACTTTCAGCTGTGCCCTAATCCAGTCCGTTAATAAATTTTGTTCTACTTCCAAAATAACTGCTGCATCTGTCCTCTCCTTTTCTACTGCCCTGCCTTAATTCAGGGCCTGTGGAGTTTTGGTTAATATGAAAATAGAATTCTCTTGTTGGATTAGACAAGAGATGAAAGTGAAGTTCTAGACACCAAAATTACATCTGTTAGTAGGTCTTCTGTCACTCTCCTAGCCGAGATATACCATCCTTTCACTTTGTTAGCTGGTGAATGCTTCCAGCCTCTTTCCTCCAGCCCCTTGAAGAAGTGGTCCTGTACCTGGTTAACATCTAGCCGGGTAATGGCGGATAGGTGGAGAAGGAATAAATGAGGAAGATGTTAGAGGTTTCAGGTCTCTTTGCTGGGAGCTTGCTTACCACCTTAGTGTCCTGCTCTGTGTGTGTGTTTTTTCTTCACGGTCTTACAGCTTGGGATCCTTTTCAAACCTCAGACAACCTAAACACAACTCTTGCCTCAACCTGTGCCATTTAGTTTTCTTCCTCTGACCTTATTTAATGTCACTTTCTATAGTCATTTGGGATTATAATTCAAGGAAGCTGTCCCTCAGCTCGGCTTAGGTTCCACTCTCAAGGACTGGCTCAACAGCAGTGTTTAGCCAGTAGGACTTCCTCTGAGAAGTGCTTATGTGTCTCACCCTACTCTCAACCCCTTAAACCAGTTAATCCTGAGCTTTTCTTCTAAATTCTTGACTTTTTAAGAAGCCTGCTCTCACTAATTTCAGTCAGTCTTTTAATATCAATTCCCTCAACAGTGAGTAGCCTAAGAACACATTCATAGTTCCAAGTTGAAGAGTGTTTTGTTTAGGATGAAAGAGTCCCGTGCTGAACTTTATCTTATTCCCTAGTTCAGAATATCCAGGGAACAGTTAGATGAGAAGTAATTTATCTTTTGCAAACAATTTGCTGGGGACTCAGTAAGTTTTGGTATTATGTTTGGAACTTAGAATTAATGCCATAGAAGGTTAGGTATATTGATATAAATATACTATTGACATTATTTTAGGTATATTATGATTTACACAGATGCTTGAGGGCTAACATGGGAACTTAGCCACCATGAACAAGATTGTTTTAATGGGAAAACAGATTGGTTATTTGTAGAAGGTTCCCATTTGATCCTCCCAGAGAATAATTCATGCTAATGTTTAATCCCTGACTACCCCATTAATTCTCTACTAGCCAGAAAAACTGATGTGTCCTTACAGTCATACATCAATTAAGAACATTTCTGGGTTGTTCATACCAGTCCTTTGTCTCCACAAACATAGAGGGCCAGGTTTTACCTGTAATGTCATTCAAATACATCTATTTCCAGCTGCGTTTCTGTATCATGTATGCAGACTGTCTTTCTGAATCTTTTTTTTTTTTTTTTTTTTTTNCAGCGAGCACAAGCGGAGGGGAACGGCAGAGGGAGAGGGAGAAGCAGAGTCCCCCCGCCCCGACCCCAGCAGAGATCCTGTTGCGGGACTCGATTCCAGGACTCTGGGATCACGACTTGAGCTGAAAGCAGACACTTAACCGACTAAGCCGCCCAGGTGCCCCTGTCTTTATGAATCTTAAGAGTTCCTTCTGCATAGGTGTAGGGGCCCTTCAGAGTAGAGAACAGACAGACACAGCAGGGTGTAGATGTGGAGTGGCCTTAAACAGAGAAGGGGGCTGGGCAGATAAGGCCTTATTCTTGGGTCTAAATCCAATCTCTCTTCGTAGGGGACAACATGCCAACTGCCAAGCAGCTAGCTGACATTGGCTACAAGACTTTCTCTGCCTCCATGATGCTCCTCACTGTGTACGGGGGCTACCTCTGCAGTGCCCGAGCCTACCGCTATTTCCAGCGGCGCAGCTCCCAGCGCCAGGCTGCAGAAGAACAGAAGACCTCAGGAGTCCTGTAGAACTGGGAGTTTTCCTCTTTGAGCAGAGAGGCCTGGGGCATGCTGTGGAATGATCTCACCTGCACTCTTTTCCAAGTCGGAAGAACTAGGGCCTTCATGGTTTTCAAATCCTGCTGAGAAAAAGTGCCCGTTTTCTCTGGTACTGGCGGTTCGGGGAGGCGGTGGAATCACAATAGGAATGGGAGGATGAAGCACACCTACAGACATTAAATATTTTGCCATGTCTGTGTCTGGGTATTTTTGTTTATTTAAATAGGGTACAGAAGGCCGAGGTGGGGCCTGGACTACCAGTTTTCTAGTCACAGACTGGATTTCCATATTTTGAGCTCTTAGCACCCGTGAAGTGGGGGTATACAGTTTTAGGAGTGGTCGTGTCAGCTCATGATCTCAGACAAAAGACTGGCCCGGCATCTGTACAAATCCCCTGAAAAGATTCAGTAAAGACCACAGCTCTTCTTTGGTCAGTGACCATTCCTAGACCAATTACTGTGTCCAGGTAAAGGGGTACTCCGGCCAGCTCATGGCCACATGTGCCTCTCCATTAAGGAAGGCAGAGGCCCTTGTGTAACAGCCCTGTCAGAATTGCCCGAAGTGGCGGAGGCATAGTTCCCAAAGGGAAGGGTGGTTGGGCAGCCTGTAGTAATGCAGTCTAGCTCCTTAGGCTCGGTGGGCGTTACATTAGCATAGGGTTGATTTCTCCCTGTGCCATTGCACAGGAAATCTACCTGCAGGTCTTTCTGCAAAGTTGTGAAGAGGATTTGAAAGAAAACAGTGCATTGAAGGTAAAACCCAACTATGAAGAGAGCTGTTCTTGCCACTATTCCATTTTGAGCCTTGAGGCTTGCTAGTTGACTTCATTCTCATTGTTGGTAATTGCTGGAGATGACAATCCCCTTGGACATTTGTCATCTCTCATGCTTTTGTGTGCATAATGCTCTGACCTTTGTCCTTCTAAACCTTTCACCTGAAAGCCCTCTCCTGTGATTAAAAAAACCCAGCCTTCCTATACCACCAGGCCTTTTACTCCCATCCTCTCTTGGTCTGTTAACCAAGAATTCCACTGCTTCTGCTTTCTCACTTACCTGTATGGTAGGGTCACCATTCCCCCAGCTCCCCTGTGCACTTTCAAAAAGTATAATACCAGTTTTGTTTTTTTTTCCCTCCCTCCCTCTGCCTCCCCCTGCCTTTTTTTTTTTTACATCATTCCATTTTGAGATGCTCTCCTACATTCTTGTTTCTGCTCTAGAACTTGGGAGACTTCAAGTCTTTTGATTCCTTCTATTTTCTTCTAGTCTGTCAGCCCTTTCTTGACCTAAACTGATTTCCTTTCCAGCCTGTGCTCACAGCAGAGCCCTCAAACAGCTGCACTGCAGTCTTTGCCTCCTCCCTCATTACCCTTTTCAATCCTAGGCCTTGCTCCATTTGTTGTCTCTAATTCATACTCTTCTTTCTTCTTAGTATACAAACTTGCTTAAGGCCCCCCACCTCCTGTCAAAACATACTTCTCAAGGTTATTTAAGAAGTCTGTGTGACGCCACTTCCACGGACTTCAAATTCCTTCCACCTCCACCATTGTGTTGAAACTCCTGGTTAACATGGCCTGTCTTGTATCACACCCACTGATGATTTCAGTCCTTCCCTGGCTATTTTGCAGCTGCGCTGAAGTCCTGCTTTGGCCACAGGGTAGGACCACTATCTTGTTTCCTCCTATGCCTGACTTTTCCTTTTGATTTCCTTTGGGAATTTCTGCCCACTTTAAACACTGATGTGCTTCAGAGTTTTGTTCTTAGACCATTGCTCTCATTCTATATGTTTTTCCTGGATTATTCGAGGTACTCAATAGTTTTAACATGAAAATAGTTAAGTGCTTAGTGTTGGTATCCCAACTCTACCATTCTATCCGTATTGCAGCAGGCCAATTACTTACCCTCAACTCCTCAGTTTACCTCTGTCTAATGGGGATTAAAAAATGGTAATTCCTAATTTAAGAGATTTTTTTTTTCAGATTATTTATTTATTTATTTATTTGACAGAGAGGGATTACAAGTAGGCAGAGAGGCAGGCAGAGAGAGAGGAGGAAGCAGGCTCCCCGCTGAGCAGAGAGCCTGGTATGGGCCTTGATCCCAGGACCCTGAGATCATGACCCGAGCCGAAGGCAGAGGCCTTAACCCACTGAGCCATTCAGGCGCCCTAAGAGATTAGTTTAAAGATTAAATGAGATAATTCAAATTAAGTATTTGTCTGGCATATGATAAGCACTCGGTAGATGTCAGCTATTAATGCCTGCTGCTGACCTCCAAATCTGTATCTTCCAGATTGGCCTTCTGGGCTTCAGCTATATCCAGTCGCTTGACATACCTTACTTGAATATCCTGTAGTCCTCGCTAACTTGGTATGTCCACGACTAACCACATTCTTTCTTGTCTCCAGGACAAGACAGGTCTCCAAATTATCCACACTCTGCCTCATTTGGCTATAAATCAGTTCCCAAGACTTCTTTAGGTTTGGTAATTTGTTATAATGGCTCACAGAGCTGAACTAGGGAAACACTTTTATTATTCCTTGGTGTATTATAAAGGATACCACTTAGAAACTGCCAAAGAGAAGAGATGATTAAGGCAGGGTAAAGCATACCACCCTATCAACATCTTAGTGTGTTCACCACCCAAAGCTCTCTGAACCCCATTGTTTAGGGGTTTTTTTGGAGGTCCCGTTACATAAGAAGAATTGATTAAATCACTGGGCATTGATAGTTAACTCATCTCCAACCCCTATCCCCAGTCTGGGGATTGAGAGAGTGAGGCTGAAAATTCCAGCCCTCTAATTATGCCTTGGTCCTGTTCCTATGCCGATAAACTCCCATCCTGAAACTAGCTAGGGGCCCACCAAGTTACCTCATTAACATACAGACATCACTCTGGAGATTACAGCGGTCTTAGGAACTGTTATATTTCTTTCTTTCTAAGTAAACTGCCTTCTACATGGGGCTCTACCTTACAACCCCAAGATCAAGAGTCACACGCTCTACCAACTGAGCCAGCCAGGTGCCCCTGTGTTTATTATATCACAATGTCACAGGTCTCTAATTTTGTACTTTTTTTACAAGTAAGATTGGAGATCAGACAGGATGTTAGAGATGTTGATTCTGGGTGTTGGAAATAATGCAAGTATATATTATTCCTTGTTTTCTTGCATTTTTTTTCCAATTGCTCAAAGAAAAAATTGAGGGGAAATATTTTTGATGGCTTCCTGTTCCCTACAGTTGTTCTTAGCCAAAGTAGTACCCCCCCCAGGTGAAAGTGTTTTGATTGTCACAGTGATTGGGGGGCATCTCTGGCATTTGGCGGGTGGAGGCCAAGGATGCTCGGTTTTTGGCGGCGCCTGGATAGTCTTGGCCCAAGTTCCAAGTCCTGCGCAACTATCAGCTGTCTCCGTAAATATTCAAATAAGTGAAAGACAGTTTATAATTAGCTGGGCCTATAATGTCTCTTCTCCATATAAACACAAATGTACTTTTTGTACAGGTTTAGTGTACTTGATTTCTCTCGGCATATAACATTATATAAAATGGAGGGAAGACTACAGTAATTTGTCTTATTCAGAACTTCCGTATACCATTTCAGAAAGCCATGCCATTGATGGCAAAATGATGGCATTGATGCCATTGATGTTCTTGGCATTTGAGTCTCTGACACAATGCAGTTGTAACAGTCTGTATTTGTAGCCACTGAATTGATGGTAGATGTACAGGTCAATCACCTGATTGCTGGTATAACTGTCCAAATATTTACACACAGAAATCATGTTACTGTAAGTTGTTTTAAAATTCTCTTTTATGTTACTATTAGGGCCTTATGCTGATTTTTTTAAATTATGTGCGTCAGTATGTTAAATAATTTTTAATTGTATTTCAGGTTAGTACTAGGAGAGTTACAAATACTCATTATACAAAGTAGGTGGTTTAGAAATAATTCATTCGCACTTGGTCATCTTTTGCTGTGGTGCTGAAGTGATGGTTAATTTTGTGTCAGCTTGGCTAGGCTATGGTGCTTGGGGGCAAACACCAGTCTGGATGTTGCTGTGAATGTGTTTTTTAGATGTAATCAACATTTAAATCAGACTTTCAGTAAAGCAGATTATCCTCCATAGTGTGGATGGGCCTCATCCAATCAGTTGAAGGCCTTAAGAACAGAGACTTGAGAGTTCCCAAAGAAGGAATTTTGCATCAAGATGTAACATAGGGGGCTCTTTGCTCAGCAGGGAGTCTGCTTCTCTCTCTGCCACCCAATCCCCCTGTTTGTGCGCTTGCTCTCTCTCTCTCTCTCTGACAAATAAATAAATAAAATATTTTAAAAAAGAAGATTTATTTCTTTGAGAGTGACAGCAAATATGGAGAAGGGGCAGAGGAGGAGGGAGGGAGAGAATCCCTAGTAGACTCCCTGCTGAGCTCAGAGCCCAACACAGGCTGATCCCAGGAACCTGAGAACATGACCTGAACCAAAACCTAGAGCCTTCCACTTAACCTTCTGAGCCACCCAGGTGCCCCTGTTTGCAATATTTTAAAAATAAAGAATCTTAAATAAGTTGAATAATGGTATATCCATGATGTGGAATGTTAAATCAGTCAAAACTAGCAGAATATGTATAGTATAATCTCATTTTTGTTCTATTTTTAAATTTTTAAAAGATTTTATTTAAGAGAGCACGAGCAGGGGGAGGGGCAGAGGGACAAGCAAGATTCCCCACTGAGCTGGAGCCCCTCTCGGGGCTTGATCCCAGGACTCCAAGATAATGACCTAAGCCAAAGTGAAGAGTTGGCTACTAACCGAGTGAGGCACTCAGACGCCCCTCATTTTTCTTTTAAAAGAAACATTTGTGGGTCCCTGGGGTTGCTCGGTTGGTTAAGCGACTGCTTTCAGTGCAGGTCATGATCCCAGTGTCCTGGGATTGAGCCCCACATCGGGCTCTCTGGTCAGCGGGGAGCCTGCTTCTCCCTCTCCTGTTCTCCCTGCTTGTACTCTCTCTCTCCCTCTCTCTGACAAATAAATAAAATCTTTTTAAAAAACCCAAACAAACAAAACATTTGACTCTTGATTTCAGCTCAGGTCATGATCTCAAGGTCGTGAGATCAAGCCCCAGATCAGCACAAGTTTGCTTAAGATTCTCTCCCTCTGCTCTGCCCTCTCCCCCAGCTCACACTCTCTCAAATAAATTTAAAAAATAAAGGAATATTTGTATTCACGTGGTTATCTGTTAAGTGGTTTGGGAAGGCTATATTCCAAGTGTTAATAGTTATTGGGGCAAATGGAAACATCATGTACTTCCTTAATTCCATTTTTCACAATGAGCATATATAGCTTGTATAATAATATTGTGGGGGTTTCAAACATACAAAAGCTGAGGGAATAGAAATAAAACACTTATACCCATCCCTCACTTTTAACTATTATCAATCTATTGCCACACTTGCTTCAAAATAGACACTTTTTTATTTAAGGAAAAAGATGTTTTTTTGTATCATTTATACTAGTTAGTCTGTAAGCTTCTTAAGGTCAGGAATACATGAATATATTTTCTATGTAAAATATTTAAAAATAGAGGTAAGTGAAAGTACTCCTTGTCATTCCCTCTACTCCCCACCATTTCCCTGCTCAAAAACTACCGGTGTTACCAGCTTGGTGTTTTTTTTCCAGACCATTTCCAGCGTGTTTACAGGTACATAAAGATCTGTGGTGTATGTTGATTGAATCTTCTCTGGTTCCTTCTGTTGTTTGGAACCAAAGACTCAGGAGAGAAGCACTAATGGGCAAGGCCTGGGGCGCCAGAGCTCTCTCCCCACCCTGTGTCAGTCAGAGGCAGCTTTGGTGGCAAGGTTCTAGTTTGTCCTGGGAACCACTTGTAGGGCGCGGACGGCGAAAGAAAGTAGCCAGGCAGACAACTAAGAGCCGCAACAAGGGACGCCTCTGTAACTGGGAGCCAATTCCTTCAAATAAACTGCTACCAGACAGCAGAGCCCTGCTGCTGCCAAAAAGTTTAGTATTGATGCCTAGGTGTCTTTCACAGAGGAGTCATTTGAGTAAAAGAAGATTCCCAAATCTGTTCTGTTTTGTTTTTTAAAGATTTTATTTATTTATTTGCCAGAGAGAACACAAGCAGGCAGAAGGAGAAGCAGGCTCCCTGCTGAGCAAGGAGCCGGATTCGGATTCGGACCTCGATCCCAGGACCCTGGGATCATGACCTGAGCTGAAGACAGAGGCTTAACCCACTGAGCCACCCAGGCGTCCCAGTTTTGTGGGGTTTTTTGTTTTTTTTAAATAGGCCTAGGGCTTAAACTCTGTTGGTGAGGCCTGCTCTGNGTTTTGTGGGGTTTTTTGTTTTTTTTAAATAGGCCTAGGGCTTAAACTCTGTTGGTGAGGCCTGCTCTGCAGAAGACTTTACTGAAGAAGAAAAGGCTATGTACCTTTTGTATACAACTGTATACAGATGGCTGAGGTGAGGGTGGACAGATTGTAGTCTTACTATCAGTCTGCCGATTCAGTCCCTTTTTTTTTTTTTTAAAGAGTCTTGATGTCAGAGAGAGAAAGAGCACGAGCGGGGAGGAGGGATAGAGGGAGAGGGAGAAGCAGACTCCCGGTGGAGCAGGGAGCCCGACAAGGGGCTCGATTCCCAGGACTTTGGGATCATGATCTGAGCTGAAGGCAGATGTTTAACTGACTGAGCCACCCAGGCGCCCTGTCCCTTTTTTTAATAAAGACATTTCTTGTCCCTCTAATGTCTAGTCCCAAATAGTAAGACACCCTCCCCTGAGTACTTTTTTCCCTCCATGAATACTTTTAAAAGACTCATTTGTTGCTTTAAACCTTTGAGGGCTTCTGTAATCTACCATCTCAAATGTAACTCTTCAGCATGATAGTCAAGGTTCTTCACTGTTTGGTCCCAAGCCATCTTCTTAGTCTCACCTCCTGCCTCTTTGATGCAACTCCAGCAGTTTCGTTCCCTGAAAATGCCATATACTTTTTTTTTTTAAGATTTTATTTATTTATTTGACATAGAGAGAGAGAGATTACAAGTAGGCAGAGAGGCAGGCAGAGAGACAGGGAGAGGAGGAAGCAGGCTCCCCGCTGAGCAGAGAGCCCTATGCGGGCCTCGATCCTAGGACACTGAGATCATGACCTGAGCCGAAAGCAGAGGCTTTAACCCACTGAGCCACCCAGGCGCCCGCCATATACTTTTTATATTAAAAAATATTTGAATTATTCCAAATGAATTGAAAGCACCGGAAATAAAATATGATACCACTTACCCATCTTACCCATATTCTCTCTTGCCAAAGATAAAAACTATCCATCCTTCTGATGCTGTATATGTTTCCAAACTTTTACTATAGAAATACACTTAATATTATTTGGGATTAAAAAGAGTAATGTTAATTGCATCAAATGGGACATTTTCTTTTGAAACTTGCCTTTTTCACTCAACATGTTTTTGACATTTATCCATTGTGTTGGTTAATTTTAGGTGGCGACTGGACTGGGCCACTCAGGGCCTAGAGACTTGATTAAACAGAATTTCTGATGCATCTGGGAGGATGTTTCTGAATGAGATTAACATTTGAATCTACAGACCGAGTAAAGCCAGTTGCCCTCCCCAGTGTGGTTGGGCCTCAACCAATTCATTGTCAGCCTGAATAAAACAAAAAGGCAGAGTTTGAGAATTCTCTCTCCACTTGACAGTCTTTGAGCTGAGACACTGGCCTTCGGAATCAAATTGGGACTCCATCGTCAGCTCTACTGGTACTCCAGCTTGCTGACTTCGGATCCTGGGACTGACTTCTCTGCCTCCACAATCATGTGAGCCAACTCCTTATAACAAATCTTTCATATTTATGTACTTACATCCTCTTGGTTCAGACTAGTACATCCATATTGATGAAAAAGAAAAAAAAACCCTTAGTTTTTAATTGCTCATCCAACTGCATGAGTAAATCAGTTTATTCCATTCCTCTAAAGAAAGATCATTGAGTCATCTCCACTTTTTTCCCTCTTATAAATAGCAATCTGATGAGTATCCTTGTATGTTTTCTTGGGCCCATCTGCTAGTTTCTCCAAGAGTTTTTACACACACACACACACATCCATATATACATATATATATATTATACATATATATATATAATTACTAATATCTAGCTTTACAAGTTTTAAGTTTTCCTAGGTGGTGGTAAGTGCTTTCTGTTAGTTTTAATTTACGTATTACTGATTTCCAGAAAGGTAGAGCACCTCTTTAATTAATTAAAAAGATTTTATTTATTTATTTTGTCTTCAGAGAGACAGAGAAGCGAGCATGAGGGGGGTGGGCAGAGGGAGAAGCAGACTTCCTGCTGAGCAGGGAGCCTGATGCAGGACTCGATCCCAGGACCCGGGATCATGACCTGAGCCAAAGGTAGCCACTTAACCGACTGAGCCACTCAGGCGCCCTTTAATTGGTTTATTAACCATTAACATATTCTTCCTTTAGAAATTGCCTATTCATATCCTTTGCTCCCTCCCCCGTCTGTGTCTTGGTATTGGTTGTCTTTGTTGTTTCTTTAGTTATGTATATTCTGGATACTAGTATTTTGTTAGTTTTACGGTCTGGCAGGTTTGATCCAGATGGTCTTTTAGAGGTTTTTTATTTAGGATGTGGTGGTAGTGTAAGAATCCCACGTGGTCTGCATCATCACGGCCTTGTCTCTCCAGAGCAGTGTCATGGGTAACTGATGGTCTCAGGGCCATTTTCATGCAAGTTCTTACCTGGGGATGGAGTGGAGAAGGTCATATTTCCTAGACCACGCAGGAAGTGTACATTTAAGTTCTCAAATTCACATGGAGTGAAATTCCATGGTTCTAAATTCTCTGGCTTCCTTCTTTTGCCAACTGGATGAATTTTTCATGGTTTCCCCCTTTTCCCTAAGGTTGTTGCTGTCTCAGGGTCCCAGCTTTAACTGGAGGTCTCATTTCCAGCTTTCTGCATGGTCTTGTCTCTTTTCAGCATTAAAACCCATCCTTCAGTTATGTTCCCTTATCCCTCCAGTAGCTGCATCAGCTGTTTTACCTTCTGCACTAGTTTTTAGTTCCTTTCATTGTGTCTTTTTTTTTTAAAGATTTTATTTTATTTATTTGACAGAGAGAGAAAGAGAGACTACAAGATGGCAGAGAGGCAGGCAGAGAGAGGAGGAAGCAGGCTCCCTGCTGAACAGAAAGCCCGATACGGGACTCGATCCCAGGACCCTGAGATCATGACCCGAGCTGAAGGCAGAGGCTTTAACCCACTGAGCCACCCAGGCGCCCCTTTTCATTGTGTCTTTGGTGTCCCCTTTCTTGGAAGCTCAGCTGTGTAAAAAAACCAAACCAAACCTTTATCTGCCATTTCTAGATGTCTGTCTCAAGTTAATTTAGCTTGCATTAAGCCAGAACTGGTATCTTTCATATACTTTGACATCTCTTCTAAACATACCTTTCCATTCCGGTTAATGGCCAAGGTCCACTTTCAAGTTTTCTCCCACCCTGCCAAGAATAATTTAGGATAGTTCCTTTTGCACTGGAGTATTTTTCCCCTTACTGTGGGCATAGGAGCTCTTTGAGAGCAGAAACCAGATCTTGTTCATCTTTGCGTCCCCACCTTCTGCCACACTGCTTATCATAAAGTAGGCACTTAACAAATATTTTATTGAACTGAAAATATTCTCCTGCTTGAATACTGGATATAAAGTCTGAAGAATTTGGTTTATAGTCAGCAATACTGAGTCACCTACTAACTAAACTTATGTGATTATTTTTAGGATTGTGATAACATGAAAGCTCATGATACATGATGGGTGATCTAAGATGTTTGTGGTTTGGGGCTTTTTTTTTTTTTTTTTTTTTTAAGTAATCGCTACACCCAATGTGGGGCTTGAACTCATGACCCTGAAATCAAGAGTTGCATGTTTTATCGACTTGAGCCAGCCAGGTGCCCTCGTGTGTGTGTGTGTGTGTGTGTGTGTGTGTGTGTGTGTGTGTGTGTGTAAGGTTTTAATTATTTACTTGAAAGAGAGAGAGCAAGAGGAGGGAGAGGGGAAGCAGACCCCCCTGCTGAGCAGGGAGCCCAATGCAGGGCTCCATCCTAGGACCCCAAGATGATGACCCCAGCCAAAGGCAGATGCTTAACTGAGCCACCCAAATGCCCCTATGTTTGTGTTTTTTTTATTATTATTTTTTATTTTTTTTAAAGATTTTATTTATTTGACACAGAGAGAGAGATTACAAGTAGGCAGNATTTTTTATTATTATTTTTTATTTTTTTTAAAGATTTTATTTATTTGACACAGAGAGAGAGATTACAAGTAGGCAGACAGGCAGGCAGAGGACAGGGAGAGGAGGAAGCAGGCTCCCTGCTGAGCAGAGAGCCCAATGCGGGCCTCGATCCCAGGACGCTGAGATCATGACCTGAGCCGAAAGCAGAGGCTTTAACCCACTGAGCCACCCAGGCGCCCAATGTTTGTATTTTTTAAGCAGTTTCTTAAGATTTCCTCAATGTGGCAGATTGAACTTTTCAAAGATGAATGCAACTGTATCTCCAAGTGCACATGGTCTTCTGCAGTGAGCCTTGCTACTCCTCATTGAGGTTCTACAGTCTCTCTCACCACCCTCTTGAAGCTAGGTGGTCCCTGTGACTACTTTGATCAGTAGAATACAGTGAAAGTAATATATGTCAGCTCTACATGACATTCTTCTTCTCCTTTTTTCTTTAAAGTAGGCTCCACACCCAGTGTAGAGCCCAGCACAGGGCTTGAACTAATGACCCTGAGATCAAGACCTGAGCTGACATCAAGAGTTGAGTGGTTGGGGCACCTGGATGGTGCAGTAGGTTGAGCATCTGACTCTTGGTTTTGGGTCAGGTCATGATCTTGGGGTCATGGGACTGAACCCTGCGCTGAGCACAGAGCCTGCTTGAGATTCCTCCCCACCACCACCACCAAATAGTGACACTGGGTCTTTTTATTATCTCTTTGACCTTAAGCAAGTTAACTTCTTTTTGCCTCATTTTTATCACATGTAAAGTGCTTAATACAGTGCCTGGCATGTAATGAAGAGCTATGTGTTATCTATTATTATTATTTTTATTATTATACCATTCAGTTGCATCTTTGTCATATTAACAGGGACAACTAACCCCAGATTTACAGAGCAGTTGTTCCGATTTCAAAAGGCTTAAAACCATATCTTTTAAAAGCATTTTGTTCATATTTCACAATACTAGTTTATTCAACAATATGGCAAGTTGAGAAACTAAATGTAAGACTATAGGCTAGCTCTGACCAAATAACTATGTAAGATTTTTCAGAAATAATTTTCACCTGCCCCAAGGTAAGTCTTTTTAAAAGTCACCCACTCAGGGGTGCCTGGGTGGCTCAGTTGGTTAAGCATCTGACTCTTGATTTCTGCTCAGATCAAGATCTTAGGGTTGTGAGATTGAGCCCCACATTGGGTCTGTCCTGGGTGTAGAGCCTGCTTGAGATTCTCTATCTCTATCCCCCCTTTCTCTGCCCCTTCCCCAGCTCATGCATGCTCTCTCTTAAAAAAAAAAAAAAAAAAAAAAAAAAATGCCAGCCACGCAGTAAGGTAATTTTAGCAGGGTCTATATCCCAATAATGTCAATGAACACCAAGTGAGTACCTAATTCTTAGAACAGTAACCTGTTTCTTTCAATTTTCATCCATTTCCCTGACAATGAAGCATTTATAAGTCTTAATGTACATAAGAACATCTGGAAATATTTTGATGATCTGAATATTCACTAAATGGAAAACTATCCTGAGATGAATACTACCATTGGTAATTTTGCCAAGACCTCAACTATAGAAAAGTCTGGATTAGGAAGACTGTTTTTCCATGGCTAAAAGAAAACAGAAATAAAAGAGAAAATGTCTCAGACTCATTTATCACAATCTTTTAAGTGTTAACTGGTAGTCTCTGTATGGGACATACAGGTATCTCACTAAAGTGTCTTCAACCAAATCCTTTGTTGGTTTGGTGATATCCATACTTTTATCTGCTTAGTATGTTTTGTGACTACTATGCATGTTTAATTTTTTCTTAACACATAAAGCCATAAAGTGTAGGCACTATCTTCCCAGCACACACAGAAAGGAAAAAATAGGTGTCTAAGACCTGAAAATTTCCTTACTTAGCTTATGGATTCAGGGAATTGGGGACAGAGTCACTAAACAGGCGGAGGCGGCAGAGGAGGGTTGAAGCACTTTTAATCACAGAAGAGTAAACAATAGTAAAAACCGTTAACGGCTCACCCAGTGGCTGTTGCCCTCTGCCAACCCCCGCTCCCTGCGTACCATTTAGTAAAGAGCAGGGTATCAGCAGCTGTCCCTGTAATTATCAGGTGGTAGGAAGGGCGTCTAGCTAGAGGCCACAAAAAATCTCGGTCATCCCATCCATGGTTGTCTGTTTCTGTACAATTTCATGTGAAATATTCCAGCTCCAGGGAGGAAGAGTGTGGAAACCTGAACTTGACCGGTCTGTTCAGATGGCCAGAGCTTCAAGAGCCACGGACAACGAAGGAGGGGACAGCCCAGAGCCAGCATTATTCAAGATGCAGCCAAATCTGGGTTTGAGGTGGGTTCAAAGAGGGGCTCAAGGCCTAGTGGCCCCAGTCTCAAATTGTGTCCCAACCCAGGAAATTAAACTTGTGCACATGCACAAATGCATATGCACACACACACACACACACACACACACACACACAGCAAATAACATTACTGAAGGAACCTGGAGGCTATTAAATACAAAATGGCAGAGTTTTTTTTAAAAAAAGTGAAAATATTTGCATCTTTGATTCTCCTCAGTGCCCTGCAGACCCCCTCATCACAAGCGTGTAGACGTGGGGAGGCCCAAGAGGACCAGGCTGCCGGTGGCCCTATGAGTCCATGCGTGCTGTGGTCCCCACACCAGCCACCTTACTCTTCAGCCCAGTAGCTGCTTCCCATGTGACCATTCACCCGATTGGCGCCATTGCTGGAGCTGCTTCCACGGGGGCTTTTTGTGTTGGTGGTCACGTCTTCTTCCTCCGAGCTGCTTTCCACGTCACTGCGGTCATCCTTAGACACCTGGGTAGGATGGGGCCAAAGGTAGGGAAGGGGAGGACAGAAGTTGTCCGCTATTGTAAGACAGATTCCAGCCCACAGAGCCCATGTTTGGGCCCTGCTCCCACCATGGCCTACTTTCTGGTGGCACCTGACTCAAAATACTGTCTGGGCCGTGGCTACAGCTGTGAATATCCTTTGCCTTTTTCATGGTTTCTCTCTCATCATCTTTGTTCCCTATGGGACAAGCTGTGTTGGTAAGAGTGTGTCTCTCAGGATCAGTCCGAGAGAGCTGAAGTCATTCACTGAGTTCGTGTGGACTCCAGATGCTCTTTCGCCTCTCCCATCTCAAAACACTAGACAAGACCAATACAAACAACACATGTGGCTGTCATCATTGCCTCTATCTTCTGGCAGTGGTGACCACTGGAGTTACTCATATTGGTCATCCTGACTTTTCTTTATCCCCAGAGCTGATCCACAACTAGGCCTTTTTCAGTCATTCTACTCTTCCTGGACTTGGTACCCTATGACACCAAAGTATTTCCAGTTCTCTACCATGGACCATAAAAAGTAAAGGAGAGAAACCCAGTGAGGCCTGCCAGACTTCTGACCTCCAGAACTGAAGAATAATCAATGTGGGGTTTTTTAATTTACATATTTTTAAGTAAGCTCTGCACCCAGTGTGGGGCTTAAATTCATGACCCTGAGATTAGAGTCACATGCTCTACCGATTGAGCCAGCCAGGCACCCCTCATTGTGTTTTGTTAAAAAAAGAAAAAGTAAAGGAGAGAAGGGGGGTGAGAAGGAAACAGAGCTACAAATGCTGTTGTCAAAGAGTGGGGCACTTGCTTTGGTTAGCTCTAAGACTGGTTTATTGCAGCTGTTGACCTCTGAACGCAAGCAAATGATTACCTGACCTTTAGGAAATTTCTACCAGAGGGCAGAGTCTATCTAGATTTGAGGTAAAGGGGGGCTCAAAGAGGGGAAAAAATAAGAGTAGACTCAACTTTTGTCTCCATTTAGGAACAAGAATCTGGCAGCTTGAGCTCCAGTCAACGATGGCCCCACGGGGTCAGGAGAGAGGCATGCTGGAGACAACACGGGGAACAGGAAGGAAAGCAGGAAGGAAGAGAGACACATTCAGACAGACGCACTTTACTGAATGCCGGAAGCACAGATACACTTACATGCAAGAGATGAAACTGTCCAGCTCCCACCAGGCATAGAAAAAAGGAAGGAGGTGAGAAAAGAGTGGAGAGTACAGAGTCTGGGTCTAATCCTTCCTGGACAGGTCACCTGGTCAGGAAAGAAAAGCAGGGGAGAAGAGAGATGTCTGGTAGCCCAGAAGCTACAGCAGGATGCATAGACACGCTGAGCAAGTTCTAAAACCAATTGCAGCCATCAGGAACAGGGACACAACAGATCATATATGCCTGGGTTACATGCCATCTCTCTGTCCCAGACTCAGTGTCTCCCCGGCAGAGCCCCTCCCCCTCGGCCTTCTGTGTTGCTAAAGGCTGAATCCAGAGCCCATGGGCAAATCCCAGCCTGTTTGCTTCAGAACCTCCACACTTTAGCTATGAGTTTGATCATTAAATGACCCCTTTCTTTGTATTCTTGGTCTCTGGGCTAAGTAAGATGGGTATTTGAATCCCTAAGTACCTATCTTATTTAGGATCACCGCCTCATACAACAGTGGGATGAGGCCAGTACTTAGCCCCACATCTTGAACATCACAGTGTAGTCATCTTGGGGTGGCTTGTGAACTACCATGCTATTCTTAGGCAGTCAAACATTGCTGCTTTCATACAGTTTATAGTTTAGAGCTCTGCATATGATTTCCTTTGGAAAAAGGTTTCCATGGTAAAAAAACAAAAATATGAAATGCACTAAAGTAGGTAGGTAAGGGGTAGGAAATGGTTGAGGCCATCTCGAAACATAATACTGTTCATTATTTAACCATAGTCATTGCTAAGGGAGAGGAAGGCAGATCCTTTCTCCTGCATCCGTCTTTTTTTTTTTTTTAAAGTAATCTCTACACCCTACGTGGGGCCCCAACTCACGACCCAGAGATCAAGAGTCACGTGCTCTACTGACTGAGCCAGTCAGGCGCCCCTCAAAGTCATGTCTTAACAGGCTAAACACTTAGAGAAAAGGCGAAAACTCTGGAGTCCTAAGCCTTCTGCTTTCTTGGGTCTGCTTGAGTAGCTGCAGCTCACTAAGCTAGATAGAGAAGGTCTACTGAGTAATATCTATCTTGCTATCCAGCCCCAAAGAAAGAAGCCATCTTTCCTCCTCACCTTTCCTCGGATCAAAGCTTTGAAAGCAATTCGCACAATTAGGTAGGACCAGATGATATGTAGAACCTGCAGGATCAGGAGAAGGCCATTGAAGAGCCACCAGGAGGGATAAGGCCCGATCATCTCCCAACTCTCAAAGAAGGTCGTGTTCAGAATCCTAGAAGAGGAGGCCAGTGGTGAGATTCTAGAGTCAAAGCCAGACAGGAATGAAGCTCAGTTCCCTAGGAAGCAGAACCTAGTATGTTTTCTCTCTCTCTATTCTAACAGTTGAAGTGCCAGGGATATTCATCCACAGTGAGAAAAGATAAAGGGGGCCTATGAAGTTTTCTATCTTAAGAGGCAAGGAAAGATATGTAAATCTCAAGAAGTGATGGATTAAGTCATACCACTAATCATTTCAAATATGAACAGTCTCCCAAAACCAGGGCAGCAATTTTAGTCCTGACCCTAGTCATTACTCAGATCCTTAGGCCCAGACAGGACAGTTGTAGTAGACTCCCTCAGACAAAGGAGAATCTGCAACCTACATTAATTGGCTTTGTACAAAAAGAAGTGAGGGTAGAAGTGAGAGTGGGGTGTGTGCTGGTTACGGTGGGGGAGGACAGAAGAGCAGGAAAATAAGAAGAGCCTGAGAATTTTACAATCAGTGCAAAAGAAGGCAAGGAATTACTTAGGCATAAAAGGAGGGCCGTTCCTCAGAGAGGAGTCTGGAAAGCCACAGGCAAGTGAGTTGGATGTTTTCAGTCTGGATCATATCTTCCTAGAAATACTATGCGAGGAAAGTAATGTCCTCTGAGAGTCTATAAGGAGTCAGTCAGGTTAGGCCCAGGATAAGGCAGGGTGATAGGGTTTTTGGCGGCCTGTTCCCTAAATTGGCAAAAGGTATCATTAGCTACATACTGACCACAGCTCAATGCCCCTAACACTTACCAGAATGGGTAGATTCCTAGACGAGTGACCACAAAAACAGCACTGAAGATGACAAAAAGGGTGTCACAGAGACGCTGATATTTGGCATAATTGGCCAGTTTGGCTGCCTGGAGAAAGGAAGAGAAGAACTGAGTTGGGGGGTGGGGGAAGAAGAATTGAGCTGGGGAGAAAGGAAGAGAAGAACTGAGTTGGGGGGTGGGGGAAGAAGAATTGAGCTGGGGAGAAAGCCAGTTCTCAGATACAAAGAAAAGGAGAGAAAGAGGAATATGAGGAAACAGGAGTTGGGGAGGAAGGAAGAAAAGGAGAGAAAGAGGAATAATGTAGAAAGAGAGGTTGGAGGGGGTGGTTTACCTCCAGCAAGAAGTCTGAGGCATCATGTAAACACATGATCAGAGTCCCCACCCGAACCATGTTGTTGATGTAGGAGAAGGTGATGAGCCCAATGGTGGCCAAGTGATGCACAAACATGATCAGGAAGTCCTAGGATGGAATAGAAATAGAAGAGGCGAGTAAAGGCAAGGCCATAGGAGTTCCATTTTGTTTAAACTTTCCATTACGGAGCACCCTAGCATTTGACCCAAAACTCTGTACCAGTAACTGACCCATAATCTATGTTAATATAGCTCTAAGCACGGAAAATGACAATTTTCTTTGGAAGTTGCAGAATATGTAGACCATATATGCTGACCTGACACTCGAAGATAATTTCCCAGGTGGTAATCAGACCTATAAGGCAGTATCTTTGAGATTCTAAGACTGTTTTAATGAAGGAAATTTCAACCAAAGGGACCTAACAGAAAGGAGAGGTTTGTGGAGGGGTGAAGCTAAACTCTTCTAAAAAGTTGCAGAGAAATGCTAAATGATCTATCTTAACTGTAAGCACCTTCTGTGTTCAGATTTAAAGCTCTAATTCAAATGCCAAAGTTAAACTCGGAGAAATCTCTAAATACTTGTTATCAGACATGTCTAATAAATACTTCTCAGCCCACTGAGGGACAGAGGATGGGAGAAGGCAGGTGAATTTGGGTCAGAGAAACAAGGATGAGAAGTCTATATTCTCTCCACATGGATACAATGGTACGTTGTAGTTCTTGAGCTGGGGATGGGTTCACCAGTATACGTTCTAGTATGTTTTAAAATCCACATGGGGTGCCTGGGTGGCTCAGATGGTTAGGCATCTGCCTTCAGCTCAGGTCACGATTCCAGAGTCTCTACTCAGTGGGGAGTCTGCTTCTCCCTCTTTCTCTGCCCCTCCCTCTGCTTGTGCTCTCTCTCGCTGTCAAATAAATAAATAAAACCTAAAACAAATTAAAACCCACATATATATTATAAACCTTTTTACATGTGTCATGTTTTAAAATAAATTTTTAATAAGGGGACCTGTGTGTCCTGACCATTGGGGTGAAAGGCATCTGAATCAAGTACTGAGCTTCTAGATTATACAAAAACTAATAACCCAGATTAGTGTCAATCCATTTCCATAAATGTTAACCCTGGTTTTCCTTACCAAAGATAATCATGAGTTTGTGACGGGTTAACATTAGAGCTGCTGGAACCACATTATTTCAGGTGCATACCAATAAAAAGTGAAGATTCTGTCCTTTCCGTCTGCTTATAAAAAACTTAAGTCATTTCTAACTTTGTCAGTGTGGGCGAGTCAACTCACTTCTCTGAATCTTTGTTTCCTAAACAATAGCAAGAAAACAGTAAACTAAGTCATCTAAAACCCTTGCCAGTTGACATTCTTTGAGTAGCTGGAGTTACCAAGAAGGGAGAACAGAGAGAGAGCAAGGATCTCCAACATAAAACAAAAGCCAGATCTTGCTTTTTTGAAAACTTTTGAAAGCCTTTTCCTGGATGAGGCCTTGCTATCCCTAAGTTCTGACTAGTTTCCAGAACTTTATACATATAAGAACCTTAGAGAAAACTAAGGAAAAGGGTATGCTTTTTAGCTGATTAACTGTTCTTATCCTGGGCTGCCCTGAATGCCTCAGATACACTTACTTCATCATTGGTCAAGTCTCATTTCTGAGAACATTACCTAGAGCTAACAGTCTCATCAAACCTACTTTCTCCCTCTCTTGTGCTCCCAGGCAGGCCAGAGAATCCATAATACCAATCACGGTGGCTGCTAGAAAGGAGGAGGATGCAATAAATTAGAGTTGAGGGAACCAGTGTCCTTACCTTCCGTTTAATGTCTATAAACTGAGAAAACATAAGAGACCAATAGAAGGCCAATTCCATGATATAATAGTAATAAAGCCCACTTGTGAGAGGCTGGAAGAGAGAAAGTAGTAGTTAGAATACCAGCTAGTCAATAATTCATTCCATCTCTGCAACTTTCTCTGTTTCAGAGGACCCATACTCAAAATTATTGGACACCCTTCCTCCCCATCATCTTCCAAGATTTTGTAAGAGCTGACAGACTTTGGATTAGTGTGGAGAATTAAACCTCTTTCCTCTGCCCCTCCACATATACATTTTCAGCTCTCATCTTTAGAAAAGATCAGATAGGGTTAACATACGATAGCATAATCAAATGTGTGTCTAGAACTCTGGACAATTAGTGCTGATTTTCAGGGGATTGAAGACACTTAGGTCTTCTCTTCTTCTATCCTGTTAGCAGCCCCCTACCATTTTTCTAAGAATAGATTAGAACCAAGATGCTTTTAAGGGGACTCCAAGTTACCCTTGATTCAAAAAGGATATCTGAACCAGAAAGCATCTCATTAAGTGCCAGGAAGCTGCTTTTCTTTCCACCCCAATTAGGGTGAATATAATAGGGAATCTGGAACAAAAAGATGGCTAGATTTCACTGTTACGGGGGCCCCAGAAATAGATACCCTGAATATATGACTTGAAGAGACTCAGCCCCTAATCCCTCAAAAATACCAAGACGTGCCATCTGCCCTGAGACTGCCCTGCCTACCGTACCTTCCACACATACATAAGGCCCCTGTCTTGAAAGGGCTCAGGCCGTACCTGGTATGGATAGCCACGCCAGCACTGTCGGATGTCCCAGAACCAAGATGACTAAGAGAAAACAGATAATCTAGGTCACCCTTTAGGATTCAAACCTGGCTTACCCATAAACCCCTTTCTCTATGCTAGGAGCACAAGAGAGATGGGGAAGAAAAGGGAAACCTTCTTGACGGAATTGATGGGTCCTGAAAGGGTCAATAAATGGCTAGGTTTTTCTTCTAGAGCAAGAAAGTGTTATTACAAAGAGAAAAACCATCTTACAAGGTAAATAAGAGCACTAAGAGCTCTAGGATCGTTTTTGGAAATATCAACATCTAGGATATAGGAAATAGGGATGCAGGAAGACAATGATTCCATTTGACAACGGAGAGATCTCCATGCTGAAGATTCAAAAGTCAAAAAGAATTATCTCTATTGGGAGTTTCAATTATGTCCTTTAAGGAATTTATTTCATCTAAGTTGTTGAATTTATTAAATTGTTCATAATATTGTCATTATCCTTTCAACGTCAACAGGATCTATACTGAGAGCCCCTTTTTCTCCCTGACAATGATCATTTGTTTTCTTTTTTTTTCCCTAGGGGTTTAACAGCTTTAATTAAACCTTAAAAAGAAGCAACTTTTGGCTTTATCAATTTTCTCCATTGTCTGTCTAATGTCTATTTCATTAATTTTTTAAATTAATTTTTTAAAAATTTAAATTCAATTAACTAACATATAATGTATTATTTGTTACAGGGGTATAGAGGTCTATGGTATTTCATTAATTTTTTTTACCTTTTTTTGGTTATTTCTTTCCTTTAACTTACTTTGGGGTTACTTTGCCCTTCTTTCTCCAGATCTTAAAAACTTATATCATTGATTTTAAAGCTTTCTTCTTTTCTAATATGAACATTTAAAGCTANTTTTAAATTAATTTTTTAAAAATTTAAATTCAGTTAACTAACATATAATGTATTATTTGTTACAGGGGTATAGAGGTCTATGGTATTTCATTAATTTTTTTTACCTTTTTTTGGTTATTTCTTTCCTTTAACTTACTTTGGGGTTACTTTGCCCTTCTTTCTCCAGATCTTAAAAACTTATATCATTGATTTTAAAGCTTTCTTCTTCTCTAATATGAACATTTAAAGCTATAAATTTCCCTCTAAGCATGCTTTAGCTGCATCCCACAAGTTTTGGTATGCTGGGTTTTCACGATTATTCAATATTTTCTAATTTCCCTTGTGATTTCTTGTTTGATCCATGGGTCATTTTTAAGAGTTTAAGAGTTTTCAGGGGCGCCTGGGTGGCTCAGTGGGTTAAAGCCTCTGCTTTCGTCTCAGGTCATGGTCTCAGGGTCCTGGGATCGAGGCGCGCATCGGGCTCCCTGCTCAGCGGGGAGCCTGCTTCCCCCTCTCTCTCTCTGCCTGCCTCTCTGCCTCCTTGTGATCTCTCTACCTCTGTGGAATAAATAAAATCTTTAAAAAAAAAAAAGTTTAAGAGTTTTCTAGATATCTTATTATTATTGATTTTTAGCTTAATTCCATTATGGTTGGAGAACATACCTTGTAAGATTTCAAAATTTTAAAATTTACTGAGATTTATTTTATGCCCCAGTATATGGTCTGTCTTAATTCATGTTCCATGTGCACTTTAAGATTATATATATTCTTCTGCTGTTGGCATTGTGTTCTATAAATGTCAATTAGATCAAATTGATTGATTGTGTTGTACAAATCTACATCCTTAGTAATATTTTGTCTAGTGATTTAGTCAATTACTGAAAGAGTATTAAAATCACCAACAATGGTATGGATTTGTCTATTCCATTCCTTTAGTTCTGCCTCTTTTTACTTCATATATTTTGAAGCCTCAATTATAACATTTAGAGGAAAATCATGTGGTACAGTGAAAAAAACAAAAAACCAAGAAACCAACCACCATGGAATCAGGAATCAAAAAGCCTGAAATTCTTCAACTCTGATTATTAACTAAAAAGCAGGAATATTACCTGTTTTATTTACTTTAAAGGGTTACTGATTCCATTCCTACAACTGTCTCCTCCTTAGAAGAACAGGATTTTTGTCAAATGCTTTACAAACCATCACAGACTATGCTGATTTAATCAATACCATACCATTATACTACACTATTACAATTAGTACTATTATCTCCCCTAAGTAAGGGGAGAAACAGTGAAGTTAAGAAGTTACTGAAGTCAGGGCGCCTGGGTGGCTCAGTGGGTTAAAGCCTCTGCTTTCGTCTCAGGTCATGGTCTCAGGGTCCTGGGATCGAGGCGCGCATCGGGCTCCCTGCTCAGCGGGGAGCCTGCTTCCCCCTCTCTCTCTCTGCCTGCCTCTCTGCCTCCTTGTGATCTCTCTACCTCTGTGAAATGAATAAAATCTTTAAAAAAAAAAAAGTTTAAGAGTTTTCTAGATATCTTATTATTATTGATTTTTAGCTTAATTCCATTATGGTTGGAGAACATACCTTGTAAGATTTCAAAATTTTAAAATTTACTGAGATTTATTTTATGCCCCAGTATATGGTCTGTCTTAATTCATGTTCCATGTGCACTTTAAGATTATATATATTCTTCTGCTGTTGGCATTGTGTTCTATAAATGTCAATTAGATCAAATTGATTGATTGTGTTGTACAAATCTACATCCTTAGTAATATTTTGTCTAGTGATTTAGTCAATTACTGAAAGAGTATTAAAATCACCAACAATGGTATGGATTTGTCTATTCCATTCCTTTAGTTCTGCCTCTTTTTACTTCATATATTTTGAAGCCTCAATTATAACATTTAGAGGAAAATCATGTGGTACAGTGAAAAAAACAAAAAACCAAGAAACCAACCACCATGGAATCAGGAATCAAAAAGCCTGAAATTCTTCAACTCTGATTATTAACTAAAAAGCAGGAATATTACCTGTTTTATTTACTTTAAAGGGTTACTGATTCCATTCCTACAACTGTCTCCTCCTTAGAAGAACAGGATTTTTGTCAAATGCTTTACAAACCATCACAGACTATGCTGATTTAATCAATACCATACCATTATACTACACTATTACAATTAGTACTATTATCTCCCCTAAGTAAGGGGAGAAACAGTGAAGTTAAGAAGTTACTGAAGTCAGGGCGCCTGGGTGGCTCAGTGGGTTAAAGCCTCTGCCTTCGGCTCAGGTCATGATCTCAGGGTCCTGGGATCGAGGCCCGCATCGGGCTCTCTGCTCGGCAGGGAGCCTGCTTCCTCCTCTCTCCTCTCTCTCTGCCTGCCTCTCTGCCTACTTGTAATCTCTCTCTGTGTGTCAAATAAATAAATAAAATCTTTAAAAAAAAAAAAAAAAGAAGTTACTGAAGTCAGACACCAGACAGAAGACCATCTATTTAGCATATAAACCTGGGCTGTAGGCATTATAGTAAAAATAAAAGGGGAGGGGGGAAATAAAAAACTAATGGTATTTAACTTTTATCTCTAGACATGTAGGCATGATTAGAATCCAACAGAGGACCATCGAGAGTTTAGACTTACCGACCAGAGAAATTTAATTCCGTAGCAGAATATAGATAAATAGAAAGTGAATCTCCACCTGGGTGGGCAAAGAATAGAGATTAGATGAATATTCACTCAAAAGAAAGTCTTTGAGGCTGAGGAAGTCAAGAGAGCAGACTTGGAGATAAAACAACTGTGGGTGAGAAATAAGGTAAGTTCCCAGAGAGGCATCTGGCTGGCTCAGTCAGTAGGGCATGCAACTCTTGATCTCAGAATTGTAAGTTTCAGCGCCACATTGGGCATAGAGTTTACTTTTAAAAATAGTAATAATAAATAAATAAAATCTTAAAAAAAAAAAAGAAGAGAGAATTTCCTAAATAGGGACAAATGCTGTTACCTAAAAAGCCAAAATGATAGAGACATCTTCCAGCTCTGTTCAAAAGATTTCCACAAGTGTATACTGGCTTTAATCAACTTTTCCTCCATACACTCCCTAATGATAGTGCCTAATACTTTTTTTTTTGCATGACAATGATAAATTGTGTTCTGTGTCCAGAGGATAATTAGTAAAACCCCAGTGAAATGAAGTATAGTATGTCCAGAAAAGGGATGCTTCCCACCAAAATGTCAATTTAGAGCAAGCTGGTACTATCTCTACCAAGGTGTACAAAGGTGTCCCTATCTACCTACATGAGTGCAATTATAGGAATGCACTCCCAGTCTATTTGGGAAAAGGGAACAAAATGGAACTACAACATGTAGCTTAGTGGCAAGCATATTCAAGACACAAGGGTGACCAGTCTTCCAGTTCTCTTCTTTCCTGCCTATAATAATTTGAGTTAGCCTTCTACATCCACTGACTATTGTCTTACCAAAAGAAAACCTCAGTCAGGTCACACCCTACCCTTGTCCTCACTCCCCACCTCCCTCCGCACACCTACATGCTTTCACAGAACTTTGTGAGCGTTGGAGGCTTGTCCTGATTCCTCCGGTGACGAAACCAGCATTGGATCTTTCGGACATCCCAGTCCAGTTGCTTTGACAGGCCCTCCAGCCTCTTCTCATCAGGATACTGCAGATGTATGACCAGAGTCAGAACATCCCTTTTGCTTCTACCCTCTCATTAAATCCCTCTGACTAGCTGAGCGGCAAAGTGGTGACAGCTACAGCAGTTTAAGGGATGTTTATCTTTCTCGGTTTCATCCCAAAACTCATTTTTAGTAAGAAGTCCTATTTTACATTATCAAAGACCTTTACCTTTATACAGCTCCTCCTTTGGTCGTCTCCCTCCAGCTCAAGCTGAGTGAAAAGCGCTATTAAAAACCCAAACTGCAAAGGCTATTGGTACCCTCCCTATCTTGATTATGCAACTAGACAATGATAAAGGCTGGAGCAGGGATAAACAAAATTAAGATATGTGTGTCTGGGGAAGGCAGGACTGCGGTGGCTAGTAGGTCTAAAATTCAAATGTATGTTAACTTGACTTATTTAATGGATCCTGACCCAAAGGTATTTCCCCTGACAGGATAAAGCTCTCCTTATAGTTATATGGACTACCCATCCTATCTCTTCCCTTGGAGATACCTGCTCTCCCCTCCCCTGCCCTGTGGAGCAACCCCTCACATGATTCTTCCTCTGTTTCTTTGCCCGCTTACCTTGGTAATAGATACGAACACCTTTTCAAGGATGGCATTGGGTTGGGCCGGATAGGGACCACTGTCCTGGATGCCAACGCGAAGTGCACAGGGTTTGGCAATAAACCTGTAATGAGAAAAATCCAAGCCATTTCTAAATATGGCTTGCTAATAAGCATAAAGGAAAGATCCTGATTAGGGGACTGATGGGAGGCAAAAGGGAAAACACCTGGCTGGGAACTAGGACTTTTTGATTTAATCCTGGGTTCTGCCATTGACTCACTTGAGAAGTGACCTGTTGAAGAAATATTAGAACGTAAGCTCTTTCCATTGTTCTCTGGCTTCCCTAATCACATCTTGAGCTTTAGAGTCAGAAAGACCTAGGTCAAACCTATCATTTTATCTACCAGTCTACTATTTATTGCCCATAGGAACTTGGGCAATTTAGTTAATCTCTATAAATCTGTTTTTTCATCTATAAGATAAAGATAATATCAACATTAATATCAACATCCTTGCTACTCAATATAAGGGCCACAGACCAAAAGCATTATTGGTTTTTCCTGCAAGCCTTTTGGAAATGCAGAATCTCAAACTCCATCCCAGACCTGCAAAATCAGAATCTGCATTAACAGGATCCTCTGGTGATCTTCATGTGCCCATTAAAATGTCAGAAGCTCTGGTCTACTTTATAAAATCTTTACAAGTATTCAGTATTAGGAAGATCATGGCACAAAGGAGATGCTTAATAAATGGTAGATTTCCTTAATCAGAAGATCAAGAAGATCTTAATTGGAGGGCCCAGGAGAATTGAGACTGAGCTCTTCCTAAATACAAATATCCCAGGTCTTGGTCACCTTCCTGGCTAATCAAAAGATTATGTAAATACTTAGAACTTTCCGTAGCCTGGAAGAAAGGAAATTAGGAAGGGTGAGAAATAAATTACCAATTGGTATTCAGTTCTATTCCCAAATCTACCACTAATAAGCCATATAAACTTAGTCAAGTCACTTAACTCTTGGGTCTTGGTTTCATCATCTAGAAGAAATAATGAGATGGTTCCTAAGACTTTTTTGTATATCTATGATTCCATGGTGTTAATCACTGATTGTAATTAGTTTTTAACTTGTAGATCTTTGAACATTAAGGAACTGTTCTTTGGTTCTTCAAGAAAGATCTCTCTAGGGGCACCTGGCTGGCTCAGTTGGTAGAACATGTGACTCTTGATCTCAAGGTTGTGAGCTCGGGCCCCATGCTGGGCACAGAGTTTACTCTAAAAAGAAAAAAAATCTTAGGAAAATAAAAAAGAGGGGTGTCTCATGCATGTTGGTTGGTTAAGCATCCAACTCTTGCTCTCAGAATTGTGAGTTCAAGCTCCGCGCTGGGCTCCACGCTGGGCATGGAGCCTACTGAAAGAAAGAGAGAATAAAGAGAGATCTCTCTTTTCCACAACAATAAATTTCTGTGAGCATTAGCTCTAGGAAAAGCTCTTTGTAATCACTTTCATAGTAAGTCAAAACCAGTTTTAGGTTCTCTTAGCATGTTAAGGAGTCCCAAGATGAAACTGAGACTAGGAGGCATACAATGGAGTGCTCTTGACCTATTTTCTTGATCTGCATTTGAATCCAGAATTTATCTCTAAGGGAGGGACTGAGAATAAGAAACTATTATCTTCCTCTGTGAAAACTTTTTTTACCCTTATCACCAAAGTTCCTGAGCCATGGAGAAATATTTATTCAGAACGCAAAGTTAGCCACATCTGTAATCTAGTCTCCCCTTTCACACAGGTGGTGCAAAAGTTTCATTCAAATGCCAACATTAGTAGATGCTTTAATTTATATTTCCTGGTATATTATTCTGTGTACAAATATTTTAGCGCCCCACTTGTGTTTAAACTCCTTATGAGGGCGCCTGGGTGGCTCAGTGGGTTAAAGCCTCTGCTTTCGGCCCGGGTCATGATCTCAGGGTCCTGGGATCGAGGCCCGCGTCGGGCTCCNCCCTTTCACACAGGTGGTGCAAAAGTTTCATTCAAATGCCAACATTAGTAGATGCTTTAATTTATATTTCCTGGTATATTATTCTGTGTACAAATATTTTAGCGCCCACTTGTGTTTAAACTCCTTATGAACACAGAATATACAGGGAATACTGTTTTTGTATTTACCAAGGTTCTGTGTCTGTAACTGACAAGTGACAGGTCTTGCAAATCCTACCCTTGCTCTCTTGGAACTCGATTTGGACCCAGGACTGATCAGCATCCAGAGGAGTAATTAAGGGCAGTCATTCTTTGCTTTTGAGTTTGTGCTACATGAGAGATGAAAGCACTGTCTTCTCTCATCTACGTAATTATATGAAGAGGTACATCCAATAACAAAAACAGCCTTTCCAATACCTACTCTTGCTCCCTGATCCAGGGTTCTTTCTCAATTCAGAAGCAGTCAGGAGATTAAAGGTCCTGAGTTAGATTTTACCAGCTATGAGACTCGGTGAGTTACTCACCTATAGGATGGAGATAATATCTACTTCACAGGGTTATTTAAAAAATGAAATGACATGATTCATGCCTAACCCAGTACCTGATATTTAGTAAACATTCATTAAAAGGCAGCTGCTATTATTATTACTATTTTAAGGCAGCTATTATTATTTTTACCAGAACAGTTCAGTCTTGGTTGTCACTGATGGTGTCTCTGGCATAAGGCAAGAAGAATAAGAAATCTTATTTCATACAACAGGGACAGGTTTGTACCCTGTTCACCTGGGTGAAGCCAAGATAATTTTTTTATTATCTGGACCTTGGAGTGGACTTAATATTCCTAGAGCTGTAATTAGCTCATATCCTGACCTCATTAGTTCAGAGTGCAATGAAAGACAAAGTTACTGGCATCCAGTCAGTTACAGTTATACAGCTACAGACCCTAAGAAAATTTATCTATTTGACAAATATTTGCAGAGCACCTATTTTGTGCTACAGTGTGAAGCACAAAACCATAAATAAGGACTTACGATTGCAAAAGAATTCTTTTTCTGATAAAAGTTAAATATATAGATTTACTTAGGTACTTAATGAATCACCTTTAATGAAGAAAGTGAAATTAGGTGTTCATCCTTTCTGTTAGATAAGCACTTATCAAAGCAGGCCGTAGAGACCCCCAGGGTCTCAGAGACCCTTTCAGGAGGTCTACAAGGTCCAAACACTCTCATAACAATTCTATAACCTCCAGAATCATTCTTTTCTCTCTCATTCTCTCACAAGTGTACAGTGGAATTTTCCACGGGTTATTACATGACATTGCAATAGACTGAATGCAGAAGCTGACATGAGAATACAGCTGCCAAGTACTGACAAGACTTACAAAAATGTTAAATACTATTCTTCTCACATTTTTGTTTTGTTTTGTATACATGCTGCTGAAGCGAGCCCACCTTTGTTTTGTTTTGGAAAATATTTTTCATGAGACATTAGTTATGTTACCAATATAATCCATTTATTTTCATTTATAAATGAATTAATAAAATTTAGTTGTTTTACATTTCCATCTTAATTTCTAAAGCAGACCATGTTGGTAGCTATTCTCCATATAAACATAAACCCTCTGGGATCCTTACTAATTTGTTGCCCAAGTTTTAAAATCATTTGAAAGACCAGACTTCCCTTTGCCTGCAGGTCTGAATTAGTAGGCATTTAGTGGCCTATAATGAATGGTAAGCTACTCCTATTAGCCTGCCACTCTAGGAACACGAGTCTAGTGACCCAGCCTGATTATAACATATCTGTTCTGCTTGGTAGACATCATTTCATTCTGGCCTTTTCCTGCCCTCCAGCTACGTGGCAGCAATGAATGAGGTCTGAGTTAATTAAGATGAAATTACTTACTACTTTGCTTTTTCATACCAAAGACAGGAGCTATGCTAACAATTCTATTTTCCTGATTCACTGCAACATCACTGGTGGACATGGACTACATACAAATACATTTCAAAGTATATAGATCAAGCTTCTCAACTGGTGTATTATGGCAAGTAATATATTTGGGCTGTATTTATCTTCAGATACTGCTCTTAGCTCTTGGGGTGATCCATGGGGCTTGTGGTAGCCAGGTAACCTTACTCTGTAGCCTCTGACCTCAAATACCTCACCGTGCAATACACAAATTATTTTCTATGTGTGCAGCAACCTGTGACTCAAATAAATTTCTGGAAAAATATAAAGTGTCAAAATTTATATATAAAAAAGAAAAATAACCAACAAAGAAATCAAAATAGAGAATGAAGGGAAAAATACAATAAAAAGAGAAAGGTCTTATACAGACGGATGAGGATGGTATACATTAGGTAAAGTAATGAGTGACAATATCTGAACCTGAATGTTCCCCCCCACCCCCCCCAGCCCACACACATACGAGAGAAGAGAGCTAAGATGCCTTTTTTTTTTTTTTTTAAGATTTTACTTATTTATTTGAAAGAAAGAGCACAAGTGGGGGTATGGGGCAAGGGAGAGGGAGAAGCAGACTCCCCACTGAGCAGGGAGCCTGATGCAGGGCTCTATTTCAGGACCCTGGGATCATGACCTGAGTCAAAGGCAGACGCTTAATCGACTCAGCCACCCAGGCACCCATCCCTGTCCTTTTTGAAGATTTTGTTTACTTATTTGAGAGAGAGAATAAGATGTTAAATAAAGATTCTTAAGTCCAGAGAAAGTCTGTTTAGAGAATTTAATCCTTAGGTACACAAGCAGCATTCAAAAATCCTCTCCCAAGACATATGTACCCTCAAGAGGCAAATGCAGAGTCCCACAGAAAACAGATTCCAAAACTCCCTTCCCTTTGCAACTGAATTCTTAATAAACCTATCACATAAAAAATTTGACTGGCTTCTATAGGGTGGAAAGAGGAGAAAGTAAAAAAGACATTCAGGCAGCTGGAACAGCATGTATTAAAGCAAAGAGATCAGAAGCAAAGTATGCTTAGAGAACTATGCAATGTACACACCTGGGGCCGGCAACAAGGGCTGGAGAAAGCTGTACACCAGACCACAGGCGCCTTGTGTGTTATGCTAAGCGTGAACTTTATCCTATAGTTGATGGAGAGTCACTGGAAGGCTTTAGGCTGGAGTAGGAAAGAGATAGATTTGTGTATTAATAAAGGAATGTCATTAGTTAAAGGCCACTGTAAAAACTCCATGCTATAAGTGATAAAGCACTGAATTAAGGCTATAGAAATGGAAAGGAAAGGACAGATTCAAGAGATGCTGAGGAGGTAAAATTCATAGCACCTGGTGACTGAACAGATGTAGAAGGCAAAAGAAAAAAAGAGTCAAGCGTTCCATATTTCAGGCTTGGGAGGCTAAGTGGATTATGGTGTCTCAACCAAGTAGAGTGTATGGTAAGAAAGCAAATTTGGGAGTGATAGATGAATTGTGTTATGCTGAAGTGTCCCTGGGAACACTGAAATGGAACTGTCTAGCAGGCGAATAAACTTGGAAAGGGGCTTAAGACACACACACACACTCCCTCCCTCCCTCCCTCCCTCCCCAATCTGAGAAAGAAAAAAGAAAAAGCAAGAGAATGAGAATATAGGTGGTAGCTAAAATTGTGGGGGTGGGTATAATTGCAACAAGAAAGGAATACAAGGGCGCCTGGGTGGCTCAGTCGGTTAAGCCACTGCCTTCAGCTCAGGTCATGATCCTAGGGTCCTGGATCAAGTCCTACATTGGGCTCCCTGCTCAGCGGAGAGCCTGCTTCTCCCTCTCCCTCTGCCTGCCGCTCTGCCTACTTGGCTCTCTATCTCTCTGCCAAATAAATAAATAAATAAATAAATAAATAAATAAATAAATAAATAAATNGGATCAAGTCCTACATTGGGCTCCCTGCTCAGCGGAGAGCCTGCTTCTCCCTCTCCCTCTGCCTGCCGCTCTGCCTACTTGGCTCTCTATCTCTCTGCCAAATAAATAAATAAATAAATAAAATCTGAAGAAAAAAAAAAAAGGGAACACAAATTGAGAAGAAAACCAAGGTCAGGATCCTGAGAAATACTAGCATAAAAGGTGCAGTTAGGGGACAGGAAGGCCAGAGGTAGAGTTGTATCAAATGGGGCAGAGATGAANAAAAAAAAAAAAAGGAACACAAATTGAGAAGAAAACCAAGGTCAGGATCCTGAGAAATACTAGCATACAAGGTGCAGTTAGGGGACAGGAAGGCCAGAGGTAGAGTTGTATCAAATGGGGCAGAGATGAAGACAAGGATTTCAATATCCACTGAATTTGGCAACTTGTAGATCTGCGGTAACCTTCACCAAAGAAATTCCAGTAGAATAGAGACTCTAGATCTAGAGTATATAAGGAGGAAGAAGGAAGTGGAAATAGCTAAGATTCTTAAGCATCTTGACTGAGAAGGGAATCCCTTCAACTTTTGGCATCAGAATCACTCTATAAACTAAGATCCCTGTACTTCAGATCCATTCTCTTCCTGATCAGAAATTTCATTCTATTTATTCTTTTTTGTTTGTTTGTTTTCTGTCTTCAGCCTCATTATTTCCTTCTTCTTGTCAGAACTTAAACATGCTCAAGTTCTTCTCATTTTTAACAGCACTCCCTGCCCCTCATACCCTCTGGCACTTTCCCACCTCATGACTGGGAAGTTCTTGGAACAAGTTCTCTCCTCAAGCCTTCTCTTCTAACTCCCACTCATTGCTAGCCTTCATCCCCCTCTCATCTGCCTCTGTCCCTATACTCCACTGGCACTGCTCTTGCCAAAGTTGTCAATGAGCTCCCTAGTGTGAAATCAAAAGGATGCTTTTCAGTCCTCTATCTTACCTGACCACTCGGCATTTTTATTCTATGTTACTGACCATGCCCTCCCTCATGAAATTCTCTTTTCTCTTAGCTTCCTTACTGCCATACTCTTCCTAGTTTTCTCCCTCTATCTCTCTGGCAGAACTAGACTGCTTGGTATGCACTGCTAGGTGAGTCACCTGGACATGCTACTTAACTTTCTCTATGCTCCCGTTTTCTCACCCCGTAAAATGAGGATAACTGTAATATCCACCTACGTCATAAAGTTACTATGAGGACTCAATGTTTAGCATTCAGAACAGTGCTTGGGAAAAAGTAAGTACTTATTAAATGCTTAACTACTGATATTATCAAATACTATAAAGCTGTCATATCTCTTGCCTCCTGTTGGTCCCCCCCCCCACTCCCCTCTGCTAAAACGTGCTGTTCCTCAAGTTCTGTGCAGGTTCTTTTCTTACTCTACACACTCACTCTGGTTGATCTTATTCAATTACAGCAGAAAGTCTCAAAGTATAGTCTACAGACCCCAGAGGGTCCCTGAGATATTCTCTGGAGGCCCACAAAGTAAAAACAACTTTCAAAATAATTTTAAGACATTATTTGCCTTTGTTACTGTGTTGACATTTGCAATGATAGTGCAAAGCAATGGAAGGTAAAACTTACAGTGCTTGAGAATAAATCAAAGCAGTGGCAGCAAACTGTAGTAGTAGTTTTTGTGTTCTTCCTTCGTGTGTCCTCTTAGTTTTTTTGTTTGTTTCAAGACAGTTCACTTAAGAATGTCCTTGATGAAGCAATACAAATGATTGATTTTAATAAATCTCAACCCTCAGTGTATTTTTAAAAAACATCCTGTGATAAAATGGGAAGTACATAGAAAGCACTTTTGCTGCGTACCAAAGTATATAGTTGTCTCAAGAAAACACTAGTTCAACTGAGTTCTGTGCTGAAATAAATCACTTTTTTCACAGAATACCATTTTTACCCGAAAGAATGGCCAACAAACAAACCAAGGTTATCTGGATCTGTGTTTTAGGAAACATTTTCTTGAAAATGAATAAAATAAGCCTTTCGTGACAAAAAAAGAAAGAAAGAAAAAGAAAAAGACACCTGTTGCCAATGATAAAATTCAAGCTTTCAAGTGAAAATTAGAATTTTAGAGACTTATATCCACCTTTGAGCTTGACAACTCAGTGCTTCAAGCTTTCATAAGACCGGTTGTGAGGAGATTAACTAATATGATTTTTAAAATATAGTATAAAGAAATGTATTGACATTTGGGAGATCTGTATAGCTCAGTGAACCAGTAATTTTCTTTTTCTTAATTGAAGTAATTTTATTTTATATACAAAGAGTTAGCATGAAAGTAGGCATCTTAGATATCTGCAGTTAAGACAGGTGATCCATTCAAGAAGTTCACTTAATCCAACTTAATGAAACCTATATCCTTCGCATACTGATGGAAAGAAACAATGGTGGCACATACTGAGGCTGTATTTCCAGATCAGACCATGCTAGTTTGAGCAGATGTGTCAAGCATGAGAACTTTTTTTTTTTTTTAAGAATTTTATTTATTTGAGAGAGACGGAGCAAGAGAGTGGCAGAGTGAGATGGAGGGAGAGAAGCAGGCTCTCCACTGAGCAGGGAGCCTGATGTGGGGCTCGATCCTAGGACCCTGGGACCATGACCTGAGCGGAAGGCAGACACTTAACTGACTGAGCCACCCAGGTATCCCAGGAATGAGAACTCTTGCCAGACTTCCTCAGATGGCTCCAGTAGAGCACTGGTGACCCATCTTGCTCTCTTGGGTGCAACGAGGCAAAATGACCAATCCCTGATAGCCATTCAAAATTTAAGACAGACATGGATTTTAACATGAATGACAAGTTCATTGATAGGGTTTCAAATTCCACAATAAAACCAACATTTAAGAAATTACTACTTAGGGGCATCTGGCTCTTGGTCTCAGCTCAGGTCTTGATCTTAGGGTTGTGAGTTCAAACCCCATGTTGGGCTCTATGGAGACTACTTTAAAAAAAAAAAAAGAAACTACTACTTGTGTTTTGGTGTTGTATCAAAGAAAAACTACTTTTCCTTTCCAATGACATATTTGTGTGAGGGCAGCTTTTATTTATATACTTCAACCAAAACAATGTATCACAAGAGATTGAATGCAGAAGCCAGAAAGAAGAATCCAAAAGAATCCAACTATCTTCTATTAACCCAGACACGAAAGAGATTTGCAAAAATGTAAAATTAATGCTGTTCTCCCTAAATATTTTTTTTTAAATATTTTATTTTTTTATTTGACAGAGTCACAGTGAGAGAGGGAAAACAAGCAGGGGAAGTGGGAGAGGGAGAAGCAGGCTTAGCATGCGGCAGGGAGCATGATGTGGGGCTCGATCCCAGGAAACTGGGCTCATGACCTGAGCCGAAGGCAGAAGCTCAATGACTGAGCCACCCAGGTGCCCCTCTCTCTAAATATTTTTGAAAATAATTACTTTTATAAAATGTTATTCACATTAACATGTATCATGGCTATGTATCATGGCTATTACTGTTACTTTTTTTTTTTTTTAAGATTTTATTTGAGAGACAGAGTGAGTGAGAGAGAGCACATGAGCAGAGTCAGAGAAAGAGGGAGAAGCAGACTCGCTAAGAAGGTAGCCTGATTCGGAGCTCTATCCCAGGACCCTGGGATCATGACCTGAGCCGAAGGCAGATGCTTAACTGACTGAGCCACCCAGGTGTCTCTCAACTTTATTTTCAAATATGGAAAAACTAATAGGAATAAGGGATGCTCAATAAATTTTAAGAATGAAAAGAATGCTAAGAACAAAAAGTTCCATTCAAAAATTACTAAATTATACTAATACTATTCATTTGTGTGATGACTCCCAACCATACATTGTTTTGTATAGCCCTTATACATATGCATCCATATCAGTGTATTCTTCTGAGTAAATTCATATATATATATATATATTTTTTTTTTTTTAAGATTTTATTTATTTGACAGAGAGAGGAGACACAGTGAGAGAAGGAACACAGCAGGAGGAGAGAGAGAAGCAGGCCTCCTGCCAAGCAGGGACCCAATGCGGGACTCAATCCCAGGACCCTGGGACCATGACCTGGGCCGAAAGCGGACCCCCAACAACTGAGACACCCAGGTGCCTCAGACACCTATTTTTTATATTTTTTAAAAGGATTTTAAGTAGTCTATACCCAACATGGGGCTTGAACTCACAGCCCCAAGATCAAGAGTCACATGCTCTACCAGCTGAGCCAGCCAGTTACCCTTCTGAGTAAATTCTTGAGGATAGAATTTGCTATCTACAAACACATGTGCTATACACATTTGTTGTACATATGTGTATTCTTTGCCATTCCTTTTGAGGACTATTTTTTTTTTAATCGGCAAATTCGTTCCTTTTAAGATTTTATTTACTTGTCAGAGAGAGTGCATGCACAAGCAGGGGGAGCAGCAGGCAGAGGGAGAAACAGGATCCCCACTGAGCAGGGAGCCTGATACGGGACTCAATCCCAGGAACCTGGGATCATGACCTGAACTGAAGGCAGACACTTAACTGACTGAGCCACCCAGGCGTCCCTGGCAAATTTGTTCTTAAAGCAGAAGCAGTTAAAAAAGAAAAAAGACCTCTATGATATATATTACCCTAAACCATGGCAAGGCACACACTGTGGATTTATAGCAGACTATTCTTTCCTCCTTCTCCCACTTTCATCAAAGTTATCTTCACTTAGACCTATAACAGGGGCTTAGAGCATTAAAATGACTAATACCTGTGTAATGTGATCTACCTACCAGGTGCTGTGATGAGAACGATCAGCATCCCGCTTACATCTAACCTCACTGTAAGGGACCTAAGTCTTGAGATATAAGAATCACATATAGTATGCATGTTAAAATGTTTCAGGTAGACAAATGTAAGACTAACTTATAGTACCACTGTATAGCAGCTAGTGAATATTTTACTTGCTATAGAGCAGCAGTTCTCAAGTGTGGCTGAGGAACAGCTAGGGGTCCCTAAGACTCCCATTGTTAAAGAATTTCTCCCTTTCCAATTATATACAACATTTCTTTCATTACACATATTTATCTTTTTAACTTTTTATTTTTTTTTTTAGGGAGGGGGCGGGACAGAGGAAGAGAGAATCTTAAGCAGGCTCCATGCCCAAGGCTTAACCCAGCCCAGAGCTGGGAGGGGCGGGGCAGGGTGCAGGGCCAGGTGCAGCCTCAATCTCACGACCCTGAGATCAGGACCTGAGCCAAAGTCAAGAGTCGGATGCTTAACCGCTTAACCGACTGCGCCACCCAGGCACCTCATCTTTACACATAATTTATCTTTTTTAAATGGACAAGTAACTATACAACTTAATGTATTTGCTTAAAGTAGAAACATACAAATGTGTGAGTGCCAAGAGGTGGTACAGAAAAGGTTAACAAGAAACTCTTCCTTAAGAAGTTTTTACCATCCTTCAGAGTCCAAGAAACAAGTGTTTCTTAGCGAGACATTAAGCCTAAATTTTAGTTAACTGTTAAAAGGAAGTGAACCCACCTCTTCCAAACTCCCGTAATACCCTTATGCATACGTTTGTTACACTGTATTTTAAACCACTGATTTTCTTGCTTTCTTCCTGAAGGTAGAAACCATGACTTACTCACAGTTTTATCCATGGCACATAATTTGATATCTGGCATATACTAAGCTCTCCATAAATAATTGCTGAAGAGAAAAGAAAATGGGTAGGAACGTAATTCTCAAGAAAAAGGTTAAGTGTTTCACAGAAATGTGCCCACCTGTCCTCCTGGGTCATCAGATAACCTGCCAGCTCCATGTAGGAGAAGGTCATTGATTTCTGGGGAATCAGTAGAAATTCAAGTTAACCAATTTCAGTATAACTGGAAATTTCCCCAAGAATAATTAAACACAACTACAACAACCTGATTGGGTTTGAGAACTTCTGTGCCTATTAAGTGAGACGTCTTACAACTGCTGACACTAACCAAAAGCCAAAGACTACAAGGAATACTTTCTTTTTTTTAAAGATTTTATTTATTTGAGAGAGGAGGGGGGGGGGAGAGGGAGGGAGAAGCAGACTCCTTGCTGAGGGGCTTGATCCCAGGACCCTGAGATAATGACCCGAGCCAAAGGCAGATGCTTAACCCACTGAGCCACCCAGGCACCCCTTTTTAATAAACTCCATAATTTTGAGAAGAGATAAAATACTATGATTATTCTTAATGTCTTATCAGGGCTGTGTAGCACCCCATGTACACTTAACTACTTGACAAACTTGTTTGTTTACAGATCATTAACTACTCAGTAAGAGGCCGTATGCAGGAAAGCAAAACTACAGAACAATTCTTGGCTAGACTATCAATTGATCACTCAGTGTTTACTCAAAACAGCCTATAACGTCACTTATATCATTCAGGAAATGATTTACATTTTAAAAACCCCATTTTTACCACAATTTTTAGAAAAACCTCTTATTTAGAGCATGGTCTGATATACTTAGGACTGATCACCTCCTGGTCCTAAAAAAAAAAATGAATCAAATGTGAATTTACATTAAAATTCCTTTCAGTTATAAATATTTGTTTGAATTACTTATCAGCACTGCTCAGTAGAAATATAATATGTCCCACATACATAATTTTAAATTTTCTAACAGCCACATTCAGGAATGGAAAAAAGAAACAGGTAAAATCAATTGATAATATACTCTATTTAACCTGATATATCCAAAATACTATCACATCAATATGTAATCAATGTTAAAACTTGAGATATATTACATTCTTTTTTCTTCCTGCACTGTCTTCAAAATCTGGTGTGTCTTTTACACTTAAAACACTTAGAACTAACACATCACATTTGGACTAGTCACATTTGAAATCCTCCAAAGCTAGTGGCTACTGTACTAAACAGCACAGTTTTTGATAATTCAGAGAGAATTCCTCACATCTAGGAAAATTGTTTTTGTTTCTAGGAAAACTGATTTCAAAACTTTTTTGTTGTTGTTAGAAGTGATTATGGTTAACTCCTTTTGCAGTAACATTTCAATGAACTTCTCCAAAGATTAAGGTGTGCGATTAAGCACAGAGTCCAAAACTCAGTGAAGAGCTTTTATCTGCCTAAAAATACCTCTGGAGAGGAAGCCAAAAGTGAGGTATATCTCCCTTTCTACTCTATAAGAAGGGTACAGATTTCACTTGTTTGCCTCTTCTTCATTAATTTCTTCTTAACCCATCTAGAAGACCTTAGCTTTCTGAATCAGGAAGTGGCTAAAGCACATCTGATGTTTCTTTTCTGCGCTGAATATATTGTCTCCAGGGATAAATCAGGAACCTGACCTCAGGCATTCTAGTATTCAGAGTTTTCTGCAGAGCATTAACACCCACTGCACACAAAGGGTTGAGGAAAGAAGTTTCCCCAGAGAGAGGACAGACACATAAGGCTTCTGACCGTCTGGAGCTTATGAAGAGGTGGATTCTTAGATAAGGGCAGGGCCATGCGACTGACTTGACTTTTTCAATCTTGCTCTGCTGGATCTGCAAACCTGATTTGATTCTGTGATTTACAATCCAATAACGCCCAACAGAATACTTTTAGGGATGCAATGGAATGGGCAGTCTCCCTTACAGCCTAGTCGGCAGCTTTGTCCATTTTTTTTTTTAAAGATTTTATTTATTTATTTCACAGAAGGAGAGAGATCACAAAGAGGCAGAGAGGCAGGCAGAGAGAGAGAGGAGGAAGCAGGCTCCCCGCTGAGCAGGGAGCCCGATGCGGGCCTCGATCCCAGGACCCTGAGATCATGACCTGAGCCGAAGGCAGAGGCTTTAACCCACTGAGCCACCCAGGCGCCCAGCAGCTTTGTCCATTTTTCCCAAAGCCTCTCTACCCTGTCCGGAGGACCCACTAATACTGGGTCACAATGCTGTGACCTGACATGGATCTGGGAGGAGGGCAGCAGGCCTATCAGGGAGAAGAAAAAAGTTCTACCTCCACTTGGCGGAAGTGGGGGAAAAACAAGAAAAAAAAAAAAAGGCAGCATGTAGCAGAGGCAGCAAGGCTTACAAGAGGAAGATGAAATGAGTGGTTGAGAAACATGCACCAAAAAAAAAAAAAAAAGGAGTCACTACTCTTGTCGCCAGTTACAATGACAGGCCAGCAAGTTAAGTCTGTTCAGTCTCCTGTGACAGAGAACGGTATTGAGAAGGCTCTTTACACACTCCAGTGAGGTTGCTTTGGAAGTAACAAGAGAGAAGAGGGGACTGGAATAATGAATGACCAGCAAGGATAGCTCTCATCTATCTCCTGCATAATTCACAAAATAATTTTCTTCTCGCAGCACAAAGCTCCTACTGCGGTACCATATTCAAAATAAATGCGCCTATATAGTAGCTCTGATAGTGTCAATATTAAGTCTCAAGCTCCTACTTGATCCCAAGAAACAAGTGCTCAAGTGACTAGATATTAAGTTTCAATTTTATCATGAACTTGATGTGAAAAGTTTTAAAAAACACTTGGAAGAGTTTCTTACCCCTGTTTTGATAGGGTGTACAGGAGAGCATGAATATGTGTATGGGGGCGGGAAGAAAGAAAAAGCTGTAGAAAGGTGCATAACACACATATATAGTATGACGAAGTTTAACCAGAAACAAAGGAATTTTAGTTTTGCCTGTCTCAGCCAAGCCAAACATCTATTTCAGGTTGAAGATCTAGATGCTGGTCACTCTTCTGGGCATCTGTGTAGATGAGGATAGACCCTTCTCAAACATTCAATAAATATTTACTGACCACATGCTATTCCTGAGGCATTTTGCAAGGTGCAGGCCACCAGATACAACCACTCAGCAGAGTCCCACAAAGGAAAGCCTCCATATTTTGGTAGGTAATAATCTCCTACCTGCAATTCTTCAGCAAAATAGTTAACTAGATACAAACACTTTATTTATTATGGTCAGGCAGCTTTTCAAGTCATCCCTATCGGATGTAGTTCTCCAGGGAATGTGGGAACTTAAGGAAAAAAAAAAAAAGTGTGGATGAAAAGGATGAGAAAGTAAGACCAAACTGTAAATGCTATGTTTATTCTTTGGGAGATTTTTTTTTTAAGTTTATTTATTTTTTAGTAATCTCAACACCCAACTTGGGGCTTGAACTCACCACCCTGAGATTAAGAGTCACACACTCTTCTGACTGAGCCAACCAAGTGCCCCTATTCTTTGGGAGACTTTTTTTTTTTTTTTAAAGATTTTTATTTATTTGTCAGAGAGAGAGAGAGAAAGAGCACAAGCAGAGTGAGAAGGCGGCTCCCCACCGAGCAAGGAGCCCCACATGGAACTCGATCCTAGGACCCTGGGACCATGAATTGAGCCAAAGACACTTAAGCAACTGAGTCATCCAGGTGTCCCTCTTTGGGAGATTCTTAAAGCAGCACAAATAGCAATAATTTATAAAAGGGCATAGTGTAAGACTCATTAAAATATGCAGAACAATTTGAAAAAAATCGCCTTCAAGTCAAATACATTATATTAAATAAGAATAAGATGAGCATGGGTTTGTTCTCCAAATCCTAGAATACTGGAAGGGGGGGGTAAAACCTTGAGGCTTGGGAAAATGATCTGGATCTTAGTTCTAGTTCCTTTCCCAGTGAGTATGAAACCTCTGAAAAGCTGCAGGATGTTTCTAAACCTTCGTTTACTGTCCATAAAAAAAGGCTGGAGTTCTAGCTCTTACAGTCTATGATTATTACATGAATCACTTCTAGAAACCAATGAGAAATGAGAAAACATAGGAAAGACAATTAACTGCACCAATATTTCTAATATGTCTTTTCCTATACTCCATGAGTGGCTTCTACTACTTTTATGGAAGGCCAATGTAGCAAGGGAGGAATTGATAATCCTGCAATCAATTCTGCTAAATTAGTAGGTTTTATAAAAAGAAACAAAACAGCAAGATTGCTTCTAGGGTTAGACTTCCCTAAGGTCAGTCTTGAGATGAACAAGATAACTGACCCGACTAGCCAAGGAGTATCATACTAGAACGCTTTCAGTTCAGTATCCCCATCTACCCTTACTCCCTGGACACTGGAGCACCATAGAAACATTCAGATAGAATTCCCACAGGTAAAGGATCCTTTCCAGTAGCTCTGCCAGGGGATATATAAGTCTTCACAGGCACCTGAGGGAACTCTTTGGAAATCTAAAGATACACGCAAGTTTATATGAAATGGGTATTTATAAGCAACAAGCTATTTCCTCTCACCACTGACATGAAGAAATTTCCATGTTGGCATATATGAAAAGCAGAGAATCTTTTCCTAGGACAATTAAAATTTTTTTCTGTCCTGAACTGTGTATTTTCCTTTTTCGTCATTACACTGTCTTTCTCTTTTTTCAGCCTTCATATACAGTTGCCAAGGTGGAGAGTAACTGGATCTAGGTTATTCCTAAGATGGAAAAGTGGTTTGTGCCCCTACACCAGGAATATTTAATACAATGACTGTACTTTAAAAACTGCAACACTAAGTTCCCAAGGACCCAGAAAAGGCATTTAGATCTTTCAGTTTCATTTACTTCAGTTAAAAACATTTTTATTTTTGTACATGAATGTCTGAGAGAGTGCTTTGGTAATAATACACAAACATGAATAAATGGATGAATGACAAGCTAGCTACATATAAAAAATATTAAAGATAAGTCAGATGGTAGGCAGTTTTGAAAAGTAATCCAAAACACATATTAATTTTTCAGAGAGTAACATTTGCAATATATTCCCATCCCAAAAAGGGCATTTCTGCTCTACGTAAGGGCCAAATGAACAACAGATGTCAAAAATGCCATCCTCGTGACCTGAGACCTATGCAGAAAGAAGTCTCCTTTCCTGGAATCTGAGTAGATTTGATCAAAATCACCCACAGCTGTAAGTCCACATTATAAAATCACCACATCAAGTCCTCTGTGAACACTGTGTCTTAGCAGATACTAATCACTCAGCCAAAGAAAAGTGAAATGACTTTTACCAAGCCACAAGGTCATGAAAAGAATGTTGTGATTCTGCTGAACTCACTTAGACGCTGGCTCCATACAGGCTGGCTCAATACCTCTTTTAAGCCCTCCGGCTCTCATCCTTTCAAAATGACCACTCCTCCCTCCATCTCAGGCCTCCAAGGCCTGTTCTGCAACTCATCTGACACCTTCCCATACTTTGGGAGCCTCAGGCTCCACCGCGCCTTATCGCTACCAGATTCATACTCTCTTGCGGGCTCTGGCAGCATTTTGGGGGGGAAGAGGGGACTGAGTATATAAATATATGTATGTATTTATACTTATTTCTATTTTTTCACACACACGTCCCTGAACTGACCAACCACGGCTTGGGGCCTAAGCCTGTTCCCCTCGACTCTCAAGAGCCCTCACAAATCGTAGATTGCCAAGAACCCGCTCCTTGCTCCGGGACCGGCTGGCTCCTGCGTTAACCCTTTAGCTTCCACAGCCCCAACTAGGGCTGGCTCCTGTGGCCTTTTCCTGTGTCTCGCTTCGGCGGTGCGGGCTCTCGGCCGCAGCTCACACACAACCTGTTTCCCGTCGGCAGAACCCTCGGAGGCCGGGAGCGGGCCTAGAAGACCCCCCAGGCGACCTCCGGGATCTGAGGTGGAATGCGCCCAGCGTCCCTCCGGCGAACTCTGGCTCTTTCGCTGTCCACGCCCCAAACTCGGTCCTTACCTCGGCTCCGCGACCACCTCGGCCACCCTCCGAGCATCCCGCGCGGCGGCCCATGCTTCCCCAGTCCCCTGCTTCCGGGCTTCTCCGGCGCTTCTGCTTCCGGTGCTCGGCCTCCCCGCCGAGCCGGCCCCACCGGCCCGCGCCCCGGCCCCGGCCCTCCGCGCCGCTCGCTCGCGGACTCTCACCGCTCGAAGAGCAGCCGCACGGAGAATATGCCCGCCGCCACCGGGAACGCCGAGAGGATGTGCCGCGCCCGCGGGTAGCCGTAGCCGTCGCCCGGCCCCTCGAGGTGGGCCCAGCTCACGTTCTGAGGCAGCCAGAAGCGTTCGCTCCACAGCCAGCCCCACAGCTGGCCCAGGGCTCCTGCCGCCGCTGTCGCCATCTTACGCCCGCCCCGCGGCCACCGCCGCCACAGCCTCAGCTGCAGCCACAGCCAACGGAACCCGCGAGGAGGCGGCCCGGGGCGGGGCCCGACCGGCGGCCACCCTGTTCCGGCCCCTTCTCGTCCCCGGCAAGTCTCAGCCCGCCTCCTTCGTGGGGCCGAACCTCTTCACCGCCCATCTCGGCTCCACACCCACCCACCTCCCAGACTGCGGCGGGCCGCCT